>OX371021.1:7964070-8372561 GCA_947308005.1 Yponomeuta malinellus | reverse complement strand
TTCGCTTGTATTGATATTTATAAATATTAAAAATGGTATTAAAAGCAATATTCGGTAAACGAAGTTAAAAAAAAGTTTCATAAATATATTCCAGCAGTAATTTGATCTGATAACATGTAGTCTTGACTAAAACATGTATCTATATCTTCGAGTGTCAAAAACTATTAAATTTTTTTTAATAGTTTATTATGTCTCGTCAATATTATGCTATTGCTAGTTCTCTTATTAAATGAGTGATATTGGCTCAGGCGTTTTAGTGTTATTGACCCGGCGGCGAAAACAATAACAATATAATATATATTTTTGACCCGGCGGCGAAAACAATAACAATATATATATATTTTACGTAGCCTCGTTTGTGTCCCACTGCTGGGCAAATGCCTCCTCCAACTCAGACCAGATGTTTCTGTCTTGTGCCACCTCAGACCACTCCGGCATGTGTCGGTCGAGGTCGTCGCGCCAACGTCTTCTTGGCCTACCTCTCCTGCGACGACCGCCTTGTGGCACCCACTCGGTGGCAAGTCTCGCCCACCTATCCGGGTGCATTCTACTGATGCCCTGCCCAGCTCCACTTCAACCTTGCAGTCTGGACACCCACATCAGCTATGCGTGTTTTGGAGCGTAACGTAGTGTTGCGGATATGGTCAATCCTCCTGATGCTCAACATGCTACGCTCCATAGCTCGCTGATAAACCTTGAGCCTGGACTTCTATTCTTCGGTCAATGACCAAGTCTGGGAGCCGTAAGAGAGGAACGGGTGGATGCACATGTCGACGATTCTCCGTTTCAAGGAAAGCGGAAGGCTTCCTTTCAACAAATCCTTCATGGACCAGTAGCACTCCCAGGCGTTTTCGATACGGCGGTTGATTTCCTTGCCTTGCCTGTTTTCGAAGCTTACTATCTGGCCCAAGTAGATGTACTCGTCGACATAGTGTATCTCCTGCCCATCGACCTCCACTTTGCTTTTACGACCGTTGGTCATGACTTTGGTTTTAGACCTGTTCATAGAAAGTCCAACCTCAAGGCTTGCAGCACTAAGCTCTTGCAGCATGATTTCGAGCTCGGATGCATTCGAAGCGAACAGGACAATAGAAGCGTAGGTTTGTTAGTTTTCTGTATAAAAATAATAACAAAAATAAAAATGTTCGTCTTCCTTTTTCCAGCGAGAGAGTATGGGCTTAATTATCACTCGTTCCCAGGCCTGTGCCCTGCAGGGGGACGTATATCGTCGTTCATATTGCAAAATTTCACATGTAAAAAAAATACGATTTTTGTTTTTTATCTAAATACCTAATATGAAGATTAGTGAATTACAAGAAAATGAAGTCGTAATAGTATACACAGCTAATCAGACCGAAGATTACGATGTCTTGCACGTGTGACAGAATCAATTTTTATACAATTTCGATGAAAAAACAAAAATCGTATTTTTTTTGACATGTGACATTTTGCAATATGAACGACGATATAGGCTACATACCTACAAGTACACACGTTCGTTTTCCATTGTTTTATTTATAAATGAGATTTTTACCACATACCTATTATTATAACCTGTTACCTACCAGCAAAAAATCATGTTGAATTTTATGTTAAAATTTGTTTCTTATTTTTGGTAATCCTTTGTTGGTTAACGTGTTATGGATAAAAAATATCGAATTCAATACTGAATTTGACACTCGAAAAAAACAATTTTTGATATTATGTATCGAGATTAGAAATACATCGAAGATCATCATTGTTTTATTTTTAATACATCGAAGTATCGATATTTTAGCCATAATAAAATTATTTCAAATGTCATCAATGTCAAACAAAAACGGCGAGTGCGAGAACAAATTCAAAATATTGATTGAATTGAAGTACCTACATAACGCAAATTATAACCACGATTTGTTAGAAAAACGAGCCAAACAAGTTTAAAAACACACCTAAAAGTACATCCACCAATATGTCGAGCGCTTCTATAACTTCGTCTAAGCGAGAAGTGAGGATAAAAATAACCCTAGTTCGCACAATGTAAAAGATTTTTAACCTCTAAATGTATGTACCTATTTCCTTTACAGAAAGAAACATCCGAGCTCCTACAAGAGCTAGACTCTGTGAGAACCTTAAACGGTAGCCTCGCCACATATTTAGGGCATCTGAAGTTGTTCAAGAAGCATCTTCGAGACATGGATGCCAACTGCCACATGTTAAGCAAAGTCAACCATGAATGGATTGAAACTATACAAACTATTAAGAAACAAAGTTCGTAATGTCTCGTTTTACACGTTCGTATGCAATCGCTTAAAGTGATTCCGGAATTAAGTTAATAATGTGCAGTGCTTACGAAAGTTTTAGTGCCAAATAACAGTCACTAAATAGTTTAAAAAGAAGCAAGTTGCGAGTAAATGAATTAGTGAACATGTTTGGATTTAGATACCTTGGTATGCATATTTTTGTGTGTGTAGGAATTGTATGTAAACACTGCCTAACCACTTAAAATAAAATAAAATTTAGTTGGGTAGGTACATTTTTATGGGACCACTTCAAATCACTTAAATTGTGTAAACCAGCCCTACAGCCCTATTACACTAGCCATTTGCTAGCGATTTGAAAGCGAGGCGATTGCACAGTGAGCTTGCTGAGATAGAACAACTCTTAACTTTTATGGGAATTATACCTTTAATATTGCTAAGGCTCCTGTTCCTTTAACATTTATGTCTATGTACAGCCACAAAACGTATTAAAATGTATACAAAAGTAACTATAACCTGGAAAAAACTGTATCTATCCACCACCTCCCAAATGTCACTTAATTCTGTATACATATACATTTTTGTATGTCTGTTTAGCCATAATTCATTGCACATAATAATTCCTCACTGGTCTAGTTTAGTTAATTATGGTTTTGTTTGAAATTGGGTACCTTATGGGTGGTGCTATAAAAATGTGGTCAAGATCTGTTGATGGGATCCATGAAAACGTCTCTAAAACCCTTCCTTACTTAAAAGAAAAGTGTTTATCAGGTCTAAGAGTCTAGACCTGATAAACACTGCAATTTTGCAGTCGGAAAGCAGTTGAAATGCGGTCCATCTGTCTAGACCCTAACACGGGACTTGTATAGAAAAACAATTGAAAGCTTGTAAAACGCATATTATTTAGATGCTAAAACTGGGTACAAAATAGTTTCTAAGGATATTGGATATTAAACACTGATTTTCTTAGTTAAAGTCTCTGATTCAGTCTAGCTTCTCCCAAACTTTCGAGACGTTCTGTGGAACCCATTGGTACTAAAGCAGATGGTGGTGTGATGATGTAGGCTTCGGTTGGCGTTATCAGCAGTTTTTCTGTGGACAATGTTGGCATTGGTGGGGTGAGAGATGGCATTTGGGGGAAAAGGCCTTTACCCAGCAGTTGGCTGCGGGGGGGATGATGATGATGAGACTGGAGTATTTATACCTGGGCCAAGTTTCTATAATCTAAAATTCCAAGTTTATTATGACAATTCCATTTACATTGCGTGGCAGCGTCTTCTTGTTGATCTGTAGGTTGCAATGTACATCGAATTGTCAGAAAACCACAACAGGCACTTGAGATTTCTGTACAGTCTTACGAGGAGGCTTCTGCAATGTTCATGTTTTATTTGAATAAAGGCATTTTAATTTCTTTATACAAAACAATTACTTATTGACCTGGTAAAATACACCCAGACTGAGATCATGTGTACAGATTACGGCAGCCTCCAGTGGGATTCGAACCCACAACGTCTGTTTAGTATCGATCCAACGAGGCAGTCGAGAACTAGATTTTGAATGGAATTTGGCACTTACAGAAGGTCATCTGGGGCCTGTTTCATGTATAACTACAATACGTGGTTTACTATGACAATTCGATGTACATTGCATAGCCGTTTTTAACCCACAGATGAACAAGTGAACTCTGCTATGCAATGTAACTCGAATAGTCCTGTAAACTACCAATTTTATTGTAGTTTTATGAAAATCGGCTCTGAAGGCTGAAAATTTTCCCTGGGTTTGTGGACATGGAAGCAATCTTAGGGACAATGTTGCCATGGAAACAAATTTTTGGGTTAATCGGCAGTCATAAGATTTTCATTTTCGATTTACTTACTTTCGATCATACAAATAGATGACTGCGGTGTGTTACATGGGAGGCCGTAGACCAAACCGTTAAGGTGATCCTGCCTATCCAAATTCATGCAAGGGTTGTCTACAGTGGAATCGTCTTCTAGCCATGGCGCCATCTGTTGGTGAGTAGACAATACTTTTAATTACCGCCATCTGTACGTTTTTCGAGAACTATAAAACTTTTGCTACTCGACGCTAGATGGCAGAGCACAAATGTTTTCGAATGCGCCATCTTTCGTTGCGGTCGGGAATGAAAGATATTTTTAACTGATGTCGATGTCGCTATGCGCTTGGCAAAGATTAGTACCTACCTACCGACCGAATTATCGACATTAAACATTAAAACACAAACATTAAAGTAAAGTCATATAGGTATCTACATTTTTTTTTTGATGATTAGAGACTAACGGCCTTATTTATAAATACACTGTGGTGGAGATTTTATAAGGAAAAGTCGTTACCACAGTAAAGAGTATTCTCTAAACTAAATAAACAACCTCTGAGGAGTGCTTTAGAGGAATCGTGTCAGATATCGTTGAAATATTTTTTTATTTCGGATATAGTAATATCAGAAATGAAAATTTTAATTCAACGTAAAGAATCACACTAGTATTTGTTGCACATCAATGCAACATAAAAACACGGTTCCTGTTGGTTCCTGTAAAACTCTCCTCAGAAGCAGTTTAAATAATCTGTGGTTACCTCTTCCCCTAGGAATAGCATTAAAATGTGAAAATTACTTTGCTAAATTCCGCCAAAATCCCACAAGCACCATGCGGTTAGTTAATGCACCGCCCTCCCTCCCACTTTTTCAAGCAGGAGCACACACCACCACCGACACCACATACCACAGAACATAATAATATCTCTGTTCTGTGCCACATACCACAGACTATTTAAATTCTATTAAATTGACTCTGAGGAGTGTTTTAAGAGACTTGTTTTTATAAATAAGACTGTAAAACACCAGCGCATAAAAGTAACGCGCCCACGAGTGGCCGCAGGCACGATTGGTGGGGGAACTTAGGGTACCTACCTATAACGGTCTTATTTATGAAAAAACGATTTCTTAAAACACTCGATAAACGCCGATTAAAGGTAGACTTCCGTGCATTGCGGCCGATCGCAGCCGCGCGCGACTGATCGTACGCGCGGCTGATGCGGCAATAGTCATTGTATGAAAATGTATGGCGCCGTTTCCAAAGTCTGCGACGGACGCGTGCGGCAGACGACAAAAACGGCGCCATACATTTTCATACAATAACTAGGTACCTATTGTCGCATCAGCCGCGCGCGTCAGTCGGCCGGCCGGTCTGCGATCGGCCGCGATGCACGGAAGTCTACCTTTAAATAGTCCGTGCTGGAGATTTTACAAGGAAAGGGGAAAAGACAATAAACAGCCTCTGAGGAGCGTTTTAGAGGAATCGTATTTTTATTAATAAGACCGTTAATTTCTATGTAGTAAGGGAACCGGATTTCATTCAAGTGCACTTGCATTGTAATCTTTAACTACAGAAGTATTTAAGGATCATTTTAAATTGAAATCGTGCAGCACGCATGCCGCATGTCGCCTAAAACACTCCTCAGATGCAGTTTAAATGATCTCTGGTAAAGGAAAACACGTATATAACTACAGATTATTTAAACAGTCTCTGAGGAGAGTTTTAAGGAATCGTGTTACTATAAAATAGACCGTATCTCTGCGAGGCGTTATCGTGACTCCTATCTTACGTTTTGAAGTGCAAAACAGATAAAAAACCGGCCAAGTGCGAGTCGGACTCGCGCACGAAGGGTTCCGTACCATTATCTTACAACATTTGACACAAAGATAAAAACGACCAAAAAAATCACGTTTGTTGTATGGGTGCCCGCCTTAAATAATTATTTTTTGTTTTTAGTATTTTTTGTTATAGCGGCAACAGAAATACATAATGTGTAAAAATTCCAACTCTCTACCTATCACGGTTCTTGAGATACAGCCTGGTGACAGACAGACGGACGGACGGACGGACAGACAGACAGCGAAGTCTTAGTAATAGGGTCCCCGTTTTTACCCTTTGGGTACGGGACCCTAAAAGTACCTATTAGATTAGCTTCGATAGCAGGGTAGCTATTACAATATTAAATGCTAAGTGAAGCTACAGTAATTAGTCGAATTAGTTATCCTGCGAAGTTAAATGAGATCTTGTAAACATCGAGTATCGAGTTTCTACTAAAATCTGCTTACAATATTTTTCTTCGGATGGATCCTGGGGAAATATTATTTTCTTGGGGTAAATTATATATAAGCCACGCCAGACTTACCTTCACATTATTCAGTCACCAGGCGGACATCGGTACTTGGACCAAATACAGGGATGTATTAGCAAAGGACAAGATAAAAAGTACCCGAAACCGGCGTGCATGCGTGCACCGACTAATGAATGTTGAGGAAGGAAAAGTGATCTGTCAAAATCGTGGCAAGTGGCAGTCCCTGGTCTCTGCCTACCCCGCTGGGACACAGGAGTGAGTTTATGTATGTATGTATGTAGGTAAATTATAAGCCTGGCCTTATGTTCCATAGAATATCACGACGAAGGCCAGCAATGGAGTGCCGTTATTTGATAATTTAGCCAAATGTTATTTCTTACAGCTAAAACGTTTTCATCATCATCATCATCATCAGCCATTTGACGCCCACTGCAGGACATAGGCCTCCTTCATGGTTTTCCTAACCATGAAGGGTTTTGCCATAATCGCCACGCTTGGCAGGCGGGTCGGCGATCGCGGTATGCGGTTGGAATCTCAGGAAGACGCTGCTGCCCGTCTCCTGGCAATTTATTTCCATAGTCGCCTTCTACGACATCCACTGAATGAAATGGAGTGACGCTATTCTTAATCCGGCGCCACACGGACGTTTTCAACGTCGGTATTTCTGACTTACTGCATTTAATTTTGACGCAATTTGAACGCAATAACGTGGACAGTAGAGGGGTGAACGGAGCGGCGACCTCGAGAAGGGAAACGATCAGTCAGCAAACAAACCACCGAATCTGTGACCGAATGGTCCGACGATATAAGTAGGCTCGATTATTCGGCAAACGGTGGTTGCGCTTGGCACAGAGTGAAATGTGACGTGAACGTGAACTTGACATCAAGCGGTGTCTATCGGCACCGTATGTCATGACATACGGTGCCGATAGACACGTGGACACTCACGGTGGGGCTGGTCCACAATTTTAAAGTCGCTCAGCGTGCTATGGAAAGGGCTACGCTCGGGTTTTCTCTGAAAGATCGAATTCGAAACGAGGTGATCCGACAGAGAACCAAAGTCACCGACATAGCCCGCCGAATTAGCATGCTGAAGTGGCAGTGGGCCGGCCATATCATCCGAAGAACTGATAACCGATGGGGTAGACGAGTTCTTGAGTGGAGTGGAGACCGCAGATCGGTAAACGTAGTGTAGGACGTACTCAGACTCGGTGGAGCGATGATCTTCGCAGGGCGTCTGGCAAGAGCTGGATGAGAGTAGCCGAGGACCGTCCTCAGTGGCGTGCAATAGGAGAGGCCTATGTCCAGCACTGGACAAGCATAGGCAGATGATGATGATGTTTATCAACTCTAGTAAAAAATAGAACCCTGCGCTTCTTTGGCCATGTATCGACGTAACAACAACTCTATTGAGCGTACAGGAAAAGGTAGAGGGCTGAGAATAAAAAAAAAACACGGAAGTATACGTATTTCTTGCTACAAAATTCACACTAAAAACGGCCGCAGTCCTCTCGATTAGTCTTTACCAATGAAATGAGCCCAAGATATGCTGTAGAGTAAACCACTCTGTGATTGGTCCATTCTGTGCTCCATACGTGACTACGTGAACGTTGATGGGCGATAGTCAAGCGATAGTACCTAATTGACAGCGTAACTGATGGTTGGTTTTATCACAGTTCATTGATGTATAAACCGTCGAAACATCTAGGTACCTCGCAAGATGGCGGTCTAAGATGACAGGTGCAAAGATATTTTACCGAGTAATACTGAACTCGCTCCGATTGGTGACACAATTGACAAGCCCCGCTCGCCATCCCACAATTAATTGAACGTGGGGTAATTTTATAGAGCACCAACGCGATAGACCGACCAAGTTAAGTCCATTGTGGTCAGGCCGTTGCATGGGACAGCATCTGTACTAACCGAGAGGAATGGTGAAACATGGTAAGGCACGTAACATCAGCCAACGATAAAGCCTCTTCATGAGGACTACAACTGCTCTGTCAAGAGCGTACCGACCAAGAAGAAGACAGGTACCCAGGAGTGGATGTCAACGGGTCGATTACAATTTATGAAAATAGACGTCCGCCGTATGCTTTATTGAAAAGAAAATATTGATTTCATTAATTTCCTAGTAGCATTAACTTGTTAGTAGTAGTTCATATTTCACTACTCGTTCAAAAGGTCATCGGTTAATTCCTAAGCTCTAACAAAAAAGAATTAAATAAATATTCTGCGTTCATTAACAAGAAAACCGTTAACAATAGATGTTTATTACCGCAGCACTGTGAATGCAACTTTACATACTTTTATTTTTTGATTCTGATGAACTCTTAAGTTCACCAGGATCCCTTAGGGGATCAGGCTAGGGCTAGATAATGCTCATATCTTTCTACTCGCGTTAGTTCGCGAACGACAATGGATGACTGAGTTGTTAAATGAATGACTAACAAATACGACGAACAGCGACAATGAAGAAGTCCAATGAGTTAAAGAATTTTGGTTCGTAATTATGAATTGACGCATTTGTGACGCGAGCTAACAATATGTGAAGTATGAAGATTAAGGATAAAATAAGATATGTAGTGAATGAATGAATTAATGTATTGTTTCGCGAAGTGTAGGTAGGTAGTGCTTCATTTGAAGCATTCGTTAGCGAACTACACACTTGTAGATGATAAAATTAAGTAGGTAGGTGACTATTTTGAAGAAACTTTCTTACGTAAGTTTCACCGGCGGCTTCGCCAGTTTTTGGGTGTGGAATAAGTTTTCCGTTGCTCGGATTGAACCACACGTAGCTCACAATATCTGTTGTCACATCCCTCGTTACATTGAGGCGCCCAGAGAGCCAAATGTGCGATATTGCTGAAATAAAACACTTGTTAATAGTACATTAACATCATCAACCATTTGACGCCCACTGCAGGACATAGGCCTCCTTCGTGGTTTTCATAGCCATTGGCAGGCGGGTTGGCGATCGCAGTGTGCGGTTGGAATCTCAGGAAGACGCTGCTGCCCGTCTCCTGGTAATTGATTTCTTTAGTTGCCTTTTACGACATCCACGGAAGGAAATGGAGTGACGCTATTCTTAATCCGGCGCCACACGGAAAGTACATTAACGTAGTTTAACAATTTCTAAAGGCTAAATCACCATCCCCTAATCTACCCTTCCTTCCCAATCCTTGAAACTCAAAAAACTTCATTGACTTCGAGCTTATGTTGCCCTCGTCATAATCATCATCATCAGCCATCTGACGCACACTGCAGGACATAGACCTCCCTCATGGTTTTCCTAGCTTCCCGATCTTGTGCCACGTGCATCCAGCGACTGCAAGCCACCGTAACCAGGTCGTCAGTCTGGTGGGGGGTCATGTACTTACGTGACAATAACAAAAGTGCGTCAGCGTTATTTTTACTAGGTACCAATACCCGGGAGATTCTGCTCTGCTGACGCCGCGTGCGCTTTTGTTGGTATTAGGTACCTACTACTTAATTCGTTTCCGGGCATTTTGGCCATATTGCCGGGCACGGCACACCGACCGCTTTGGTACAACCCACGTACGTCAAGAATCCAACTTACGCTTATCCTTATTTTCGCTCATAACCAACAGCAGCTGTCAAAACGTCGATGTTTTCAACGAACGCCAAGTCCCCGTTAATTTTCAAGCACTTCTCCTAAGCGTACCTACCGCGAGCTAAGCGCGGTGCTCGGCAATATTGTCAAAATGCCCGGACACGAGTTTGACAAACAGTTAACGTTATTTTTACTATCACATCCCGAGGGGTTCTGCTCTGCTGGCGCCGTATGCGCTTTCGTTGGTAATAGGTAACTAGTTCATTAAAATTTGTGTCCGGGCATTTTGTCAATATTGCCGGGCACGGTGCACCGTACCACGGCCACGTACGTCAATAATCCAACTTACGCTTCTCCTTATTTTCGCCCATAGCCAACAGCAACTGTATCAGAACGTCGTTGTTATCAAGGAAGGCCAGTGTGCCGTTCATCTTCAGGCAGTTCTCGTAGGCGTGCTGCCAGGAAAGCCGCTGGCGAACCAAAATGTAGTAGTAATTGTCGTCGTTGGGTGGCGCTGATTGCGATTTCAACGCTTGCGCACCTGTAAATACCACTCAAATTAAAAAAAAAACTCATTATCATCAGGCCACCTCTGCCCATTGCTGGGTATAGGCCTTTTCCCCTTGACGCCATCTTTTGCGGTCTCTCGTCATTTGCATCCACGGGCCCCCGCCGACCTGACCACATCGTCCGACCATCGGGCTGTTGGTCTACCGACTGACCGCCCCCCGGTTCTCGGCCGCCACTCCGACTGCCCTGGTCCACCTGCCGTCTTCTCGCCTCGCCGGGTGTCCCGCCCATCGCCACTTTAGACTAGAAATTCAGATCAACCTTCGTCCGACGTCGGATGACGACATTTGGTACTCTAACCACTAGTCTGAGGCCTACATGACTCGCTCCATAGCTCTTTATGCCACATTGACCCGGTGCATATTCTGCTTCGTGAGCTTCCATGTTTCGGCCCCATACGTGAGAGTCTTGGTCTTCAGACACTGCGCGATGTTCGAAAATTATTATTATTATTATTATTATTATTATTATTATTATTATTATTATTATTATTATTATTATTATTATTATTATTATTATTATTATTATTATTATTATTATTATTATTATTATTATTATTATTATTATTATTATTATTATTATTATTATTATTATTATTCTCTTTATTTATTTTCATGACTTAGAATAGGTTTATAAAAGTAAAAAAATATAAAAAAATACAAAATATATTTTATAAACCTATCCTAGTTGGCCACCGGTAACGGAGCTAGGCTCAAGCTACCGGTAGTTAGGGCCGCAGAGAGAGAAATATTATTATTATTATTATTATTATTATTTGTAGACGGGCAGGCAGTTGGAACAACTGATAATTGCCCGCATCCAGTTTCACTTGGTTATTTTTTTCTTTTGGTCAGTGATGTGTTTGTCCAGTAAGTTCTTGAATTTGTTGACGTTTGGTGCTGAAACCACTTCTTGTGGTAATTTGTTCCATCCATTCACTACTCTGTTAGAGAAAAAGTGTCTGTGAGGATTGTTGTTGGAGAAACAAGTTTGTAGTTTAAGGTGGTATAATACGGACTAATGCCCGATAACTTGGACAAACGACTTTGACTTCGCTTGGACGTATTCCGGGTTTCATTGGCGGGGTATAATTAATTAATAAAAAATAAAATAAATGTATACGACGCCGGCCGGCCCGCCTCAGTCTGGGTGTACCTATTTCCATGTTTGTGATGTCCTTGCCTGGTTACCGTAGCACAAGGTATCCTTATTTAAGACTAGGACAAGTGCTTGTGCTGTCTGGGACTTATTTATTTATTATATTTTATTTTTTTACACAGACAACAAAATAATACAGCATAGCACGGTGAATATAAGAAAGGCACTTTATATCTATTTGCCTCTCGCTCACGTTGCATGACTAAAAGTTGTCCAGTCCCTTTCTTTAAATAACAAAGCGAAGGAAATAAAGTAAAATAAGATTTCTTGAAATAACTCATCTGTTGTTGTTACATAATTAATTAATTTACAAAAGGTGTGGGTATGTGCATAATACCTGTGATAATACCTAGTTCAATGTCAGTCCACAAAGTAGGCGGGGCCTTTATCTTGGGGACTTAATTAGTGTGCTCAGCATAAATCTACGGCAAGCTTCATACGCAAGGTAATGCATCCCACAGAGAGAGAAAGAGAGTACGGGCTTAATCAGAACGCGTGCCCGTGGATTAGCAATTTCAAGCGCTGAGGCATGTGACCACCTCAGACACTTAGGTTTCCTCACCATGTTTTCCTTCACCGTCAGCGTGTGGTATTGATACTATAAGTTCACAAATTTTTGTAACTTAGAAAACAAAGTCACGGCTTTTTCGCGCCACACGGCCAATAATAAACTGGTTGTACCTTCATAGCAGATAAATTGCATCTTTCTCTCGCATCGTGCCTCGAGGAAGACTGGAGGATGGGAAGCGTGCCTGTCCAACTGGAGGCAGCCGTTGGGTTTTATCGACGTCCTATCTCTGCAAAACGTCATCGTCGTACTTTAATGGGCCTGTTCTGAACTAGACTGTATAGGGACCGTCAGCGTCACACTTTAATGGGCCTGTTCTGAACTAGACTGTGTAGGAACCGTCATAGTCATACTTTAATGGGCCTGTTCTGAACCAGACTGTATAGAGACCATCATCGTCATACTTTAATGGGCCCGTTCTGGACTTGATTGTATGGGAACTATCATCGTCATACTTTAATGGGCCTGTTCTGAACTTGACTGTATAGGAACCGGTGCAAAGAGCTAACCAGCAATCTCCAGCGAATGAACAACTGCTTTAAGGGGAGGTAACTTGCGGCTAGTTCAGGGTCTGCCAGTTGCCACGATCCTGATAGATCTCTCTCGCTTCATCGACATGTATTATAGCAGTAAGATATCCAGTTTTTTACACTGTGGGGTCCAGCTTTCACACTGTTGGATCTAGCAACGATATTTCCGCCTATTTTGTAACTGTTGCATGTTACGGATTACCTCAGAGGTGGCCACTTGGCTGGGTTGGTATCCAGGAAGGGCGAAGGCACGAAGATGCTGACTCCGCTGTCAACCCACTGCCAGGCGCCGGCCTCGCCGCGAGCGCCTACCCACGCGTTCTCGATACCTATTGTTAGAAATTATTAGACACTACTCTATTACTTGAACGCGGCCAATTATCGGTGGAATCATTCAATGTCTTATAATCTGTAAATTATCCTCTTGTCATTACGGTTAAGATAACGGTTAAGATACAGTTAAGACTCTATTACTTGAACGCGGCCAATTATCGGTGGAATCAGTGTCTTATAATCTGTAAATTCTCCTCTCGTCATTACGGTTAAGATAAAAATACAATTTTTTTTATAAGTTCTGTTTGTTTGAAATGTTCTGGTGCCCTTAATAAATAATTGATTTGTTATGTTGTTAACATAGAATATAATAAGTGTGGGAAGTCCACAGTGTTGGTTTCCTTTTGATTTGTAATGTTGGCCTCGCTTTTTTTCTGTTTTTCGTTTTTTTGGGAGGTTGGTACTATTGTTTTGTTGTTGTGGGTGCGTGATTCTCATTGTGGATCAAAAGTGTAAGAAGAGTTGGGCCTTTGGTCTTTATTTTTTTATCACTATAGGGATATCACATCAGAGGCCTAATTATGCGCACTAAAGCCTGTCGGAATCCTGACGTTTGCGATAGGAATTAGAATTTGTCACTTAGACGATAGAAAACGTTCAAGATTCGGTGCGCGTAATATAGGGGCAGAAATGAGAAGATCCGCCAAAGAACTAAGTGATTGGCATTGATAAGATTAGCGGTGGTAGCCTAGTGGGTAGAACATTGGACTCTGAAGCGAGCGACCCAGGTTCGATCCCCAGTGCGGGCATATACCTATGACTTTGTTTTCTAAATTATGTACATTTGTGACGTTATGGTAGCAATACCACTCGCTAACGGTGAACGAAAACATCGTGAGGAAACCTGACGGTCTGAGATATTCGCATACCTCAGCGCTTCAAATCGCCAATCTGCGGTGGGCAAGCATGATGATTAAGCCCATACTCTCTCTCTTAGAGAAGGCCTGTGCCCTTCAGTGGGACGTATCATCATCATCAGCCATTTGACGCCCACTGCAATACATAGGCCTCCCTCGTGGTTTTCCTAACCATGAGGGGTTTTGCAATAATCGCCACGCTTGGCAGGCGGGTTGGCGATCGCAGTATCCGGCTGGAATCTCAGGAAAACACTGCTGCCCGTCTCCTGGTAACGTATTTCCTTAGTCGCCTTCTACGACATCCACGGAGGGAAATGGAGTGACGCTATTCTTAATCCGGCGCCATGCGGGACGTATACAGGCTGCTTGTGATAAGATCAGCAAGTTGAAGTGGCAATGCGGTGGACACATTTGCCGTGGAACCGATAGTTGACGGGATACGAGCGTGACACGTCTTCGAGCGAAGACCGCGAATTGCCAAACGCAGCGTAGACGCCGACCAGCTCCAACTTACTATCCGGGGTAGATCGCTGTTATTGACTGAATGAAGACGGCCGGGGATAGAAAGAAGTGGCGTGCCGCGGAGAGGCGTAACTGCAGCAATGACCATTGTGGCCATTAGTGAAGTTTATTTGGTAAATATGCTTAAATATGATTGGTGCTTGATAATAAGTACTCACTAGGTCTAGATTTAAGCATCGTCATTCCTAATTTTCTTAGACACCTCAGTGTTGCTACGTTGGCTAGCCTGAAACAAAAATGTCCGTTTAGATTTGTCCTATCAGTTTTCGTTGTTGTCAATCTCCGGGCCACTCCGAGTAAGTTCCGAGAGTCTCGGCCCTCGGCCGAAATTGCCGAAAATTATGGACCGCGATACCGCGATAAAGAAAACCGTTAGCGCCACGTAGTGTTATTAGTAATGTGCGAAGTATAGTTTCTGTTCAGTGCGTATTTTAAAGTCTATTTTTAGGGTTCCGTACCCGAAGGGTGCCAAACGGAACCCTATTGCTAGGACTTCACTGTCCGTCGGTCTGACTGTCTGTCTGTCCGTCTATCTGTCTGTCTGTCATCAGGCTGTATCTCATGGACCGTGATAGCTTGGCAGCTGAAATTTTCACAGATTATGTATTTTTGTTGCCGCTATAACAACAAATACTAAAAACAGAAGAAAATATATATATATCTAAGGAGGGCTCCCAAACAACAAACGTTGTCTAAAGACAGCGCTCGCCATCTAGCGGCCATCTATGTAACCTTCACAGCGCCGATGTCATGTCGTTAAATGTCAATGTTAAACGCTTCTTGTTGCGTTTCTATAGATGGCGCTGTTCTCAAATTCGATCTTTGTCTAATGTTGTATAGATAATGTTACGGAACCTTTCTTTGTCTTCATTGTCTGCTCGGTAAAGAGTCTTTAAATGGATTCAATTTCCGGGGCACTCCGAGCATTTTCCGCGTGAGGCCGTCACCTGTATTCGATGTATCAAGTAAAAAAGAAAAGTAAAAAAAATGGTTTATTGTTCATAACTTAAAATTAGGTACATTTTCCAGCGGCAAACACCCACCCTCCTTGAACTGTCTGACAATTTAAAAATTGGATAGTGCCGGCGACATAGTAGTGCCTCAAAGGAGAGTGGGTTCAGTTGAAATTGCACCACGTGATTTTTTCATCTAACTCTTGAATTCGTAAATAGATATCTCTGATTTATTGACTAGGTACCTACAGTCGCAGCGGGTCAATTTTCATACCTTTAACAAAACTGAATAAAGTGAACATATTCTATGAGGATCGAGTTGCTTTCGATTGTATTAGGTATACCCATTGTGTATTTTCCGTCAGTGGCAAATTTATTTTTGGTTACAAAAATTATTAATTTTATCGTCAGTTTAGAGCATCGGAACGTGAATGTTGTGTAGACTCACGTCATCTTCTTCAGAACGCAGAACGCCGCGGCCTGCTCCCAGCTCAGCAGGCCGTTGAACACGTGGAACAGGCCCGTCTTGCACCGGACTATGTTCATCTCGCGCACCGGGATCTGCTCTTTTGCACCTACGGAACAGGTCTATTCATAGATTATAATTTTTCATAACTAAGACGTGGCTAGTAATGGACACGACACAATGTTGAACCAGAATAGTAGTGGTCTACCGAAATCTGCTCTTTTGCGCCTTACGCTTAAATCCTAAGAAGTTTGCCGAGGAAATTTCATTTTTAACTCAACCCAATTAATGCCGGAAAAAACCCTAATTATTTTAATGGTTGGACGAGGTTACCTCTCTCACAGACGAACCCTCGCTCCAGCTCGCAGGGCAGGTCCAGGAACACCGGCTTGTCATGGTAGACCCGGTCCAACGCCACGCAGTCCGCCCCGCCTTCCGGGACTGGCACGTGGGTGCGGTTCACCCACTGGTCGGTGATAAAGGCAGGTATATTTTTTGAGCATTTAGAAAGAAAGAAAGAAGGACATTTATTGGGACAAATTTACACATCACAAGAAAAAAGGCATAACAAGTACATGAACAAGTACAAAGGAGACAAGTTACATCATCAACATCCCATTATGTCCCCACCGAGGGGCACGGGTCTCTTCCCTGAGGAAGGTATAGGCCATACTCCACCACGGGGGCCAAGTCCGGATTGGTGGAGGCTTGTAGACAAGTGGCTCGTCTACTGTCAGAAGTTGTCAAGCCGCCCTAAGGCCTCTGACTTGGCTTAACGACTGCCATCTATCGACGGCAGCCGGCACCAACAGCTTAACGTGCCTTGCGAAGCACGGAACCGCTCGGAAATATGCCACTAGCGTTAGGCATAGACGGCGACCCATCCATGCACTGAACGCGCCCTGTGTTGCTTAACCTTCGTGATCGTTTAAGATCACTCAGGCAGCCGGGGCTACGAGCGATTCCATAAAAACAACATAATAGAAGACAAAGTCAGACCGTCAGAGTGCATCCTGTGGTGTGTCAAAGTTGCCACAAAGGGTATCTGACTCAGCATTGTGCTGAGGGTGTGAGCTCTCAGCGCTGGTTTTTAGGTAAAAATTCCTATTCGAGAGAGGACTCCCCGTCGTGTAGGCGGCAGGCCACTTTTTAGTCACGAGCGTGAATGCTCCAAAAACGCTGCATAAATCATCTGCAATATATGTAAGGTATGTATGATGACGAAGCATTATTAATTTTATACACTCGCGATTTTGTGGGAGGAGCCCGAAGTTTCGCTCTGATTGGCAAGGCTTAATCGTGGTATGTAGAGACGGAGCCAGGGTACCGATATACCCCGTATAATCCTTACTAATATTATAAACGCGAAAGTCTGTATGTATGGACGGATGTTTGTTACTGTTTCACGCAAAAACGGCCGAACGGATCCGGATATAGATTATCTTCTGATCGGATCGGAGATAGATTATCATAGACATCAAAATTACCACGCGAACGAAGTCGCGGGCAACAGCTAGTGTTTAATAATCTATCTATCCATACAGCACATGAGAGGCGCCCACTGTTGGGCATAGGCTTCTTCACCGGCACGCCAACCTCGTCGGTCCTCTGCTCATCTCGTCCACTGTCCTCCTGCCGCCTCCTTAACGTTATCGACCTATCGGGTAGGCGGCCTACCCACCCAATGTTATTTTTGTGTAGCCTTTTTGTATCCCACTGCAGGGCACAGGCCTCAGAGAGAGAGAGAGTATGGAATTAATTACCACGCGTGCTCATCGTGGATTGGCGATTTCAAGCTCTGAGGCATGTGAACACCTCAGAAACTCAGGTTTCCTCACGACGTTTTGTTAGATATAGGCTGCATGTCATTGTGTAATTTATCATTGCCTAAAAACCTGTGACTCTGTGATCGTCCTTTTGGTAGTTCTCTCTTCACTGCCTGCACGCTTTTGTTGCTCGGTAAAAGTAATTATAAAAAAATCTAGATTTACTTAACATAAATAAAAGCCCTGCATTCGCTGCGTCATATTCTTGAGGAATATAGGTAATCTGTAAACCAAGTACATTTGTTTCTTTGATTTCATGTTCTTCCCTGCTGCGACGACCGCCATTTTGCCAAACACGTTTTCCTTCACGGAACGATTGCTTAGTAATAATAAATCAATCAAAATAATCAGCCATTCTCGTCCACCGCCGGAAATAAGCCTCTCTCAAGGCACGTCACTTCGTGGTCTCCACACGAGAGCTTGCCAATCTTATGGGCGCTGTCGGTAATAATACGTTTATCCTCACCACGGGAAACCGGCGTCCCTGCTCTGAGTAGGAGTCTTCGCCGTGGAGTATGTCAGAGGCACTCCTGCGCAGCGGCGCGCCGCTCAGCCAACGGTAGCCCAGCGGGTCCTCCTCGGACGAGCGACGCACGCCTATCCACAGGGACTCCAGGACTGAACGAAGAGATGAGATAAGATGAGCTATTATTTTAATGGTGAGCCAAATTGGCTGGGCGACAAGGAACCCTTCTAGTTTTGCCATGTCCGTCCGTCTGTCTGTCTGTCTGTCCGCGGTCTACCTCAGAGACAATCGGTACTAGAATTTGCGCTGTTAAGCTTAATATTTCGCAAACAGTAGGATAAATCGAAAAATGGTCGCTGGACCCACAATATTTTCAAACGACGGATCCAACGATATCCCCACTAAGGGGTAAACGAGAAAAAAAATGCATCCCTAATTTAGGTGTAAGCGAGCTACGCTAAAAAAATTGTTTTTTCCGTATCTTATTCTACTGAGCCAAACTGAGCTAATGGGCAAGGGCAGGCATCGGCGAAATTTCGAGCCTCCTGAAAGAGGTCAGCCAGAGGTCGCGCGTTCAAGTCCCGGCATGGGTGGAATTTTAGCCTCTAAATAGGTTTTAAAAAAAAATAAAGTGTAGAGTTTGTGGAGTTGGGGCTTGTACAGAGCTAGGGTGTGTAAAGTTAGATAGATAGATAGATAACACTTTATTGCACAACAAGAAGAAAGAATCTACCCGAGCTCTGAGAACTTTTTCACAGTGCCAGGTATGTGGTCTCGTCTTGGCAACAATTTACATGAAAATGTTTTTGGTGGGATCAATACTTACAGAATTTGGACTCGGAAAGGGCCTCCGCTAAGAAGTCCGCCTTTTCCGCCGAGTCTACCACCGCCAGGGTCCCGTTGTGATATCCTCTGGAAAGGGATGAAATTTCTATGTTATCCCCAGGAAAGGGATGAAGTTTTACGGTGTTATTTAAAAACCGGATAAGTGCGAGTCGGACTCACCCACCGAGGGTTACGTACAAATTTTTAGGTACTTACATATTATCAAAAGTTCAGTAATCGAGTCTCGCAGTTTTTTCCGAGCTCTTCCTGAACTTCAAAGACAGTTTTTTTAATGAAATAATTACAAATGTATAGTTTTCAGATTTTGTACTTTTAGTATCTACGAAGATATTGCTTGCCAAATTCCATAGTTCGAGGTCCACAAAAACTACCCTATAAATTTTGATTCCCGGACGGATGGACGGACTGATGGACAGACGTACGGGTAACAAAGTGATCTTTAAAGGGTTCCGTTTTTTTCCTTTTGAGGTACGGAACCCTAAAAAACAAGACTCCCTTAAAACATTCCATAAACGCAGTATAAGTAGTCATAGACATAAACATATAGATACATAATTTATTGGTAAGATTAACTACACGTCAAATTGAAAGATAATAATTACGTTTTAATTAATAGCTAGTAATAATATTAATAAAGCTAGTAATATTAACAAAATTAAATACAGATAAAGTCATTAATATAAAATGTCAAGAGTTTGGTCGTATTACTTGTATTATGTATAATTTTTCTTGGATTTTTTTTCTCTATCGAATGGCGTTTTCAGATTTTGGCGTTTTCAGGTACAAATTTTTGACCAGAATGTCCCTCACAGCAATTGATGCAATAAAATAAAAGAAAATGAAATCCATTGTCTAAATAATGCTATTATGGATTTCCGCAAAGTAACGCCTGATGTAGACTGTTGAAAAGCCACTCAAAAGCGGCGTTTATGGAGTGGTAAGGAACCGTGTTTTATTTTATTTTATTTTATTTTATTTGGTGTACAAAACAGATCACAACCATTACACGATATAAAAATAATAAAATGACATGAGTACTAAGTTGTGGTCTAAAGCATGCACACACAACATTGCCACATGTGAATTTGAGTATCAGAATAAAGTAAATTTTAGGGATAAGAATTTTTATAAAACCATACAACTCGATGAGGTCAGGATTTTGGCTGAGCATCTCTTAAATTTAGCATAATGTGCGTTGAAGATATCGACTTCGGAGTTAGTGGCCACAACTTCGTTGTAGAGTCTACACATTCTCACTATCGGATTGTAGTATGATGTGTTATTTTTAAAAACATTTAAAAAGAAAGGCCTGTAAGATCGAGATTTGCACCGAATATTTATTGTCAGCTCGGACAGTAAAGTCTCGGAATTCACGCGACCATGTAGGATTTTGTGCAGATATATTAGGTCTAGCTGTTTACGCCGGATTTCCAACGGCACGACGCCAAATTTGGCTAATCTGTCTGCATAGTTAGAGAGTGAGCCTCCGAATTTACATCGGTACGATAGTACCTTCAAGCATTTCCTCTGCAAACTCTCAATACTGTTGATGTGAACCGCGTAGTGAGGAGACCAAACCTGACAACCGTACTCCAGCACGCTTCTTACCAAGCTGTAGTAGAGAAGGAGAAGACTGCGAGGCTTCTTAAATCCCTTGGATGTTCTGACCACAAAACCTAGGAGCCTATTAGCCTTGCTGGTTATGTGCTGGTAATGAGCTCTAAACGATAGCTGTTCGTCAAAGTATATGCCCAGGTCCTTCACAATTGACTTACGTTCCAGTATATGTTCGGAAATTTTGTAGTTATGTAGAAGTCGTTGATGTTTTCTTGTGAAAGTTATAACAAAGCATTTTTCGACGTTTAGGTACATCTGATTTATTGAACACCACTGGGAAATTTGATCGAGGTCGTTTTGTAATGACTGGCAATCGCTCAAATCTTGCACACAGGAAAACACCTTAAGATCATCGGCGTACAAAAGACAAGGGTTAGAGATTCGGTCTACCAGGTCGTTCAAAAAAAGGACAAAGAGTAAGGGCCCTAAATGTGAGCTCTGGGGCACCCCAGACAAAACCGGAATAGGCAAGGATGCAAACCCCTTGACCACAATGAGCTGTGACCTCTGCTGAAGATAGGATTTTATCCACCGATATAAATCTCCATGAATTCCGAAAGTGGCCACTTTGGCGCAAAGGAGGATATGATTGACCTTATCAAAGGCCTTGCTAAAGTCAGTATAGATGCTGTCAACTTGTCCCCCCGTTGCAAAGCTTTTACAAAGGTAATTCTTATATTCGAGCAAGTTGCTCACTGTAGACCTGCCTCCGACGAAGCCATGCTGCACGCCGGATATGTAACATTTTGTGTGATTGTAGATATAACCATAAACCAAGGACTCAAATATCTTGCCCAAACAGGAGAGAATACTAATTGGTCGATAGTTTTCAACACAGGATTTGTTTCCCGATTTGTGAATGGGTATGATGTGTGCTCGCTTCCATATTGTAGGGAAAACGCCAGAGTACAATGATTTATTAAAAATTATACTTAAGGGTACACTAAGCTCTTCACTACACGACTTTATAAATATTGGAGGCAAGTCATCGGGGCCCGGTCCTTTATTTACATCGAGCTGTTGGATTTTTTTCAAAATCGTGTCTGTGTCGAGATGGATATTTGATAGAACATTGTTGCCGATATCGGGTAGAACCCTTTCATCTGAATGTACAGACGGAGCTTCATAGACCGAACCAAAATAGGTAGAGAACAGCTCGCATATACCTTGGCTATCAGAAGTGGACTTAATACCGTGAGTCATGGTTTGAGGGATTGTTGCATGGCCTTTTTTACTGTGAACAAAGCGCCAAAATGCCTTTATATCATCATCTAGAGAGTCCTCTCTTTTGTTTTTAAATTAGACTGTTAGAGTGTCTAGAAATGGATACAGTCACATCTTTGTAAAAAAGTGATTGTGGGAGGTGGCATACCCTGGTCTCTGTCAGAGACTCTCTGCCTATCCCTCCGGGATACAGGCGTGAGTCTATTCTACGTTTCTCTAATGTAATTTAAATCGCTTGCACGATTGCTATTCTTTGAATTAATAGTAAAGATTTTTATAGTAACATTTAATCGATCCTCTTCGAACGTTGTAATGAAGCTAAGATTATTATGGAGAAGTTTGCTACTTTTAGTTTAATATGCCTGCAGGGCCTTAAGGGCGAAATGCTAAATAGTTTCTTCGATATTGCTATACTTCGAATTAAAGTAAATAAATAAATAAATAAGTAACTTCCACACAACACAATCACTTGACCTGATCCTAAACTAGGATACCCTGTGCTATAGTAACCAAGCGAGGACATCACACCTTGGAGCATACACATGGAAGTACACCCAGACTGAGGTCATTTGTACAAATGTTCGGGGGCCCCAGTGGGAATCGAACCCACGCCCTCCGGCTTGGTAATGACGCCTGGATCAAGACGTGACACCGCTAGACCAACGAGGCAGTCAAAACGGGGTTTACACGATTTTTACAGAAGTCTTCAGTCAATATCAAGCTTAAAGACATCGTAATAAAAAAATAAGTTGTCGTGGGAAATAATTTTCTTACAATATTTTGCACCGATTATACGAGCAAGTGCTTGTTTGTGAAGGGCGCTTATAATAATGTTTTCGCGATTGCAATTCCCGGAATAAATTATGAAGAATCTTCGCATAGTCTTTAATCGTTAATAAGCTTACGTGCATATAAACTGGGGGCATATAGCATATAATATAACACTTGCACAAAAAAAAAAAGTGTAATCACATTGGAAAGGCGGTGTTAAAGGATAAAAATAATCGTGGTGGTATTTAATTTGAACATAAATCCTTGTTCTTAAGCAAATTAAACGGTTAGTTACTTCTCTACGGCTAAAACTTTTCACAACATCACAATATTTCACACCTGTCGAAAATTAATTCTAGTCACGTGGTACAAAAACGCGCCACACAAATCCGGCTCACACTAGGACGTCACAACGTGCTTGTAACGCCTTATCTAATACATATAAAAATCTCGTGTCACCGTGTTTGTTATCGAACTCCTCCGAAACGCCTTCACCGAGTTTTATGATGTTTTGTGTATATTTGGTAGGTCTGAGAATAGGTCGTAGGCTAATTAATATGGCGAAACAACGTTTGTCAAGTCAGCTAGTAAACATTTAAAAACGATTTTACTAGCCTCACTTGTATGTAATGGGTATCAATTAAACCATCAGTACATAAGCAGCCTATATACGTTCCACTGTAGGGCACAGGCCTTCTCTCAGAGAGAGAGTATGGGCTTAATCGCCACGCGTGCCCACCGCGGATTGGCGATTTCAAGCGCTGAGGTATGTGAATAGCTCAGACACTCAGGTTTCCTCACGATGTTTTCCTTCACAGTTAGCGAGTGGTATTGCTACTATAACGTCACAAATGTACATAACTTAGAAAACCAAGTCATAGGTACGTGCCCGCACTGGGGATCGAACCTGGGTCTCTCGCTTCCGAGTTCGATGTTCTACCCACTAGGCTACCAACGACTTGCCAATCCACGGTAGGCACGCGTGTCAATTAAGCCCATACTCTCTCTGAGATAAAGGCTGTGCCCTACTGTGCGACGTATATTAAGCTACATAAAAGAAAGTTTGGTTGGGAATCGCCTCGATTGATTGATTTTGCGGTCAGAACGCGTTGGTACAAATACTACTGCAGTAAAAATGACCGCCACCAACCACCGCGACCGCTTTGGTGTGTGAGTTCCTCAATAACTACAATACACACGCAAACAGACGCAAAGGTCACTTCCAGACAGAGCACCCTGGAGATCAATGTCACAGTGGGTCACTATTTATTGCTATTATAGTTCACGGAGAATGATTCATTGGGGTTAATATTTTTCGGCACCTGCCTGGATAAAAGTTGGCGGGGGTCCGCCATCAGTAACGTTGAATCGCGTAGGTAAGTATCTGAAGCTAAGTTATAGATTCTTCTAGGTCTAAAACGTGACGTAACGTAGCGCAACATGACGCTTTTTCCTTTGAGCCATATTGTGTAATTAATTACACTCAAAATTACACTAAATTTCAGGTAATTACTCTGTTTTTAACCGAATTAAAAAAATGAGGAGGTTATCAATTCAAAGCGTACATATTATTTATTATTTTTGTGTGGTAAATAAAATATTTTCACTTTCACTTTCACTTTCATATATTTTTGGCTATGTTTCGCATAACTCCGTCAAATCTTAACCGATTTCGACAATTCTTTCTTTTGTTTCAATAGATATAAGTAACGTCCTATTGGTCCTATTTTAATTTAGCGAAGAGCTGATAAAGACTTTCAGAGATGGAGAACGGAACTCTTCAATGGACAGGAGTAAATAAGGACTTATGGGGCCCATCCTTTATTAATATCCGGATATTTCATAAAATAGCGTAAAAGCAGTCCCAAGTTAATTTGGTGATGTTCTGGTGAAGACTTTCGGAGATGGAAATTCAGAACATCAAATCTTAAGGCAATTAATTAAGTAGGATAAATTATGGTTATAAGGGACTCGTATATTTCTCTCCCGCTCCCCCACAAAAAATAAAAAAATAAAATAAAAACCGACTTCAAAACACTACAGCACTAAAAAGTTAGAAATAATTTAAATAATTAGAAGTAATGTATACATGTAGATATTGTATAAGTATAATTTGGAGTCGGTGCCCAAAATATATGTGCTGGTCATGAAACTGGGCACCGATTACAAATTATACTTCTACAATACCTACATGTATACATACTTTTAATTATTTAAATTATTTCAAACTTTGTAGTGCTGTAGAGTTTCGAAGTCGGTTTTTATTTTTTTTTAATTTTTTTTTAAATGAAACATGATACTTATCATTTGTGACATCTTGTGTTCGACTGGCAAAGTTGCCATCGGCTTTCCTCAGAATACGCACCTGCACAAAATCTCGGCATCCTTCCATTTCAAGGGCAAGTTCTGTATGATGTACTCTCTGTCGTTGAAGATGTATGACTCCCATATATCGGAGGAATTTGAGGGCACTGAAATATTTTTGCCGGGTTAGTACAGGTAATTTAAATTTACACAAAATTCTAAACATTTTATTGTATTTATTTATTTATTTTAGTACATTTGCCAAATATACATTGATGTTACAATGAATAAGGTTCTGATGTATATTTCTATTTAAAAGTATATGAAAAATTCATATTAAAAATCTGTGTTCCCTTTTGTCGTACAATAAAGTCTTCTCTATATATTTTTTAAGTTAAATTACTCAATTAATGAAATTTACTATTATTCTTAATTGTTTAATTTAAATATTTTTCAAATGTCAATTGAATTTAATTGAATTCAATAATTTATTACCTTAAATTACAGTTATGAATCGATAATATCAAATTATTGATACGAAAGAAACAGTTTTCAGGTTTTGCGTTATATTTTAATCATATTTACAGTCATGAGAAGCTCAAATGAACCGGATACACGCTTCATCTAAAGATCTATGACAAACAGTACATTAGATATATTTTTACGATTTTCTAGGTTACACGCTTGATCTATAGATCCACACAAAAAGTACTTTGGATATATTTTTACGATATACTAGGATACACGCTTCATCTATAGATCCACGACAAACAGTAGGTACATTGGATATATTATTACGATATACTAGGATACACGCTTCATCTATAAATCCACGACAAACAGTACATTGGATATATTGTTACGATATTCTAGGATACACGCTTCATCTATAGATCCACGACAAACAGTACATTGGGTATATTGTTACGATATTCTAGGATACACGCTTGATCTACTTTATAGATCCACGGCAAACAGTACATTAAATATATTATTACGACGAGGCGTCTGTAATGCTTCATTGCTTGTGACCATTGGCTTCAATAGATACTTATTAAGTATATTATATTCTACAGGTGTATCCTTAACACTAAATCCAAATACCTAAATACCTGTGTCTTTAATTTTTAAGAAATCTGATGAGTCAGACGCTGATATTTTTTGAGCGTTTTCGAAGCTTTCCTCACAATGAAAGTTGCTCGTATTGACGGGTAGACCATAGATAAACTTTCCTCTCTATTGCTCATGGTAGCTGAGAGGGGAAACGGTCACAAGGAACTTCAGAAATACCACACACAGTAGCACATTCAAGGATTTTCTACACGATTGTAGCAGAGCTTAAATGGAGGGTAATGCGTTTGGCTCGTATGTATGTATTTATGTAATTCCCGACTCTCGTAAATTCTTAACCGATGGCCTGATTTCAACAAACAAGATCTTATTCGATTCGTCATGTCTGCGCGAGTGCCATGGGCTATGTGAATTCAGCATGTTTCAAAAAAAAAAAGAAAAATACTAAGTTAAAAATAAAAAACTTAAATAATAAATAACAAACAACCGCTGAGCAGTAACTACTTACTAAACAGCCAGGACCCAAATTCAGCAATGTAACTTCTTGCGAGGTGTGTAGGTTGGTCCCGCCGGCTTAGGTAGTTAAAGCTCAGCAGTCGGGTGATTGTCTATTTTTTATTTCAGTTTTTTTTACACCCTGTATAAACGTGGCAGACTTACCCCTGTATTCCTCATGGTAGCTGAAAGAAGACACTGTCACAAGAAACTTCAGAAACAACACACAAAGTGCACAGTACATCGCTATAGGACAAATTCAGTGTAAAGGCAGAGAAGAAGTGAAGGAAAAATGTTTAATCTGTAATATAAATGAGTTACGGAGTGTAAGCATAATATATTGTGTAAAAAGCTGCACTGCCGTGCAAGAAAACTCGTACGCACGTATACATGAAATTACTTGGCCCTCATTACGCGCACCAAACACTGTCAGAATTCTGTCGTTTGCGATATCCATTACTTTTGGATTTGGTTTTTTTTTAATTTGGCAGTTACAGGATTGGTATCGCTCCGGATTTGGTGAGATTTAAATTTTTCTTGGTGCTTGGGCGTAATATAGGAGCAGATCTATAATAGTAACTTTTAATTTAAAATGATTAATTAAGGCAACATTATCGGGATAATTAATTTCTCTCACTCAGTCATCCGGGTTAGGTCCACAACTATTAATTTTAAAGTAAGTAAAAAAATTTACAATGTTTATTTACAATCATAAATTAATAGTAGTAATTAAAGTAGTATAATTAAAAATAACTAAAGAAACTGGACTTAATTTAGGGCGGCGAAGGTTAATACATCCTTTATGGGGCATTGTATACGTTTCTACAATAAGAAGATACAATAATCTTGCCAGAAACTCGGTTCAAAAAGTGTGTAAAGTGCACTTTGTGCCAAAAGAGCTACTATACTAGTTTTAACATAAAAAAATATATAGATGACAAAGATGTAGATAAAATAGATAGATACATCATTTACATAAGCAACCTACATACGTCCCACTGTAGGGCACAGGCCTTCTGTCAGGGCGAGAGTATGGGCTTAATCACCACGCGTGCCCACCGCGGATAGGCGATTTCAAGCGCTGAAGTATGTAAATAGCTCAGGCACTCAGGTTCCTTCATGATATTTTCCTTCACAGTTACCGAGTGGTATTGCTACTGTAACTTCACAAATGTGACATAACTTAGAAAACAAAGTCATAGGTACATGCCCGCACTGGGAATCGAACCTGGGTCTCTCGCTTCCGAGTCCAATGTTCTACCCACTAGGCTAACACTGCATAAATATTTTTTTTGTCTGGAATTAAAGCCAGTTTAATGCATTAGTACTAGGTTTCAGACTCTGTTAATTAAGGAACATATTTGAAAAGACTAAGTTTTGAGGTTTCGTCCATAATTATTTTCTCCAAAATAATCTATATTTTTAAATGGACATCGTGTTATAACTGTAACGTTTAGTAAGTCACAGTTTATGTGTAATTTTGAATTTTTAATATATTATTTTATTATGTTATGCATAGCTTACAATTGTAGCACGAACCATTGTATAGTCAAGTCCTGTCTACTAGCTATAGTTTAATTAATGTAAATCTTGCATGGCAATAAATGATTATTCTATTCTATTCTATTCTATTCTATTGTATTCTATTCTATTCTATTCTATTCTATTCTATTCTATTCTATTCTATTCTATTCTATTCTATTCTATTCTATTCTATTCTATTCTATTCTATTCTATTCTATTCTATTCTATTCTATTCTATTCTATTCTATTCTATTCTATTCTATTCTATTCTATTCTATTCTATTCTATTCTATTCTATTCTATTCTATTCTATTCTATTCTATTCTATTCTATTCTATTCTATTCTATTCTATTCTATTCTATTCTATTCTATTCTATTCTATTCTATTCTATTCTATTCTATTCTATTCTATTCTATTCTATTCTATTCTATTCTATTCTATTCTATTCTATTCTATTCTATTCTATTCTATTCTATTCTATTCTATTCTATTCTATTCTATTCTATTCTATTCTATTCTATTCTATTCTATTCTATTCTATTCTATTCTATTCTATTCTATTCTATTCTATTCTATTCTATTCTATTCTATTCTATTCTATTCTATTCTATTCTATTCTATTCTATTCTATTCTATTCTATTCTATTCTATTCTATTCTATTCTATTCTATTCTATTCTATTCTATTCTATTCTATTCTATTCTATTCTATTCTATTCTATTCTATTCTATTCTATTCTATTCTATTCTATTCTATTCTATTCTATTCTATTCTATTCTATTCTATTCTATTCTATTCTATTCTATTCTATTCTATTCTATTCTATTCTATTCTATTCTATTCTATTCTATTCTATTCTATTCTATTCTATTCTATTCTATTCTATTCTATTCTATTCTATTCTATTCTATTCTATTCTATTCTATTCTATTCTATTCTATTCTATTCTATTCTATTCTATTCTATTCTATTCTATTCTATTCTATTCTATTCTATTCTATTCCTAAAGATTACAAGTCGTAGTTGGCATCCTCTATTTTTAGTAGATTTAATTTTCACCCGACTGCGGCGCAGCCAAACAGGTGGGTAGGTAATGTGTTTGGTTCGTATTTATGTACGTAAGTATGTTCGATGCTATGTTCCCTCACAATAGTCAGATTCTGACAAATAAGGTCTTAATCGATTCGTCGTGTGTGCGTGCGTGTCATAGGCTATATGAAATTAATATTATAGACTCAACAAAAATATAAAAAAATCATTAGAGTTAATAATCGTCATTTTTAGGGTTCCGTAGTCCAACAAGGAACCCTTATAGTTTCGCCATGTCCGTCTGTCTGTCCTTCCGCCTAGCCTAGCGCAAAGACCGGTGGTACTAGAAAGCTGTAATTTGGTGTGTGCATACATATTTATCACGCGAACAAAGTGTAATAATAAAATATTGGATTTTTTTTACTGTACCTCCCCTGACATGAAAAGTGGGGATGAATTTTCTCGTCTACCCCATCATCGGGGTAGCGTTGGATTGGTCGTTGAAAAATATTCTGGGTGTAATAAGACATTTTTCGATTTAGGGTTCCGTTTGTGAAACATTAAGCTTTAAAGCGCACATTTTTGTCCGAGTAGGGTGTTCCCCCCTCTCCTAGCTAAACGGTTAATTGTAGAAACGTGAAAAAATTCAGGGTAGTAGCACATATAATGAACTTCAAAGGAAAAGTATCACTTTACTTTAAGTAGGCTTTACTAAAAAAAAAAAAAAAAAAAAAATTTAAGCTGTTTATTTCAAAGAAAAATTATATACATTACATGGCATGAACTTAACTTCTAATCTTAATATTTAAAGATTTTTGAAATAAGGAGCTGCTTATTCATAAACTAGTTAACGAGTAATAGGCAACCAACTTATAAAAGTAAAATTTCGTACAAAATCCATTGAAAATGACTTCAATGAAGTTTTTACTTCTGTAAAGCAGACAAAAACCCTCTTTCTAAGGAACCCTACATTGGCCCGACACGCACTTGGCCGGTTTTTTGTTTCAATTTTTTTTTTATTACCAGCATTGTTGTTAACCATTTTCACGTGAACGCACTGCACGATCAATCACAAAATAATAAAATATTTGATAAAACACCACTTGTGTGAATGTTTTGATAGACCACTTCTGCACAAGCCCGTCACCGCTGATTCATCTAGCTAGTACGCGGCACTACCAGTCGAGAGCACATAATATCATCATTAGCAGCCTATATATGTCCCACTGTAGGGCACAGGCCTTCTCTCAGAGCGAGTATGGGCTTAATCACCACGCGTGCCCACCGCGGATTGGCGGTTTCAAGTGCTGAGGTATGTGAATAGCTCAGACACTCAGGTTTCCTCACGATGTTTTCCTTCACGGTTAGCGAGTGGTATTGCTACTATAACTTCACAAATGTATATAACTTAGATAACCAAGTCATAGGTACATAATATCAACTGCTTTCCAAATAAACGTATGAAAAAACATCATCACCATCAGCCCACCTCTGCCCACAGCTGAGTATGGGCCTTTTCCCCACATCACATCAACCCACGAGTAAAAACTCACCAACCGTTAATTTAAGCTGCGATCAATGAATTAGTCATCCTATTCGTCTCCTGCTGAATATACCCCTCTCCCAAGTCTCTGCGCTTCTTTCAGTCCTCAGCCATTCTCGTCCAGCAGTCCGCCTCAGCTCCAGTAATTCATAAGCAGCCGTCTCTACGTCCCACGGCCTCTGGCCTTCTCTTAGAGAGAGAGTATGGACTTAATCACTGCGCGTGCCCACCGCGGATTGGCAAATTCAAGCGCTGAGTTATGTGAATAGCTCAGACACTCAGGTTTCCTCGCGATGTTTTCCTTCACATTTAGAGAGTGGTATTGCTGCTACAACTACACAAAATGTACATAACTTAGAAAACAAAGTCATAGGTATAGGCCCGCACTGGGACTCGAACCTGGGTCTCTCGCTTCCGAGTCCAATGTAGCGATTGTACCCCAGAGGGTAGCTCCTATAATACGCGTACCAAATCCTGTATGCAATCTAACTAAAGCAAATGGAGATAGGATTGACGCTTTTCCGCCTTTTTGTTTCTCGTCGCTGGCTAGCTGAAATTTGAAAAGTTGGAACCATTTGAAAATAGAACTAGTTTTATAATTTGTCAGTTGGAAACGATTCTCCCTAGGGCTGAAAAGTATTACTTTTACTTTTCAGCCTTCTCAGGCAACCTCAGAGCTATACCCTAGATATTGAAGCGAACGACTAAAGGTAAACAAAGACACAGCATCTCTTAAACTTTATTCACTCGACATAGCTCATGCACGCAGCTTTGCTTGCATCGCGTACATACTGTTTAAGGAAAACTTATAAATTTATGCAAAAAAAAAAAACAGTTATTTCTTTATCAATTAGAGCCTACATTTACATCATTTGCGTGAGTGCAAACAAAAGTCCGTCATCTTTGCTAGTTGCGAACATATTTGTTAGCGGTAGGATCGCTTTTATTTGAGGACCGCTGAAATTTTAGGCATTTTTTGGGGCATAGATCTCTTAAGCAAATGGTATTTACATGATAAAATAAAATATTTTTCACTTCTCATGCTCTAAAAGTTCGTCTTTATGTCGTGCGTAGGCGACATAAAGTCGCTTTTTATGCTCTAGAGCATAAAGTAAAATCTTCGTCGAAGACCAAGGCAATCGCTGCAACAGCCACACGAACATCTTTAACTTCATACAACAACCTCTTTATTTTATTTCGTTTCGTATAAAACGCGACCAACTAGATTGCAGGGCCAATCAGGTTGGTCGCGCTTTATTGAAGCTGCGCTCTCATTGGTTAAATTTTAATGGCGGCAAAACCACTGTGATTATACACGTACGCGTGAATTTAATTTAATAAATTTGTTGTTTGATTAATTGCATTAGTGAAGATAAAGATGTTGCTGTTTCATTTCCTCGCAATCGAAGTGAAAAGTAGAGTGTACAACTCGTCCATAAAACCCATTTTACACTCGACTTTATATCTATCCTCGCTCGCAAGCTCGCTCGGATGGATAAACGTCTCGAGTAAAATGGTGCGTTTTATGCACTTGTTGTACAATCTACTATTTCTTAAACATGCGCGGAAATATTGTCATTACTTTTGAATAAAGAACACACGAAGTATCATATTTACGTAGACTGAAAAACCAAAATCACTTCCCGGCGCGTTCTTTGAATTTGGAACGAAGAGCGCGCCGGCAATGTTGTATGAAACGGTGTGCTGTTTGAATTTAGAACTCTTTCATCTATCGTACACATTGCGTTCTCGTGGCTGTATAGCCACAGATGCGTTTACCTTTCGGCACAAACTGTAAAATAAAAATAAAAAATGGCGGTATTGAGTATTGACTATTGAGTATTTTATTTGCTAAAGCATGGTAATTACAAATTATGTAGGTGGTAACTTAAAATTATGGCACAAGCATGCTCTGCCCGTCAGGGTGCGCAAATATTATTTTTGTTTAAAAAAAAAAGTTTGTTGAGCTAAATTAGTAAATTGGTAAAGCGGAGTTCGTTGTTATTTTGTTAATAAAATAATTAAAATGAGTTCCGATGATTCTGAAAGTGAAAATGAAATGAACATTGACTGCACTCCACCAGATTTAAGATCGGAAGCTAAATTAGCGATGGAAAACCTGCTTCCAGCAAAATCAAAAGAAAATTTATTATGTAAAAGGCCCCTTTTTAATTCCTTGCTTTTTTTAAAGAAAATCACTGTATATGCCTCGGCCGAAATGGCAATTGCCTGCCTCGTGTCACTGAAGTCCTCGCCCGCGGCTCGGCCTTCAAAGTCATACTCGACCTGCAATGGCCTATTTCGCTGCCTTTGCAATAATGTACTATAGTTAAATAAACTGCAAGTGCGGGATAATTCAGGTAATAACCAGTGTTCTAATGTGGCATATTGAAAAACGAAATTTTTGACATGTGTCAACTTAGTCGTTTTTTTTTTATTTTTTATTTTTTTATGGCAACTCGAATCGGTCCTGTTTTGGACGACTACTTCTGCCAATGACGAGTCAGTCATGGGATTAAGTTCGCTTCAGTAAATACACTATAGTGTCGGACTATGAGTATTGAAATGAGTTTTTAAAAATAAAAAAATGTGGCGATTTTCTAAAACCCCGTACAGTCTGCTCATGTTGGTACAATTACTTACATAAACATAAGGAAGAAAAAGAAAGCAAAAAAGGAAAACATCGTGAGAAACCTGAGTGTCTGAGGTGTTCACATACCGCAGCGCTTGAAATTGCCCATCCGCGGTGGGCACGCGTGGTGATTAAGTCCACGCTCTCTCTCTGAGAGAAGGCCTGTGCCCTACAGTGGGACGTATTAGGCTGCATTATTGTTATTTTTTATGTATGTTCTTTTGTGGCAATGTAAATAAATAGTGTCTTTCTTTCTATTCATACTTATAGATGATAGATAGATAAATCATTTATTTACATAAGACACACTCACGTATACAAAGCTTAAACACATCTAATTACAAGAAACAGCACAAATAAAACGTATTACAAAGCAGAAGCACACATGAAGAGCAAAAGCATTTAGATTTTAAATGCACGGCACGGTAATGTACCAATTGGTGAAAGGAGTCGCAACGTAGGTGTGGCAAATGTGAATGGGCTCCGACTCAGCATGTGCTGAAAGTTTGGGACAAACTTCAGCGCTGGTATTCTGCCGGTACCCAGTGTGAGCGGCATGCAGCGCCAGGAGGTGAGGTAGTCAAAGTGATAGACCGGCGTAAAATATATATTTTGTAATGTCGGAATAAGTATATAATGTCATGTTGGTAATATTAATAGTGGTATAAATTGTATTATTAAATAAGTGTAAATTAGAAATAATTACAAAATATAACATTCGTACAAGAAAATAAGTTTAGTCTGTATAAACTTTGTGCACTCAAAGTCACAGATTATGAAATACTAATTGCTGAATAGGTAATTAAATATGAAATATCGACATGTTATATGTTATTTTGACTTGTACTGAGGCAAGGAGGGTCCAGGAATACAAAAGGAAAATAATAGATGTCAAAATTGAATTAAATTAAAATTAAATTGTATTATAAATAAATAACATAAGTTAGTTAATATTAAATACTGGAAGAGGATGTAGTGTCTAGAAATGAGAAAGGAATGTTGCGTTGATTTGGACATAATTATGAAGAGGATGAAGGAAGAGAGATTGACGAAAGAAATGTATCGAGTGAATGTGGGTGGAGCAGCCGGTAAAGGATAAGGAGGCGGGCGCACTGTTTTATAAAAGGCCACGATGAAAAGTACCCGAAACCGGCGTGCGTGCAACGACTAACGAATGTTGATGAAGCGAAAGAGATCTGTTAGGATCGTCGCAACTGGTTAGACCCTGGTCTCTGCCTGCCCCTCTGGAATATATTCAAGATTGGGTGCCCGCGACTACCCGCGTCGACATAGCCCAGCGGATTAGTAAGTTGAAGTGGCAGTGAGCGGGGCACATAGCACGCAGAACTGATGGCCGATGGGGGCGAAAAGTTCTCGAACGGAGACCACATATCGGCAAGCGCAGCGTGGGACGACCAGCCACAAGATGGACAGATGACCTCATCCAAGTGGCAGGAACACGCTGGATGCAGGCCGCTTCCAACCGGTCTTTTTGGAAATCCATGGAGGAGGCCTATGTCCAGCAGTGATGAACAATGATGAAAACTTTTGACTTCTGAACGAAATGCTTTCACCCGGACCGAAGCTGAATGAAACGAAATATAAGAATTATTTATTAAAAAAGAAAAAGAAACTGGAAATCCAATAAAAACCCGCCTCCCTATAGTATTTTAGCGGTAAATCTGGTAACATCATTAGTATCAATAAAGCTGCGCTATACATAAATTAACTGAATTTATACCCGGAAGAATTTGAATCTATAAAGCGGTAGTCGCTCGGTTGCTAGAACGCTTGCCTCACGTTTAGGTGGTCGTTGGTTCGAACCAACTGTACTTATGACTTTTCTTCCTAAGTTACGTACCTACATTTGTGAATTCGGAGTAGCAATACCTCTCGCCAATTATGAAGGAAAACATCGTGAAGAAACCTGACCGCCTCAGGTGTTCAACGGTTGAAAATGCCAATGCGCGGTGGGCCCGCGTGGTGATTAAACCCATACTTTATCTACCTGTGCCCTACAGTGGGACGAAGGTACGCTGCATTATTATAACATAAACGGTACATTCCGTGTGGCACCGGATTAAGAAAAGCGTCACTCCATTTCCTTCCGTGGATGTCGTAAAAGGCGACTAAAGAAATAAATTACCAGGAGACGGGCAGCAGCGTCTTCCTGAGATTCGAACCGCATACTGCGATCGCCATCCCGCCTGCCGAGCGTGGCGATTATGGCAAAACCCCTCATGGTTGTGTCAAATGGCTGATGATGATGATGATAATCACTTTGCTTCCTAAGTTACGTACATTTGTGAATTCGTAGAAGCAATACCTCTCGCCAATTATGAAGGAAAACATCGTGAAGAAACCTGACCGCCTCGGGTGTTCAACGGTTGAAAATGCCAATGCGCGGTGGGCCCGCGTGGTGATTAAGCCCATACTTTGTCTACCTGTGCCCTACAGTGGGACGAAGGTACGCTGCATTATTATAACTGGCTTACTGCCTGAGGTGTTCACAGACCTCAACGCTGGAAAATGCCATTGCGCGGTGGGCTCGCGTGGTGATTAAGCCTTTCTTCGAGAGATGACCTGTGCCCTGCTGTGGGACGTATTTAGGCTTTAATATTATAATTTTTTTATTAGTCTACATATAGTCCGTTACCCGACATGAACTCCTATGGAACAAAATACTCGCATCTCATTGGTCAATGCGCGCGGCTAGAGATAAGCGAAAGACAAGCTCTTTGGTCTAGCGGTTAACAGGCTTGACTACCAAAGTAGAGGTCGTGGGTTTGATTTCCATTGGATGCCGCCGATTCTATTATTATTATTGAATTTTTATATCAGATACCTGGCATCCATATTATAATCGTGTTGGCATATGTAGGTACACACAATTTATATTTTACTAGCTGACTCAGCAAACGTCGTTTTGTTTTGTTTCATTCTCAGACCTACCAAATATACACAAAAATAATCATAAGAATCGGTGAAGCCGTTTCGGAGGAATTCGATAACAAACACTGTGACACGAGATTTTTATATATCAGACTAGTTTTGGCCCGCGAGTTCCTCCGCATGGAATGAGTGATTTTCGGGATGAAAAGTATCCTATACCCTTCCTCGGGACTCAAACTATCTCCATACAAAATTTTATCTAAATCCGTTCAGCCGTTATTGCGTGATTGAGTAAGAACCATCCAAACATCTTCACAAAATTTCACATTTATAATTTTAGTTAAATAGGATTTTAGTGTTAGTTTTGTAAAGATTTGTACAAATGGCCCCGTTGCATGTCTGTGAGGTCTAGAGCAGAAGGTATCCTAGTTTAAGACCAGTTCCTCTACGCTCGACGTTATTGTGTTCAAATTGCATCAAAATCAAATGCAATAAGTCAGAAATAACGACTTGATAAACGAATAGGTATTTTGGCGAAACTTATGTACTCAATTGTAACGTAAGTTGGTACTCAGGGTTGGGTACAGGATAAGTGATTATGTTGTGTGGAATTTATTATTATTAGCTATAAGTATGTTGATTATTTATAAATTTTTATATGGCATTTATTGCGTTTCCGTTCCTTTATATTTAGCAATTTTATAAAGTCTTTTTTTTATTTATTACGTGAGTACCCTTTACCTAAAATATCGCAAACGCGATGCGCCGCTTCAGCGCCAACACCCACCAAAGACCCGCCCACCTGTAGCTGAGGGCCTATCACGGGGCAAACGATACGATAACGTTACGAACAGGGACTGGATAACCTAAAAATTAGAGAAGGTTAAAAAACTTTTTTCTTGTAGCCCGACGTCCGACGCTTGTTCAAAGGCCCCCCCTTTAGCTTAAACTACCTAAATCAGTCCGGAGGGAATTTTTTATTGTTATATGTAAACAAACAAACGGACGAACGAACGAACGAACTGACGAATGGAAGGACGGACGGACGGACGGACAATAATTTAAAAAGATTTTTATTTAATTTGAGATATGAGTACGTAATCATATCTCAAATTTTGTAGTTACTGTTTAAGTTACTACAAAGAAAGCATGTATTATTGTATTACTGTACTAGTAAGCATTAGTCTTTAACTTCGTTAGTGTTTAAGGATTATTTTACATTGAAATAGCCGCCGGGCCGTTGTACCTAAACTCTATTAACCTTTTCAATTCGCTTTCGGCGTATTGTGACCTATTGAGCATTTATAAACCGACTAATAACTCAAATAAAAACTCAAACTCAACTTCCTTGTTTTATTTCGGACGATTTTATATTTGCCATCAATAGAACATTAAACACGTCTGAACAAAAATATGAGAAGAAGTAATGCAATCTAACCTACACAAAAAAGCGTTTTTCTCACAAGTTACGCATTGTTGGTTGGAATGTTTCTACGTAACACAGTCCTTCCAAGACCTCAGAGGTAAAGAATAGTAAGTCCACTTTTTTCGATTATTGAATGTATACTCCTTGATATAGTAAAAAGTTTTAAGTCCTAAGTAGGAAGTCACTAGAGCTCTAGAGGTACATAATAATAATAGGGGTTAAAGTATGAAATTGCCGTTTTATTGCAATAGGTTCTTTGAATTGACATAGAATCTTCATGGTTTGAGGTTTTCGAATGAAACTTTTTTCAAATGGTTTCTATGATGTTCTTTTTTAAAAAATGTGAAACATTTGAATATCGACTTTCAATTGTTTTTGTTATTCAATTTCTACAAGAAAGATGGATACTGCGAAAATTCGAGTGATTTTTGAATACGAGTTCCGACGCGGAACTAACGCGGCAGAAACAGCCCGCAATATCAATGCTGCGTTTGGAGAGGGGTCTACTAATGAACGCACCGTGCGATTTTGGTTTAAACGCTTTCGTGATGGAAATTTCGACTTAAAGAACGAGCCACGAGGATGACCGCCGAATAACACAGGTGAATAACGATGAATTAAGAGAGATAGTGGAAGCCGACCCTAGTCAAACTACCCAGGAATTAGTGGCATGGTTTAACGTTACCTTACCCACAATATTGACTCACTTGCGTCAAATCAATAAAATAAAAAAATACGAAAAATGGGTGCCTCATAATCACTCGAATTTTCGCAGTATCCATCTTTCTTGTCTAAATTTAATAACAAAAACTATTGAATTTTTTACACTTTTTTGAAACAATTTTTTAAAAAAAGAACATCATAGAAACCTTTTGAAAAAAGTTTCATTCGAAAACCTCAAACCATGAAGATTCTATGTCAATTCAAAGAACCTATTGCAATAAAACGGCAATTTCATACTTTAACCCCTAATACGAACCTTTACCTTAGTATACCTGTAAAGCCGTGACAAAACTCGATGCAAACGGTCGGTAACAAGTACAAGCGCGTTTACCGCAGCGGCACTCAATCCGTTTCTTGACCGTATTTAACTACAAAAAATCCCGCCGCAGACCTTTAAATGCTTCTCGTGAAAAGTTTTTAATTTGGCGGTTATTATTCTTTACCTCTGAGGTACAGCTTTACAACTGTTGTAAATTGACGAATTTGGCTAATTGCCTACGTTAGATAGGCCGCACCACTGGCAAGCCTGCGATGGGGCCTCGGTAGCTCGCCCGGTGGCCGCTATAAAAGCAGCAAACTTACAGCAGGTCGGGGCACAATTCCAGCGCCCCTACAGACGGCAACTCAGGCAATTTCGCGAGCCAAATTAACACCTTTGAAGCGATGAGAACAGGTAAGTTTTATGTTAAGAGAATCAAAGGACTGTCGCGCGCCGCGAGTCGTTTTCACGCCGGTTGGGTTTCGCGGATACCCTTTATTCTATACGTAATTATGTTGTGGAAATGAGCTAAGTTTCTTAAACCGTTTTTCAGTATTTACGAATTGCATTAATTTTCGATCAAGTTTAAAAAGCCCGACTTTGTTTTATTTTTTATACAAATTGGCCGTGTCAAGCCTTAATTCTATGTGAACAATTAAATCGAGTTTTTTTTGTTTCCTTATTGAAAGTGGTCTAGTTATCGACACTGAAGAAAAGCTTAGCGTCATTGTAATAGAACCCTGTAAATATTTTTTTGTTTAAATATTTAGTCTGTGTTTGTTTGGCATTTAAAATTAAAGTATTCTTCCAGCAGTTCTATTGTCTTTTTTAGCTATACTATTTTATGTATGTATTTTACTGTTACAATTGTACATTTGCAGGAACTAAACGCGATTTTTTAAATACATATTTTTAAAACGCTGCACCATTTTTGGCACTGAGGCTTCTAGAGTCACAAATACGTAGACTACGATGTATTTTTAATGCGGTTCACACTTGCATTATGTTTTCATCGAGATAATCGTCGATAAAAGATCGGTTTTATTTATAAAAACACAATTCCTTAAAATACTCCTCAGAGGTGGTTTAAATAGTCGGTGGCAAAGGGAAAAAAGTACCACAGATTATATAAACTCCATCTGAGAAGTGTTGTAAACTAATCGTGTTTTCATAAATAATGCCGGCAGTATTTAGATTTTTATCGAGGTAGAAAAATACTGCTAACAGTTTCCACATCATTTTCTGGGTAAACTGGAATGAAGGAGAAATTAATTAATAGAAGTCCTTAGATATTAATTTTTCATTATAAATTAAAAAGCGCTTTATATATGTAATATTTTAGTCAGAGCAAGGAGTATTTGGTAAAAGTGTAAAGATTTTCTTCAAAAAATAGACGAAACTGTCGAAACAGATATGCATATAATATTATTTATTGATTGAAATAGTTATTAATGTGCGTTTTTACATTATAACAAATTTATTGTGATTTAATGATGGTGATTTGTCTATTCTCCTCTTAAGCGATCGCGGATTGTACTTGCGGAAGATTTTTGCGTCATTCATAAATTGAAGAGTAAATCACATAAATGGAGTTATTTATTGTAAAATGCACAAATCCAATTCAATTTTAAAGCACATTCAATTTTAAAGCACACGACAATTACTCGGATTTACAAGTACTTTTGTCTTAAGACTGTTATTACGTAAAACATGCGGTCTCCCTCGCAGAATTTAGCATTTTTAATCATTGCAATAACATGAGGAGAGCTTTTGGTAAAATGTGATCTTAGGGTTTGATGCATAATTGTGTTACAGATATTTAAAATATATTTTTGTTTCCCTAATCATAGTTATTAATAAAGAAAAGTTGTTTCCTGTGAATTTCGAAATCAAATTTTCTTAATCAAAAATTTTGTACAGGATAAGAAAAATATGCGTTGAATATCTGCAATTTAATTATCCATAAAACTCTCAGACCATATTCATTCATTCAATAAAGTATATTAGGTATTCATTTTATTACAATCACTAAAAAAGATATTTTTTTATTTATTTAAAAAATAAAAAACCTTAATGTAATACACAATTTCGCCAAACTGCGTAGCAAGCGAGCGAGACAGGATGCTCCGCGTAAGAGCAGCCTTAAGACTTTCTGCCCATCTCCCATTAATAAGAATTTACTTAAGGAATTGCTGGTCATCATAAATGTTTGAATTTGTAATAACACTATTTTTCTTTACAATCCGAACACGGGATGCCTTATAGATCATCATCATGAGCCCACTGCTGCCCACTGCTGGGTATAGGCCTTCTCCCCCAAATACCATCTCCCACGGTCTCTCTCAATTAAATATAGTTAAGAGGCTGACACACTGGGCTCACCAACTGGGCTATGAGGGTACGTTAGAATGAAAGAAAATACGTGAAATAAGGTCAAGTAAATGGTTTTATAAAAAAAAATTAAGTGCGTGAGAAGATGTACCGTTTCATAAGTTGTTTCCTTTTATGTAATGGATAAAAAATTATGATTGCAAAATGCGTATTTTAGAAGTAATAAAGTCTTTTTTGTGTAGGGAAATATTTTTGTCTTCATTTTTCAAGCCCATCGGAAAATTGCTCAAGGCGATTTAACAAGATACTTCCAATATCAAAAGATACTTAAATCGCTGGCTTATGCGTTTTTGTTGATCTATGCGAGTTTTATTTTTAAGGCATTGCCATTTCTATCTTTTTCTTCTCTGTTGAGTTGTTTTATGAATAATTTAAAAATTTTTGGGGTTCCGTGCCTGAAAAGGAAAAAAACTCGCTTTGTTGTCCGTCCGTCCGTCCGTCCGTCCGTCTGTCTGTCTGTCTGTCAAGACCTTTTATCTCGGGGGACGCGTAAAGGTATCGAGTTGAAATAAAAACCGTATTCTCAAGTCTAGTCCCTTGAAGCTGTGAATAAATCAAACTTCCAAGTTAAAAAAAGATGAGGCCGTTTATGTCGCAAAAAACGTTTATCTCGACACTCAAGGGAATCAAAATTTATTCCTGTATGTCTGTCAAAATTTATTTATGTCTGTAATTTGTTACTTTCTGTTGACGTAGAACTATGAAATTTCAAATTCAAATTCAAATTCAAATTCAATAAATTCAAATAATATCGTCTCATACTATAAAACATAGGGAAAAATGTAAAAACTGCATTCGTAATTAAATGACAAAAGAAATTGTCTTTGAAGTTCGGGAAAAGTTCGGAAAAAACTGCGAGACTAGATTCCTGAACTATTTATAATATGTAAGTACTTACAAAGTTTTACGGAACCCTCGGTGAGTCCCACTCGCACTTATCCGGTTTTATTTTTATTTGTGTGACTTTTCAGTAGTAGCATTTAAGGGGCTACCCGCAGCCAACTAGCGCTACATTTTAAAAATTGTAATAACTAGTAATTGACTAACGTAAGTAATTTCAAAATTGTAATAACTAGTAATTGACTAAAAGAGATACATTTTCCGAGATATTTTGTAATTTTTGTGATTAAAATTGACTAATGTAAGTAATTTCAAAATTGTAATAACTAGTGATTGTCTAAAAGAGATACATTTTCCGAGATATTTTGTAATTTTTGTGATTAAAATTTACTAATTATGCGCCACAATGAAAAACATGTCATCTTTTATAGCACGTTTTTGCAAAAAGTGACGAACATGAGTCTCAATTAAAGTGATAGCTGTTTTTGGAAGCTACAGTCTAGAACCTACGGCCAAGAACTTTTACTTTAAAGCATTTTTTCCAAAAGCGACCGTTTTTAGCGATTTAGATTAGATTATGGACTATCATATAGGTTTTTCGTTCTGAAAATAGCTATCACAGCAATTGACATTTCTGAAGTCCACTTTTTCCGAAAACGTATTATAGAAGATCATAGGTTTTCACTTTGCTGACGCTAGTTGGAATCCGGTTGCCACTTAAGCTGCATTTTTTTTTATGTAGCTTATATACGTCCCACTGCAGGGCACAGCCCTTCTCTCAGAGAGAGAGAGAGAGAGAATGAGCTTATTTACCACGCGTGCCCACCGCCGGCAGGCAATTTCCAAAGTATATACTATTTTAAATATTTAATATCGGGGGTAACAAATATCGGGGGTTGAATCTATTTACATCCGTGGGTACACTCTCGAACACTTCATTATTTGTTTTCATTGGTGGCTCGATTCATCCGGATAGCCCCTTAACACAAAGGTGTACATATCGTAGGCAAGCAGTCAAATTCGTCAATTTACAATTGGCCTGGTCAGACAAACGCTCGCTCGTTTACAAAATTTCGACGGCCAATTATCGGACGACGCCGTTTGTAAGCGGCAGAGTTTTATTAAATGACTGTGACACTTATAAGACCATAAATACATCCAATATATAAAAATCTCGTGTCACAGTGTTTGTTATCGAAATCCTCCGAAACGGCTTCAGCGATTTTTGCGATTTTTTGTGTATATTTGGTAGGTCTGAGAATAAGTCGCAGGCTAATTAATATGGCTAAACAACGTTTGCTGAGTCAGCTAGTAAATATATAAAAACGATTTTAGTGGCCTCACTTGTATATAATGCGTATCTGTTAAACCATCAGCATCAATACCTTATTTTAAAATTAATAATAACTTCCACACAACACAATCAGACCTGGTCCCTAACTAGAATACTCTGCGCTACGGTAAACAGGGGATGTTGTAGCAAAGGGCAGGATAAGTAGTACCCAAAACCGGCGTGCGTAAATGCCACGACTAATCAATGTTTTATTTATTTATGGACATTTTTATTGCGCTTGAAGGAATAGTACGATGCAGCGGTGTTAATGCCATAAGCATTTCTACGTTCATCATCATCAACCCATTATGTCCCCACCGAGGGGCACGGGTCTCTTCCCTGAGGAAGATATAGGCCATACTCCACCACGGGGGCCAAGTCCGGATTGGTGGAGGCTTGTAGACTAGTGGCTCGTCTACTGTCAGAAGTTGTCAAGCCGCCCTAAGGCCTCTGACTTGGCTCAACGACTGCCATCTATCGATGGCAGCCGGCACCAACAGCTTAACGTGCCTTGCGAAGCACGGAACCGCTCGGAAAAATGCCAATTTCTACGTTGATAAAGCGAAATAGATCTGTCAGGATCGTAGCAAGTGGCAGACCCTGGTCTCTTACTTCTCCTCGGGGATACAGGCGTGAGTTTATGTATGTATGTATGGTAAACAGGCAAGGGCATCACGAACGTGAAAAAATACACCCAGACTGAAGCCATTTGTAAAAAACCCGCACGGCGGCCTTCAGAGGGAATCGAGCCCACGACGTCAGTTTTGATTGCCAAGCGTGTTTACAGCAAGACCAGCGAGGTAGTCACTTTGTTTGTTCTAATCAAATTACATAACCTCACGCTTGTGTCCCGGAAGTGTAGGCATAGAACACTGGCCATGATCCTGATAGAACTCGTTCGCTTCAACATTTTTTATAATGAAATGAAATCAACATTTATTTGTTTGCAAAAAATGTTGACGTGTGTGGTGTTACAACTTGAGGATATATTTTTTTCCAAAAAAAAATATTGTAACTAGTTGCCTACGCTAGAGCGGTGGTAGCCTAGTGGGTAGAACATTGGACTCGGAAGCGGGAGACCCAGGTTCGATTCCCAGTGCGGGCATGTACCTATGACTTTTCTTTCTAAGTTATGTACATTTGTGAAGTTATAGTATCAATACCATTCGCTAACTGTGAAGGAAAACATCGTGAGGAAACCTGGGTGTCTGAGCTATTCACATACCTCAGCGCGTGAAATCTCCAATCCGCGGTGGGCACGCGTGGTGATTAAGCCCATACTCTCTCTCTGAGAGAAGGCCTGTGCCCTACGACCGGAGGCGAAGTCGAAGGCGACCCTGTATTGTAGACAACCAAATCTCACCTAAAAATGGACCAAACATTGTATTTATCATTATTAAGCTTCGAAGCGATTGAAACATCCTACTTATGTAAAAAAAACTAAATTTATATTAATTAGCAACCTTTTCTAATCCTTACCAAAATACAACAACCTCTCCGCGAGATCAGACAGTAATAAAACATCTAACACACGCTCTGTAAAGTGGTAGTCGAGACAAAAGCGTTTAATATGTAATTTTACATACTGATGAAATATTTTGTTATTAAAATCGTCGAGAAATACTTAATTAGCTTATGCTAATTATCCTTTATTGTTAATTTTTCGCTTCAGGTATTGTTGTTTCGTTTAGAAAAAGTATAAAACGGTTAATTAAAGAAAGGGACTGAATAACTATTTGGCTCTCGCTCACACTATACACGCTGATTTCTGGGTGGTTCGCGAGCCGTGGCTATGTAATTAATAATTTAAAATAACATCCATTTAGTTTAGTCCCTCACTTACTTGTGACTGTAAACGTAAATAAAAAAAAAACTGGACAAGTGCGAGTCGGACTCGCCCACCGATCGTTCCGTAGAAATTTCTAGGTACAAACTTACATATTATAAATAGTTAAGGAATCGAGTCTCGCAGTTTTTTCCGCGTTTGTCCGGAACTTTAAGACAATTTTTTTAGTGATTTAGTTACAAATGTACAGTTTTCAGATTTTACCCTGTACTTGTAGTATTGAAACGAAATTACTTGCCCAATTTCATAGTTCTAGGTCAACCGCAAGTACCCTACAAATTTTCATTCCCTCGATTGTCGAAATATACGTTTTTAGTGGCTTCAACGTTATTCTTCAAACCCACATCAAACCATCAAAAGTAAACGCATACTAAAAATGTTAAACATTCGTGCGAGCGACACAGCATGCTCCACGTAAGAACAGCCTTAAGATTGAAATAAGAATTACAGTTGTAACTCCCATACTAAATACGAATATAACATTAACACTCTGACCTCCATGGAGACTTATTTTTATTACATAATAATAATTACTTTCACACAATACAACTTGACCTCGTCCCAGACTAGGATACCCTGTGCTACGGTAACCAGGAAAGGACAACGTTAAATATAAAGAAAGTCCTTTTTTTTTTATAAAGTGAAAGTTTTTTATATTTGGGGTGACCGTTTACGAGAGATGGAAAGTGTAAACGTGATATAGAAAGAAGAGCAAACGAAGGAAATTGTGTAAACGGTGTCTCTCGTGAGTAGCCGAAACATCTACAAAAGAGCAAGATTGGCTATCCATAATGCAGTGCTGATGTATGGCAGCGAGACTTGAAAATGGCAGAAGAATCAAGAAAGTTGGAGGGACTGCAGTAGAAATGAGGTCCTTGAGAAGTATGTCTGGTGTTACTTTGAATGACAGGATACGCAATAGTTTGATTAGAGAACGTTGTTGACTGAGGGAAAAAGGGCGTGACGAGAATTGAGAAACGAATAAATTAATTTCTGTGTATAGAACGCAAGGGTAAGAACGTTTTCACATTATCCGACACCATGTGCTGTTTTCACATATTTCCGACAAAATCGTTCCTATACGGCCATTTGCTCGATAGCGTAGTTCGGGCAGGTCATCATGGCGGACTATACCTAATAGAAAACTTTATTTCCTGTATCTATTATATTTAGACGCAAAAAAAGATCTGTCCCCAGACAGTATTGGATACATCCCATTGTGGAATCTAGATATTCAGAGGGAGCATTTTGTACTCTTTTTAGCAAGCTAGCAAGCTACAAAGCGCGCCTAGAAAGTTTTTTAATTGCTTTCGTATCGTCATTCAGCCACAAGAGGTCCACTGCTGGACATAGGCCTCCTCCATGGATTTCCAAAAAAAACGGTTGGAAGCGGCCTGCATCCAGCGCCTTCCTGCCACTTGTGATCTGTCCATCTTGTGGCTGGTCGTCCTACGCTGCGCTTGCCGATATGTGGTCTCCATTTGAGAACTTTTCGGCCTTCGTACGAGTGAATAATTACTTCCACATTCGATTATTTGCTAATTCGTCTCACAAAGAGTACCAATAAACAAGGCTCTACTTAGATACAAGTATAGCACACATACAAACATTATCGTCCGACGGCTCACGAGCGTGCGACGGTGCCGTCAACATATCCGATATCGGACCGGATAATATGAAAGGCAGGTACCTACATATTTCATACATTTTACTTACCTACCCCGATAATATCGGATCGGACAGTGTGAAAACGTTCTTAGGAGGTGTGGGTCCTACTTGTCTGTTTTTTTTTTTTATAATTACGCTGAGTTTAGTCACGAAGGGGACTCAAAATTACAACGAACCGCACTCTGTAAGGTGACTCCACTCTCATTTTTAGAGGCACTCGAGGTCCTTCAAAGAAAACGAAGAAAATCGAGATCGGTGGCTCTACTGCGTAACTTTTGCACTGTATAGGCTCGTCCGATTTGCCCCCCTACTCCGAACTGTCATAGAGCAAATAATAGGCTATTTGACAGGTCTCTGAAAACTATCTCAGACTTTTTGTTCGTGTTCATTGAGTGCTCAGAATTCTAAATTCTTAATTTTAAATTCTTTCGTGTTTTAATTTTAACTTCTTCTAAAGAAAGGCAAAACAAAAAACGAAAAATATCATGTCTCTTGTTACAGATCAAATATGCAAAAAGTGTCAGAACAATCTGCCAATCACGTTAACAGTGATTTCTAGGACCCACGACGAAGAACCTAGGATCACGAACCTGGGACTACTCGCAGATAGCATTTATGCCAAAAACGGCCGTTTCTGGCGTCAATGCTATCTAGTCCTAGGTTTTTTGCCTCAGGTTCAGGGTCATGGGTCCTAAAAATCCATATTAACATGACTGAGAGATTGTACAGACACTTTTTGCAAATTCGATCTGTAAAAAAAGATATGATATTTTTCCTCGATGACCTAGTGTTACTCCCTGAACCCCCTTTGCAAAGTATTTAGAATTGTCGTAAAACTACGAATTGTAGTTTTGTGAAGCTCGTCCCAGGTTTTATTAAGTAATTACCTGCTACACCGTCATTCATTGTATTTTGCGTGAACGATCTAAGCCACTTTAATTGGCCTGCGATAGGGAAAACTCGCTGTAGAGCAAAGTAAATTTACCCGGTTGAGGGAACCTACTTGCATTACAACCTAAAAGCTACGTTTTAAACAGGAGATCCCAAACTTTTTCTCTGTAAAGCCTCCAGGGATTTTAAATTATGTAGATACTAATATTAGTAAGGTGATTTCAGATTTGTTATTTTTTCAATGGATCACAGTACATTATTTCATTAATTTTATTTACAACTACTTATTAACTGACTATGAAGGTAGATGTGTATATAATTTAAAATATATTTACAATAAATGTTATCTATATATAAAAGATTGTCTCTAGACTGCTGCCGTTGGGGAGAGTTCCCAAGATACTGGCAGCATTACCCCTCTGGATGGCCATGCTGATACACGGTGATTTTGTAGTTCTTTTTTTTAACTTTATTTGCTGTCTCTCGCTTTCTGTTTTAATGTTCTAAGTTTCTCTTAGCCTGGCTGAAAAAATGAGAATTTTAAGTTTGATCTTACATTAACACGGAAAATTATTAATTAATTTTGTTTTTGTTCTCTACCCGCGACTATGCTGCCTGCAACAGGGAAAAATATCAAAAACTTTAATAAATTGTCTACATCCACGAAAGTTTTAAAATGTGTAGCAGTGTAGTGTAGCATTACATTTTTGTTTTTAAATTTTGCACATATTTTACTCTTAATAAAGAAATCATAACTGCAAAATTTATTAAATCAATATAGCAATTTTTATTTAAGATCACTTTGTTGCCTAACCGTCCGTCCGTCCGTCCGTCTGTCTTTCAAGACCTTTTACCTCAAGAACGCGTGGAGGTATCGAGTTCGAATTAAAACCATATAGTCAAGTTTACAGTCCCTTGAAGCTGTAAAAAAATCAAAATTCTAAATTAACGTAAAAAAAGATATGGCCGTCTATGCCCCAAAAAAAGGTATATTTCGACACTCAAGGGCATCAAAAATGTATAGGGTACTTTCCGTTGAACTAGAACTATGAAATTTGGCAAGAAATATCTTCTTATATTACCAATACAGGGAAAAATCTGAAAACTATACATTTGTAATTAAATCATAAAAAAATTGTCTTTGAAGTTCGGGTGAAGCTCGGAAAAAAACTGCGAGACTCGATTTCTGAACTATTTATTACATGTCACGCACTTGTCTTATTTTTTATTGTAAAAAATTTAAACTACAAAAAGTACCAGGTTTCCTTGCACTAAGCTTAGCGTGTATCGCAAGGAATCAGTTAAATATTAAATAACAACATAATTACTTGTAGTGAGCAGTTTAAAATATTTAATATTGAAACTTATTATAAATATGTACATGCTAAGTTTTGTTTAATTAGTTATGTTAATAAAACTGTAGATTAAATTAGGAAAAAAACATACGTAAAATTAACTTACGGAATAAATTGTAAGCTGGGATTAATAGACAGATAGAGAGCACTAAAAAATGATAAAGAAAATTAACTAAAAATTAAAAATATGTTAGGTTAAATATTATATTTTCCTTGTACGAGATATCTTCTGTGCTTGTGTAATCCAATATTAGTAAAATTTACCACTTCTTTTTTATTAGGTAAGTATTGTTGTTGTTTTTAAAAATGTTAATATTACATTTGTGCTGAAACTTGTGAAACCTGTAACAAAGATCTATGAATTATTCTTCTTTATTTCATTAAGTCATTGTCTCTCTTCTCATTTCAACTCCTTTAAAATGCGCCCTTCTAGAGGTGCGACCGCAGGTTGAGAAGCCCTGTTCTACAACGTTGTCGGTGCTGTGTGCTTAGCACGCTGGTCCGAGGTAATGTGGACTATAAAATGGATTTTTGAATCAATTGTTTAAGTACTGAGCTTGTTGGCTTCACATTTTTCACATTGTCCGTATAATAAAGATCTCACATTTCGTTTTGTATTTGATGATTAAATTTTAGCCACCAATTTGTAAAAGGTATTGCTTTGTTAGCCTCAGTGCTTGTAACGGGACCTAATAATACAGTCTGTGTTTCAGAGTTCCGTATGCAATAAGTGGAAACGGCTCGCTATAGAATATTTATAAAATATGCCACTTCAGTGTGCGCACACTGAAATTTAAGAGAAGATTATTATTGTGCCGTTCCGTCAATCAATTACCAGGAGACGGGCAGCAGCGTCTTCCTGAGATTCTAACCGCATACTGCGATCGCCAACCCGCCTGCCTAGCGTGGCGTTTATGGCAAAACCCTTCATGGTTATGAAAACCACGGAGGAGGCCTATGTCCTGCAGTGAGCGTCAAATGGCTGATGATCATGATGATGATAGTAATATATTAAACGGGTCCAACCGCGATTATTTTTAGGTAAAACTTAATAAATAATCGCGGGTAGACCCGTTTTATATATTCATCATCATCAGCCATTTAATATTTTACTGTTTATAAAGTAAATAAATAACTTTCACACAACACAATCGCTTGTCCTGTTCCTAAGTTAGGATGCCCTATGCTATGGTAACCAGGCAAGGCAAAAATCCACTGTACTATGGGCCGGCGACGAGCAGTCAACACGATTTTAATTTAAAATAATATTTATACAATATATTTGCGAGGATAGAGACTACAATACAGGTAATAGTAGTTTATGCAACTGTCATATAATGAAGGGTATTAAAACACGAGTGTGAGTTTATGAAACGAGCGCAGCGAGTTTCATAATAGTAACGAGTGTTTTAATACCCGTGTTATATGCAGTTGCATACACTACTTTATCTTCACTAATGCAATTAATCAAACAACAAGAGTAAAAGCTGACAATATCACGCGTACGTGTATAATCACAGTGATTTTGCCGCCATTAAAATTTAACCAATGAGAGCGCAGCTGCGCGCTTCAATAAAACGCGACCAACCTGATTGGCCCTGCAATCAAGTTGGTCGCGTTTTATTGATGTTATAATGAGATTTTACGATATCGATGTGAATATTATACCATAATGTGAAATTGCTTAAATTGAGTGTTTTGTTGTCTGCGCTATAACAGTAGTAATTATAAGTCAAGTATTGAAAACATAAGTAGAATGTTACAACATTAGTGTAGATAAAAATATTTATATAATATATTTGCGAGGTTAGAGACTACAATACAGGTAAAAAATAATAGCGATTTGTGACAAAACGTCAAAAGAAAATTATGTTGCACTAACCCGTGCTGAGGACAATTTTAAAAACCTATTTAGAGGCTAAAAATTCCACCCATTCCGGGACTTGAACCCGCTACCTCTGGCTAACCGTGCCAGCGCTCTCCCAACTGAGCTAATGAGCATGTGCAAGCATTGGCAAAATTTCGAGCCTCTTTACAAACTTCTCTGTATTACGTTAGCCAGAGGTCGCGGATTGAAGTCCCGACTGTCGGACACATTTCTTCATATTACGACACCGACATGGTTGGAATGTTTGACCTCTAAATAGGTTTTTAAAATCGTCAAAGCAAAACTTTGTTCCCCCGGTGCGGGAACAAAGTTTTGCAGCAGCAGGGGGATCATAAAAGTTTTTCAGAACTACAACTTGCTTGTTGAAAAATACCAAAAACTTTTTCTAGCCGGATCAAAATTCCATGAAATCTTCTAATTTTCCGATAGGTGCGCTTCTTCTGACATTGGAAATGTCTTTTCGTTCGCTTGAGTGTGTACTGTCGTCTATGCACATACGATTTATTACAAAATATCTCATTGTATCGTTCCCTAAACTCTTTAACGTATAAAATAATATCATCATCATCATTCAGCCACAAGAAGTCCACTGCTGGACACAGGCCTCCTCCATGGATTTCCAAAAAGACCGGTTGGAAGCGGCCTGCATCCAGCACCCTCCGGGGACTAGGGGCCTGGTTTTCTCGTTTACTGCCATGAGGGTATTTGCCATACTCGCCAAGCTTGGCATGCGGGTTGGCGAGCGCCGGCACCCCACGGCAAAATAATCTAATAAAATAATCTACACAATAAATATGAATATTCAGCCAACAAGTATTAAAGTCATACGTCAAAATGGTAACAGTTGTACGACAGCACTGTCAGTCACATAGTGGCGATGTAAAAACATTAATGAAAATAATTCCAAGTCACGCTTTTGTTTGCCACACTCTAGTCTTCACAGTAGATTAATATTAATTACAGGACGATTGTGACTAGTGTTCAACACATTCATGACTAATATTTTAAGTTGAAAACTCTGTTAATTAAGTTAAAAAGTGTTTTGAAAAGAATAAATGTGGAGTTTCTTTGTTAGCTTCATCTCCACATAATCCATTAATTGTGAAAGTAACATTGACGTTCATTAAGTAAACATTCTGTTTTTATAATGAATAAAAATATTTTAATTGAATTGAATTGAATTGCATTAGGCTTATCAAAATTCCATTTTTTTTGACACAAAAAAACCCCTTCTTTAATAAGAAAGAAAGAAAGAAAGAGGATATTTATTTAAATTGTCACAGAAACACAAAGTAAACATAAAGGTACACAAACAAAAGACACGAACGTCAACAAAACATATAACAAGAAGGGCGTCATACAGTATACCTACCTACATTTAGTTGGAGTCTGGTCAAAATGTCATAAATATTCCATTTTTTCACACTCTGAAGAACCCGCGGTTTTATTTCGCGCGTAAGCCCGCAGCGTTAAAGGGAGGACTTATTGGCTGTATACATATGAGGCATAGTTTCGAAACTAAATAAAACCTTGTTCGACCAAAAATCCATAAAAACCTTAATAGATGTCCGTCTTATTATCATCATCATCATCATTCAGCCACAAGAAGTCCACTGCTGAACATATTCCTCCTCCATGGATTTCCAAAAAGACCGGTTGGAAGCGGCCTGCATCCAGCGTCTTCCTGCCACTTGGATGAGGATTATCTTATGTATCTATCTAAATTAATTAGCCTACGACCTATTCTTTGACCTACCAGATATACCTACACAAAAAAAACCATAAAAATCGGTGAAGCCGTTTCGGAGGAGTTCGATAACAAACACTGTGACGCGAGATTTTTAAAAATTAGATTAATGAATGTAACAAGACTTTTAGAATTTCACATACTACTTTTACAATACCTACCCATTTTTTTTCTGTACCCTATATACGTCCCACTGCAGGGCACAGCCCTTCTCTCAGGGCACTCTTCTCCGTGCCCACCGCGGATTGGCAATTTCAAACGCGGAGGTATGTCAACACCTCATACGCTCAGGTTTTCCCACGAAGTTCTCCGTTAGCGAGTGGTATTGCTACTATAACTTCACTACGTAGCTTAGAAAACAAAGTCATCGGTACACACCGAGATTCGAACCCACGACCTCCTGAATGAAAAGCCGACGTTCTACCGCGCCGCCACCGCCTCATGTGATACCTAACAATAGTGTTTTAGTTTCTAACGTTCTCTGGAGATACTGGAAATAACGGAGCATTTTCATATGTCAGACGAAGCGTCGGGAAACAAGATAAAAGGTTCACTTCAATACTAAGTATTTATTTTACGTTAGATTCTTATAGTTGTATGAATTTGTGTAAAAGTACAGTACACATGCTGTGTTGTAATTGAGCGGTGATAGCTCAACGGTAAAACTTTAAGGAGGTCGTGGGATTGTACCAATTAATTTGTTTTCTAAGTTACGCACGTTTGTTAACTTTTAGTAGCAATACCACTCGCTGGCGGTAAAGGAAAAAACCTGAGGAAACCCTAGTTTTTGATGTATTTATATACCTCAGTGCTAGCTACGTACCTAAAATGGCCCAATTATGAGGCCGTGTGCGGAAATCTCAGGTCTAACTTGCTAACAAGCTTTAAAAAATCTTCCTTTAACTTCAAAATTATTCATATTAATTGCAATTGTATTATTAATAGCAGGGGACTGAACCCAGATCCTTCGTATCAGGATTTTCATACAATACCACGGAGTAATCACGATTCGCGACATCTTAAACTTTTCTTGTTAAAGTTACAAAGCGCGATAGACATTGAAGCTTTTCAAAGAGGAAACCATATAATAATATTTGAATTCTGTTTATTAATTTATAGCGAAAGAAAATATTTTGTGGCAGATGTACCACCTATTTTATCGTGAGAGATTATGTTTTTTTTATTCACTTTTTTTTAAAGTAAAAAAAAATATTTCCAGTGCTTAGTAGCCTTATGTTAGAGCCATTATTTGTATCAGGAATTATGATTTCTATTATTTTTAAGAGCGTTAAACGTGCACCCATAAAAGTAAGTACTTACTAAAACATATCTGTAATTGGTAGATTGTGGCAGACCTACCCCTCCGGGATACAGGCGTCAGTTTATGTTATCAATCAATCAGCCCGCACTTGTCCACTGCTGCTTGTCCACTCCTCCAAGCCACGCCACTTCTGTCCACGGCCATCCTCATCCAGCCGCTGCCAGCAATCTGCCTCAGATCGTCGGTCCAGCGAGTTGGCGCATCCAACGCTGCGTTTGCCAATTCGTGGTCTCCACTCGAGAACCTTTGGACCCCATCCACCATCCGTTCTTCGGCAGATGTGACCAGCCCACAGCCTCTTCAGCTTGCTAATCTTATAGGCTATGTCAGTCAGTCATGTTATGTTATCATCATCATCATTATTCAGCCACACGAAGTCCAATGCTGGACATAGGCCTCCTCCATGGATTTCCAAAACGACCGGTTGGAAGCGGCCTGCATCCAGCGACTTCCCGCCACTTGGATGAGTCATCTGTCCATCTTGTGGCTGGTCGTCCTACGTTGCGCTTGCCGACATGTGGTCTCCGTTCGAGAGCTTTTTGGTCCCATCGGCCACCAGTTCTGCGCGCTATGTGCCATTTTGCCTATTTTATGTTATGTTTTAATTGGTAGATGTCTTCCAGACAGCCTTATATTTCATCCTCAGCTTATATTTCTGGTTGGTTTGTGACGCCATCGCCCATTTTGCCATTCGATAAAGACGGGGTGAGCCACTGTTTCCTTCCATGAGTGAAACAATAGTGCGGGGATAAAAAGCGATATCGATATTCTATGAATAAATAATATAATTATAAAGACAGCAAATAGAAACGGTCTCGCGAGACTCGACTTGCAATAATTTCTAATTTAATTTTATGAAATAACAGGAATGTGAAATACAGAATTGGTAATGTCAGTTGTATGAAGTGCACGTTGGATGAATCGAGGGGTTCTGTATAAACTTGTAGGTATGTAAATAGTTCATCCATCACGAGAATCGAGTCTCAATTTTTCATTAAAACAATACCTAGTATTTCATATTAATATGAAGTAGACACCTTCACGTATTCCTCACAAGAAGGGATATAATCATTTGGATTTTCCCTTTGCGGTGAGGAACCCTAAAACAAAGGAACGTTTCACATAACATATTATTCAATTTTGTAAAGTTTTGTGTTTTCTGTATGCCTTTTATGTGAGCAATCGACGTCGACATCGACGTACCATCTGTCGATAATGACGTCCCTATCCCGCCCCAGAGCCCATAGCTCTGTCGATTACGCGAACAAAGGAGCAACAAGCTGTCTGCCAGCAATCAATCGTCAATTTTCTATTTTTCCCCCCTTTTTAGACGAAATACTCGGTGCTTCCTGTTTTTTCTAATCTATGGTGTGCGCACTTCTTCCAATGAGTTTCAGTTATTCCTCTCGTTCCCACTGTAAATTCCAACTAAGGTGAAGTTTGTTTTGTAATTGTAGAGGGCCTTCCGCACTGTGCTATTTATGGAAACTTTTTTTTATGAGTTATGTGCATTTGTTAATTTATAGTGGTACAAAAATAAAATAAATATAATTTACTATTTCTGGTCGGGTAATTTATTAATTCTGGTTAGGTAAAGTATTTAATTGTTAAGACATAAATAATGTTATTTAACAGTAAACATACAAACTATGGAAGCTTAGACCGGGAAGCTTGGAAACCCATGAGGGAGGCCTGTCCTGCAGTGGGCGTCAAATGGCTGATGATGATGATGATGATGATATAAACTAATCTACAATTTGAATATATTAACTAACCTACAAATTAAATTTATTAACTAAGTACCTAACTAGGTAATGTAATTTAATTTAAAGTACTTTAATTCTGTTTGCATGCACGAAAGAAAGGTTTACAGATACAACAATAAAAACTGAATAAAAACGGATATTTAGAGAAAGAAAGAAAGAAAGAAATAGGACATTTATTTAAATTGTCACAGAAACACATAGTAAACGCTAAGGTACACAAACAAAATACACGAACGTCAAAAAAAAAAACAAAATTAAAAACAAAACAATCGCGAAGAGAACATGTGAGGCACATCGAGTCGAAGGCAGCCGGGTACCTTATTTACTCGTTTATTTTTCATTTTACAAATACACTTGAAGTGTGCAGAGGTAATTGCAAAATTCTGGCTGTGAACAATTTTGAGATGCCGGTGGTCTCGACTAGATCTAGTCTGTATAGTCTGTGTACAGTGGGGGCCGAGGAAAGATTCATCATCATCATCATCAACATTCAGCCACAAGAAGTCCACTGCTGGACATAGGCCTCCTCCATGGATTTCCAAAAAGACCGGTTGGAAGCGGCCTGCATCCCGCCTTCCTGCCACTTGCCTGTTCTCGAATGGAGACCACACATCGGCAAGCGCAGCGTAGGACGACCAGCCACAAGATGGACAGATGAGGAAAGATTACTAGAAATCTACAAACCCAGACGTTGATATTTAATCAGGTTACAACTAATAAATATATATCTAATATAATCGTATATGTACCTATGTTGGAAAAGGGGGGCTTTCGCCCCGCAGAGGGACACCCATATTCAATTCATCATCATCATCATCAGCCATTCGAAGCCCACTGCAGGACATAGGCCTCCTTCATGGTTTTCATAACCATGAGGGGTTTTGCCATAATCGCCACGCTTGGCAGGCGGGTTGGCGATCGCAGTATGCGGTTGGAATCTCAGGAAGACGCTGCTGCCCGTCTCCTGGTAATTAATTTCCTTAGTCGCCTTCTACGACATCCACGGAAGGTTTCCTTGCCATAGTCTTATTGCTCCATATTATGGAGGCTACATAAAAATAGTACATTATGATACAAGTGTGGTATGTTGGTCATTACACTCGAGTCGGTTTTTAATGGAGACGAGAAGTGTAATGACCAATGCTCACGTGTTTCATACGACGTTTTTCAACACACTTGCGAGGAAAAGTAAATAAAAGTTCACATTTATTTAAACTTAACAAACAGAAACCCATTTAAAAGATGGCGGCCGTAATTTTATTTTTTCGCGCGCTCAGCGCTGCATGCGCGCGCAAGTCTGAGATAAGGGCACCGGCAAAGTAGCTAATCAGCCACACATTTATAAATTTTGAAATTGGGTATTTATAGGTAAAAATACACCGTCAAAATATAAATTCTTTAATTATTTATCACATTTTGAATTGAATTTTATATTTACGCAAATAACTACTTAGCGGTTTTCGAAACATTAATACTTCTTGCTAATATTTAAAAAGATATGTAATGAAAAGGCACTAGTGCGATAATGTAATGTAAAAGGCACGGCATGGGTAATATTCTGCATTATCAGTGTAAATACGCTGTAATAAGACCTACTTTACGAGCAGGTGTGTTGAAAAATACTGTTATTATTATTAATTCGTTATTGCACAAAGACAGTGTATGTCACAAGGACTCTATGCTAATGGCATTTTCTACCAGCCAACCTGCAGGAGGTACAGGAAAGGGTAAAGAAAAATTGTTTGAAAAAAAAAGTAAATGTTTTAAAACATTTCAGAAATTGGAATAGTTTTTTTTTTCAGAAATCTGAAATCTAAAATTAATTTCAACGCAGAGACATTTCGGAAATTAGAAACCGTTTTTTTTTTCAGAAATCTGAAATTAAGAATTTATTTCAACGTAAAGACATTTTGGAACAATTTCAGAACTTGGAAAACTTTTTTTTACAAAAATCTGAAATCAAAAAAATTCTGTACCTACTATTACTAGCCGTGAAGAAAAATATCGTGAGGAAGACCGAGTGTCAAGTGTCCTCATACTTCCTTTGAGTGCGGAAACGTCAGGTCTAATCTAACAAACACCATTGTTTGTTGTGGATCGTGCCGGTTCTATTTTAACACACTTTTATTAGCTTTGGTTTTTTTTTTTTTTTTTTTTTTTTTTTTTTTTTTTTTTTTTTTTTCATCATCATCAATTGTTTTTATTTATTTCAAACATAAAATAAGAGACTTAATTAATATATAAATGATAAAAATATACAAGTAACTAATTTGCTATGTATGTAATTCAACTAACAGTCTTACTCCCGGTTTCTCGTACGCTAAAAATCTGTTAATCTACTGTTACGTCTGGCATTAATTTAACTTTTACTGACTTAGCTACAACCATAACCTAACCTAACCACAGTTATAGTAGCAATAACACTCGGTAACGGTGAAGGAAAACATCGTGAGGAAACCGAGTGTCTGAGCTATTCACATACCTCAGCGCTTGAAGTCGTCAATTCGCAGTGGGCACGCGTGGTGATTAAGCCCCTACTCTCTCCCTGAGAGAATGCCTGTGCCCTGCAGTGGGACGAATATAGGCTACAAAAAAAACCTACTTATTATAAGTGTAGTCTGAAGCTTTGCTAGTTAATAAAGTCAAGAACATTTGAAGATATTTTTAGTAATATTTTTTTGACATATGCATTGGAATACTAAAACACGCCAAAGGGGATTTGTGAACTTCATGAATGGGGATTTTCAATGGGGATTAGTGGAATAATAAATAGTTTTTAGGGTTCCGTAGTCGACAAGGAACCCTTATTAAATAGTTTCGCATTGTCCGTCTGTCTGTCCGGCCTAGCTCAGAGACGATTAGTACGAGAAAGCTGAAATTTGGCACAGACATAATATCAACACGCCGACAAAACGGTAGAATAAAATAAAAAATAAAAATTAAGTAAAAATTAAAATTTTTAGACTACCCTCCCCACACCTAATTAGAGATGCAGTTTTTTTTACAAATTTCACACCATAGTGGGGGGAGGGGGGGTATCGTTCGATGGTTTAAAAATATTCTGGGTGTAGGAAGACCGTACGTGGCATTGCACTGACGTCAGTGACTGACTCCCTGTGATCCAGCCCCTAGGGAAAAGTGAACTGTAGCCCCTTAACAATACGGTGCTTCCACATTCAAAACGGAGAGCTGGCGCGTCAATTTTCGCCGCCATATTATGAATGTCACGTCCGCGGCCGCGGTGCTAGTTACAGTGTTGCCAAGCGTAAAAATAATATCCGACGTGGCTGGGTTTTGCGCCTTTGAGTTCGCTACACTGATTGCTGCTCAGAATTTAAAGGAAAGCCATTTAAATGCTCTCGAGATGGGAATCAGGCCGTGGGGCTAGTTTACAGTGATCTCTCGTTAAGGGCGATAAGGACAAAATCCCCATAAATAAAAAAAAACAACCGGACTGCTGAGCCTTAGCTACTGAGCAGGTGGTACCTCGCAATGAGTGTAATCAGCCTATATGCAATTCAATTCAAATATTTTTATTCATTGTAAAAACAGAATGTTTACTTAATGAACGTCAAAGTTGTTAGTTTCACAATTAATGGATTATGTGGAGAAGAAGCTAACAAAGAAACTCCACATTTATTCTTTTCAAAACACGTTTTAACTTAATTAACAGAGTTTTCAACTTAAAATATTAGTCATGAATGTGTTGAACACTAGTCACAATCGTCCTTTAAATAATATTAATCTACTGTTTAATGCCAAACATCTTTGTCTTCTAAATAATCCTTGATGTTATAGTAAGCCTTTTTGCACAGAATGTGCTTAACACATTTTTGCGTCCCACTGTAGATCTGCCCCTATATTACGCTCACCAAATCCTGAGCGATTCCAATCGTTTAACTGTCAAATTAGTATGGAATTTGACAGTTAGACGATTGGAATCGCTCAGGATTTGGTGAGCGTAATTAGGCCACTGTAGGGCACAGGCCTTCTCTCAAGGAGAGGGAGTATGGGCTTAATCACCACGCGTGCCCACCGCGGATTGGCGATTTCAAGCGCTGAGGTATGTGAATAGCTCAGACACTCAGGTTTCCTCACGATGTTTTCCTTCACGGTTAGCGTGTGGTATTGCTACTATAACTTCACAATGTACATAACTTAGGGCCGATTCGACCAACTAAGCTTTATACCAGGAGTAACTAATCTCATAACTTTACTCCCTCAATTTTAATCTCGGTAGGTATAATTTATTGCATTCTAGCGAATTATCCCGGGATTAGCAGTTGGTAGAACGTGATATAGATTTACTCCAGAGTATTTCTCGACTTATTCCAAGATTACCACTTATACCAGGCATAAATAGTTTGGTCGAATCGGCCCTCAGAAAACCAAGTCATAGGTACATGCCCGCACTTGGTATCGAACCTGGGTCTCTCGCTTCCGAGTCCGATGTTCTACCCACTAGGCTACCAACGCTCACTCAATGAGTATTGTTGAATAATTGCAATGAGTATTGTTGAATAATTGGATCCCACCTGCTCGCATTTGGCCGTTTTTTTTGTTACTATATACGTCCCACTGCAGGGCATAGGCCTTCTATCAGTGAGAGACAGTATGCGCTTAAAAACATCGCGTGCCCACCGCGGGTTGGCAATTTCAAGCTCTGAGGTATGTGTCACACAGACTCTCAGGTTTGGTCAGGATGTTTTCCTTCAAAGTAAGCGAGTGATATTGCTACTACAACGTCACAAATGTACGTAAATTAGAAAGTCTGGTACACGCCGGGATTCGAAGGCCTTTTCGATTGACTTCTCGGCTAATCTCATTTTATTGCAATTTTAATCAGACGTAGGCAGTTAAACCCGCGACGCGAATGTTATGGTCCTCGAAAGATCTAATTAATTAATTACATGTTTAAATCAATTTAACAGGTACTCGTAAAAATACTACCTTGCATCTAAAAGTATGTCTGTACTATTTATGTTACAATTCCTAGCTGGCACGACACGGCAAATGTTGTTTTGGCATATTAATTATTAGCCTACGGCCTATTCTCAGACCTACCAATACGGTATTTGACACGATCAACAATAAATTATTTCATAATGCTCGATTAAAACAAAAATTACAAAATATATCGGAAAATGGATCTTTTTTAGTCAATTACTAATTATTAAAATTTTTAAATAGATTGAACATAAAAAGAGTGCTCTGAAATGTGACGTCATAAGCCAATACTTTCATACAAAATTCAGTTTTCAAAGTAACTCATTTGATATTTTGTCAAATACCCAATTACGAGGGGTGTTCAATAAGTAGTAAGATTGAGTTATAAAAACGTTTTGGATAGAGAAAAAGAAAATACTGGCAGGCATAGCCCACTTATTTGTCGACATTATAAAATAAAAACAGTTTGATGCTCTTTTGTTTTTTCAATCATAGAATGTTCTACACGTGTTCTGTCGCAACGAGTAACCGAAAATGGAGAAAATTGAAGTTCGCGCGGCAGTTCAATGTCTATGTTTGAAATTTTTTACTACGGAACAAGTAAATAAAGACTTGCAAGATATGTTAGGGGTTCATTCTCCTCCTTATTCTACGGTTGCGCGTTGGTGTGCCGAGTTTAAGAGGGGCAGAACATCCACTAATGACGACTCGCGCTCAGGGCGCCCTGCGACTGCAGGGTATCTTGTAACTGAAGAATAGTCCTCGCTAATATCATAAACGCGAAAGTTTCTATGTATGGATGGATGTTTGTTACTCTTTCACGCAAAAACGGCTGAACGGACCCGGATGAAATTACCACGCGAACGCAGTGGCGGGCAACAGCTAGTCATAAATAATTTTGAAAAAATTGTTTTGCGGGATATCGTCGGACTACTGTTCGTTTTATAGCTGAAGAATTAAAGATTTTAATAGTGTGTGTGCATAATATAATATAATACATGACCATTCGGGAATGAAAAAAGTCTCAGCGAGTTGGGTGCCTAGAATGCTAACGGCCGAACGAAAACGAACCAGGCTGAGAATTTCTGTGTCGGTACTTTTTATCTTGCCCGTTGTTAACACATCCCCTATTTGGTCGAAGTATGTGCGCCTGGGACGTGTCCCTAACCGGCCCTTCCACCCACGTTCGCTCAATAATTTCTTTCGTCAATCTTTCTCCCTTCATCCTCTCCATGTGTCCATATCACTTGTAACTCATTAACATTCGTGTTTATCATGACAAAACAACTTTCCTTGAAAATATTGCCGACGAAGTGAAAATCACTGTATAAGTTCTAGTATAAAATCACTTAATCGCAACACAATAAACCGCAGGTACAGTCTTTAGCACGTCAATCGTTCAATACATGCACTCTAATCGCTTACGTTACGGGCCATTTCGCAACACAAACGTATTGCCGACTGTACTGCAAATCTCTAAGCATATTGTTGAGTAAAAGCGTTGATTAACGCATTAAAAACTAATTTACAGATTAGCTAAGCCTCTTCAATCAATAAGGGTGATAGCTGATACGCGGCGTAGATAAAAATGTATACAGGGTGTCCCATGGAATATCACAATTTACGATTACTTAAAACAAAATAAATGCCCGCTGAACATGGATCTCAGGCTGATATTTTTTGGACTTTACCAAGGTTATTGAAGATTTTTACTTTTAGGAGGACTTTTATGTCAATTTTTTTTAACGATGTAGATCTTGAAATGGGTACCTATGTTTAATTTGTAACGTTCATTAAGTCGCAGTTTCTGTGCTAGGTACTTAGAATAAAACACTTTTGAATTTGAATATTTGGTACCTATTCATTAAGTCGCAGTTTCTGTGCTAGGTACTTTGAATAAAACACTTTTGAATTTGAATATTTGGTATTCTGGCAGCAGCCTGTCAGAACCGTCGTAACCCAGACCAAAAAGATAGTATTTTAATAAGACTTATCGGAAAGGATACTGAAAACACACCGTCTAACCGGGATACCAACGATGTAATTACATTTTCGGAAATATGACAGTAGAATATTTCGACGATAGTTTTACAGAAACTAGAATGAATCAGTAGGTACATAATGCATCATTTGACTGAAATTAATAGAATCTCAATTGTGTCGATGTTATAAACCTCGTGTTTAACTTCCCTTTAGGAGTATTGAATAATGAATGTTGAGGAAGCGAAAGTGATCTGTCAGGATCGTATCAAGTGGCAGTCCCTGGTCTCTGCCTACCCCTCTGGGATACAGGCGTGGGTTTATGTTTGTATGTATGTATGTAGGAGTATTATAATGAAATATACATAGGTAGCCCATTTTTCAAAAGTGTAATCCCTTCCTTGTTGTCCCGGATGAGTAGTCACCACGTGGTCGCATTAAAACTTAAACATTTTTCTATAAATTTCATTAAACATATTTCTTTGCATCACAGCAACCTCGTCGGTCCGAACGTAACACGCTTGACCACCAAAACAGAGGTTCGATCCCCGCCGGAAGCCGCCTCACCTGATTTGTACAAATGGCCTCAGTCCGGATGTTTGTGATTTGTAATTTATTTATTTTTATTTTATTTATTTATTTCATAAAACTTACAACTATCATTACAGGGTGGGCTATTGCGATAGTGAAGTACGAAATACATATCGTATAAATTGAATTATAAATTATTAAAATTACAAATTACATTATAAATTATGATCAATAAAAACATACAAATACAAATTGAAGTAATCTAATCACACATGTCAATACAATACCTACAATCATAAAAATATTATTAATTCATGTAGACTTCATTAAAATCAGATGTCAATCATAAAAAAATTACTCTGCGAAGATTTGCATTGTAACATAAAATAAAAAGTGCAGCTTTTGTAAATTCATTCAGAGTACAATTAAAAAGGTCAATGGTCTCTGAAATGCAGTTTAGAGAGCGGATGGCACGCGTGAGGGGAGCGTCTCGCAGCAGGTTGGTGCGCGCTCTCAGCACCGCCAACAACTCAACACGACGTCTGCGCCACATATAGCTGTCTGGCACAGACAGGCTTACCATCTGCAATACCAGTGGGTTGCACTGTATACCTCGCAACAACTTCAAAACGTAGGTAGCTACGGCTAACTCTCTCCTTACCTCCAGCTGGTTATATCCGACCATGCCCAAGATGAACACGGTCGGATACATCAGAGGGTATAACGGATAAACCCCATACATTTTCAAGTAAATAAACCTAATAAATTTATTTTGGATACGTTCCAACATGAGTCTGTATTTTTTCTCATGTGGAGTCCAGATGACTGCGTTACATTCGAGGTGGCTTTTCACAATGGCCTCGTAATGTGCTTGCCTGGTTACCATAGCACAGCAGGGAATCCCGGTGAGGGACCAGGAGAAGTGACTGTACTCTATGGAACGGCAACGAGCTGGTAGGCGTCATACGCTGCGTTGGCCAGTTCGTGGTCTCCACTCGAGAACCTATGCACCCCATCGATTATCAAATGCAATGTCACTCTTCAATCTATTAGTAGGACCACCCTGTATTGTAAAACTAGTGACACAGAAAGGAAGCAGGCTTTGGTACCACTACAAATGCGTAGTCACTGTTAACCCGTACGGTGCTGCTAGTAATCAAACCATATTCTAAGGTAGTGTCAAAAAAAGCGAATTAATTGAATTTTAAGTAGATATTAATTTCCATGTCCATCAACTTCCGTGGATGTCGTAGAAGGCAACTAAGGAAATAAATTACATACGGTTCACTAAAATAAACAAAACAATAAATTTTAAATGAAAAACCTTTTTTTTTTCATTGCCACGGCGACGCTAGCGCCTAGACTTGCGCAAAGTGTGTCCTTAGAGGGAGTTGTTATATCCCATATCTTTGCTCACCGGGACACACTATATCTGTATCATATCTGGCTCACCACTTGTATCCTAGCTCATACGACATACAATCGAGTGAGTGTGTTTGGATACAAGAGCCGTAAGACACAAGTGGTGAGTGAGTCTAGTTTATCTGTTTCCTACTTTATCCAGCTGACGCGCTCTTTTTTATACTATCAGTCTATTCCCATAAGAGGAGTTCAAACCAGAATCAAAATGTATATGTATTAATTAACTTTAGACACTTTATATAGGTTTTCTCATTAATTAAGTGAACTGTAAGTTCTTTATGAGAAATAAATATCTTTGAACCCAATTAAAACGTGACAAGCATTTATGATTATCGTCTTTACCGTTCATCTTTTTAGTATGAGTACTGCGACCAAATGCCCGATGTTGACCGAACAAGCCATCCGTACCAATAGCGATCAAAAAGATCACCAAGTCAATACATTTGTAGGAGTCTGGTGACCCCTTTCTCGTCTCTCGTTTATTACGAGAGATGCGGCCGAACGCATCCGATTTCAGCCGATCTCGGTCTCGCTCTCGCGCACTGTGTGTGAGCTGGATAAAGTAGCAGGAGCTAGATGTCTACCGTACTGAGTTGAGAGTATGTGTGAAGGAGCCAGATATAGTTGACATCTCTGGGATATGACTGGGACACACTTCATGGCGAGGGATATGTGTGTCCTATCATATCTGGCTCCTGAGTTACCCAAGGCTACTAGCGCCACTCTGATGGCTGCTCATCCTATAGGAGCTATGCGGGCGTAGGGGCAGTAAACTTAAAATAAAAAACTTTCATATCATTGCTACAGCGGCTAGCGTCGCCAGCCAGTCTGGTGACTGCTCATCCTATGGGAGCTATGCGGTGCACAGGCGCAGTAAACTTAACATAAAAAACTTTAATTTAATTGCTACAGCGACACTAGCGCCACTCTGGTGGCTGCTCATCTTGTGGGGGCTATGCGGTGCGCAGGCGCAGCACTCGCGGCTGCGGCGGCCCGAGCCTCTCACGGAGGGAGAGGGCGAGCTGGAGACGCCGCAGATGAGCGCGCTTCTGGGCCGGCTGCACGGATTCTACACCGTCTACGGGCGGGGCAGGTGAGAGAGGTTATATCTTAGGTGGAGAGAGACTATCTCTTAGGTGGAGAGAGAGACGCTGTTGTAGATTGGTTATTTTTATTGTCTACGGATGGGGCAGGTGAGAGAGACTATCTCTTAGGTAGAGAGAAACTATCTCTTATGCAGAGAGAGAGGGGCGCTATTGTAGATTGCTTATTTCTGTTGTCTACGGGTTGGGCAGGTGAGAGAAGCTATCTCTTAGGTGAAGAGAGAGAAAAAAAATATAGTTGAGACAGAGGGAGATAGGCCATAGAAATACACGTGGTATCTTTCACCAAGAGAGAGGTCGATTTGGCCGATTGAAGGCCGATATTGTCTTCGGAAAAAGCAGGTAAGAGAGCCTATCTCTTGCGTAGAGAGAAACAGACTATTGGACAGACAGGCAAGTGAGACAAGTCGGCTACCATTCATCGGTTACTATGACAATTCGATGTACATTGCAAAGTCGATTAAACCACAAGTTAACCAAGAGGAATTGAAATTCTAATTGAGAAAGTGGTTTACTGTCGCAAATACAACCTAGGCAATGAGTGACATTGTTGAATTTGGGTTTCTTGTTGGACGTTAGATTTATGCCTATTTCATTAGCACATGAAGACACAACGAATCGATTGAGATCTTATTTTTTAAAATCCGACTAGTGGTTAATGAGTTATGACGAAACATAGAATCGGACATACTTACATGTACACATACATACCATCCAAACACATTACCCTCCTTTTGGGATCCGCCGCAGTCGGGTAAAAAGTTAAAATTACTCGCTGTCTCGCTAGCACAATTAATTATTTTTTTTAATATTACGGTATAAATAATATGGGTAAGCTTTTGGTAAATGTGGTCTGAGGGTTTGACACGTTATTAAATTACAGACATTTAAAATTAATTTTTGTTTTCCGATACGTAGTTGTTAATGGAGAAACGTTGTTTCCAAAATTATTAATTTTCGAATAAAATTTTCTCAACTAATAACTTAGTAGGTACAGGATAAGAAAAATATGCCCTGAATTTTCGCAATTTAATTATTCATCAAACCCTCAGACCACGTTCGTGAAAAGCATACTTACAAGCTTTTTCTTTTATTTTTATTTTTTTTATTTTAATATATCTGTTTAATTCTAACGTAAGAAAATAATAATTTTGTAAAGAATACGGTAAATATTAAATTATTTTAAGATGTATACATTTGTATGCCTCTACGGCCAAACATGCTGAGACTTCATTATTTACCTTTATAGTTAAGTTCTTATGAACTTTTATGTGCACGCATGTTTCACAAATAAATAAATTTGTATTTGTATATTCAGTTTTTTACAATCACTAAAAATGTCAAATTGAGCGAGCGGGACAGGATGCTCCACGGAAGAACAGCCTTAAGACGTCAATACTGCTTAGGTCACGACACAAGGGCGCACTCTTTCTGCAGTTGGTGTTCTCCTGCAGGCGTGGGCTTATGTTTGTGTGTATGTTCAAGGAAACGGCAGGAGAACTTTTCGGCGGAAGAACCTTTCTTCACTGTCTGCAAGAGAGACAGGTAAGAGAGACTCTATCTCTTAGCTAGAGATAGAAAAAAAACCTTGGCCTTCGCACCTACGTCATGAGATGATTTATCGGACGCTGCAGTGCCTGGGACATTGTTTTTTAGATGGAGTAGGCTTGCACAGCACCTATACCATCCTGACAGCTCAGTCGGTCAAGCCCACAGGAAAGACAAGTTAATACGTGCGAAGCCAAACAAGCCGTGGTCGGTTTCCTTACGATGTTTTCCTTCACGGTCACCGTGTGGTATTGCTAGTACAAATTCGCAGACGTACGTAACTTTGAAAATAAACAAAGTCATAGGTTACGTCCCCGCACTGGGAATCGAACGGGGGTCTCTATATAGCTTCCGAGTCCATTGTTCTACCCAATTCTACCACCGCTTCAGAGATTGAGAGACTCTATGAAAGAGATAGATATAGGTGCGAGAGATAAATAGAAATACATCTCTCCCAGTAAGAGAGAGATGCCACAGACGTGCGTGCTTCTGGGTCGATCACATCACTTCACCCCCACTCTACGGAAGGTGCAGGTAAGAGAGACTATCTCTGAGGTAAAGAGGATAGACGAAAAATCTCATAAATACTGTAACAGAGACTATCTCTCAGATAAAGAGAAGGATAGAAGAAAAATGTCATAAACACATCTCTCTCAACGAGAGGTGTCACATACGAGCACGCCTCTTAACCAGTACTGTCAAGATTACATTGTAAGGTACATTATGGTTCACTGGGGCTTTTCACTGTGCTGCTTCTCGGGTAAAAGAATGTTTATCTCTTAGAGAGAGAGGGACAGACAAGGATGATCCAGAGAAGGGTCGAGCTAATGAACTTCGTTTCCTGTGGCGTCGGATTAAGAATAGCGTCACTCAATTTCCTTCCGCGGATGTCGTAGAAGGCGACTAAGGCAATAAATTACCAGGAAACGGGCAGCAGCGTCTTCCTGAGATTCCAACCGGATACTGCGATCGCCAACCCGCCTGCCAAGCGTGGCGATTATGGCAAAATCCTTCATGGTTAAAAACCATGATGGAGGCCTATGTCCTGCAGTGGGCGTCAAATGGCTAATTATGAATGAACTTTTACACGGCTTCTAAGCAGGCGAGTACTTGGCCATCAAGCTTCTATTTATAAGCATTGCACTTTAAGCTATCGTTCAGTAGTGTGGCGGGGATTCTTTTTTTTTAAGGTTTTCTCAACTTTGTAGCAAAATAGGGCTATACATTTTAACTACTCCCGATTGTAAAATAGTATTTCTCTTACTACTCTTCGCAAAAAAACAAGAAATCTTCAGCTGATTATTCGCGGTGGCCAAAAAGCTGGTTCTTGAGTCATACATACCACTTTTTGACCCACAGCGCCCAATTAAATCAATTATTTTTGTTCATTTGAGTATAAAAATAAAAATGAAACTGTTTTACCGTCGGGCATAGTCAACATAATTGGTCTAGCGGTAACGTGTTAGATTACCATGCCAAAGTTCGTGGGTTCGATTACCGCTAGGGTCCGCCTACAGTCCTACAATCCTTTAAGTCCTAAAGCCCGTAGTAGCTACAATAGTTCAGGTTAGACTTGTGATCTCATATTGAGGAGCGAGTGAAGCTCCATCTTGGTTACCATTGTGCCTTAAGTCGAACTTAAATTGGTCACTGCTCGTTACTTATCGAAATTTCGTGCAAACATATAAAGTAACATCAATATATCCTGGATGAACACACGCAGGGCACTGTTTAATCTAAATTCTACACGAAAGAAGTGCAGACACGGCGAAATAACTTCTACCACTAAACCAAATTCAAGAGTCACCCAAGACACGATGGCTCACCTGCCCTCTTTGTACAATTGGCTTACACCTGCCAGGCAGGCGTGAGCTCATATTTGTATGTATGTTCAAGGAAGCGGCAGCAGCCAACGCTGGACGAAAGCTCAGATATGCTGAAGGGGCTACGGGAGTTCTACACGGCTACAGGTCGCGGAAGGTGGGTTCTTGGTTCCCACGCTTATAATGCAAAACAATAAGCTCCGATTACCTCGTTTATCCCGTGGTGCTTCATGGCTGGGCAAGCAGGTGGGTGTTTGGTCGCGAAGCTTATTCGTACCGTTATAAGCTTCAAAATTCATGAATTGTTACTGTGACGTCGTAAACAGCTTCTTGATGAAGATGGTTACTGGTGGGTAGGTGACGCTGGGACCAATGAAATGCCACTATATGGCCTAGCTGATAGTAGTTCCTTGAAACTGAACGTTGGTGATAATGACTGGAACTAAAAATTTGATGACTATTCAAATAGATGTTGTTTCATATCTTAATTTAACATTGTCATATATTATCGGTGTGAACAATTAATCGTTACAATTCTAAGATATCTTACTGCGCTTAGGCTTCTTTCAGGCAAGCACAAATTTATTTATTTAAAGATGTAAATTCAAGTCCAATCATAGTTGTGTTCAAGAGTTAGGCTCTTGACGGTGCAGCATCTTCCGTGTATTCTCTCACAGGCATATCCTGTCAAATTCAAGTCTACCCTTTACAAAATACAACGCAAGTACTGAAGCCGCTTTTCCTATCTGAGTATGCCTACGTAAGAGTTAACAGTATACAACTAAACGACTCGACCACTTCAACTATTTGTGATATTAGCACTGCAACGTTAATTGACACTTTTTCTTATTTAGTCATATTTTTTAACCAATGCAACTAAACTTGGCATCTCATGCGATGAGATCTCTTTCGCGTAAAGTGCCTAATTTGCATATTATACAAAATACTCGAAATGAAATAAAATTCACTGCCGTCATTTTCGGAATATCATGCGATGAAATCGAATCCGATTTCCAAATATGTATCATCAAGGGTTGCTAACGAATATTCATACAGTTTAGTTACTTTATTCTCCTGTAAAGCAGACTTATTTGACTTGCGCATTGTTAGACGCTCCTTCAAGTCCCTCCTTTAAATATCTTGTCCGTAAACATTACCTTACTGCCATCAAGATAAGATAAGATCAAGAACATTCATACCAATTAACTATTATTTAATTAATTATTTATTTTTTAATGTAAGTTTACCTTTTTTATTTAATTTCATGTTATTTGCAATAGAGTTAACATCCAGTATTAACAAGCTCCTATTTTATCTATTTATTGAGATATATTGTTATAAATATGTATACCTAGGTATATGATATATATGTACATATTACCGTAATATCAAGTATTAGTGTGTATTATTTATATTATTGCTGAAATATTAATTTTTATATGTTGGGGGGGGAGGGGTTGCATGCCTACCTCAATATTTGCCTCTCCTGTACCTCCTGCGCGTTAACTGGTAGAACATGCCAATAGCATTAAGTCCACCTTATTAACATTTGTAATATGACTTTATTAACATTTATTTCTTTATTTATTTATTTATGTACACTATCTTTTATGCAATAAAGAATTAATAATAATAATAGAACTTCATTGGCGAAATGTAAAGGCCTAGTTATGTTCAAGGAAACGACAGCAACCTACGCCAGGGCCAAACCCGGACTTATTGAAGCGACTGCATGTTTACTACGCTGCATCTGGGCGAGGCAGGTAGGCACTTGGTTACAAAGCTTATACACGATGAGCGAGGTAGATAGGCACTTGGCCGCAAAGCTTATACTCATACACGATGGGCGAGGCAGGTAGGATATTGGTCATAAAGCTTATACACGGTGGGCGAGGCATATAGGCCATTGGCCATGAAGCTTATAAAGGGTTAATTCTTAACTACGCAATTCTTGAAACACGTCAATTACCATTTTTTTTTCTTTTAGTTCACTCAAAAAATGCGGTGGTAGCCTAGTGGGTAGAACATTGGACTCGGAAGCGGGAGACCCAGGTTCGATTCCCAGTGCGGGCATGTACCTATGACTTTGTTTTCTAAGTTATGTACATTTGTAAAGTTATAGTAGCTACCACTTGGTAACTGTGAAGGAAAACATCGTAAGGAAACCTGGGTGTCTGAGCTATTCACATAGCTCAACGCTTGAAAACGTCAATCCGCGGTGGGCACGCGTGGTGATTAAGCCTATACTCTCTCTCTCTCTCTCTGAGAGAAGGCCTGTGCCCTACAGTGCAACTTTACAACACAAAATGTTTTATTAAATCGAAAAGTATGGTTGGCTTTGTTTACCACTCTAGGCGTAAATCTGTATGCGGTGGTCTACACTAGACGATGATAGTGTCCGTTCTAAATATTATATATAAATAGTTTTAAACATTACCTATAAGACAGTGCCACTAAAAGCCGAAAAACCGTAAACAAAAAAAACACAAGCTAAATTTTATTTGAAAAATTGGAAATTTAAAAAAGTATGTAAATGCCAACAGAGGCCTCATTATGCTCACCAAATCCTGTCGAAATCCCGACGCTTGCGATAGCAATTTGTATGGAATATGACAGTTAGACGATTGGAATCGTTTATGATTTGGTCCGATATAAGCTTGACATAGGGGCAGAAATCAGAGCAGCAATCAAAGGAAACCAGGAGACGGACAGCAGCGGCTTCCTGAGATTCCAACCGCATACTGCGATCGCCAACCCGCCTGCCAAGCGTGGCGATTATGGTAAAACACCTCATGGTTATGAAAACCATGAGGCAGGCCTATGTCCTGCAGTGGGCGTCAGATTTCTGATGGTGATGATGATAGGAGCAGAACTTGTTGTAAATGACAAACCAATTGAAGTGCTTCATGAATTGTGCTTCATAGGTTATCCTGTATAGATTTTTAACCCAAGACCTGATACGTCCGTCTGTCTGTCTGGCTGTTTGTCACCAGGCTGTATCTCATGAACCGTGATAGCCAGACAGTTAAATTTTCACGGATGATGTATTCCTGTTGCCGCTATAACAACAAATAAGTACTAAAACAATAAAATAAATGGACTTCTCTCAGGGAGAGGGTATGGGCTTAATCACCACGCGTGCCCACCGCGGATTGGCGATTTCAAGCGCTGAAGTAGGTATGTGAATAGCTCAGACACTCTATCTTGAGCGTTAGGTCCTATAGAATTAGAAGCATGGTCTCGTCTAGGCAACATTTTTACATGAAAATGTTTACGGTGGAATCATACATAAGTAATGTATATACGTCTAACTGTTGGGCAGATGCCTTCTCTCAGAGAGAGAAAACGCAACTCTCACAATATGGCTGTGACTACACTTCAAAACTTCTAGCGCCCTCTATTGACAATATAGTATTGTTTCAACGGTACGCTGAAACCTTCTAGTTTAGTTTAGTTTTACTACTCGCCGCTAGGTGGCAGTAATGGTAAGTGGTTAAATGGTAATTCACTAGAATACTAACACGGTTCCTGGATTCTATCCTCGCCAGGTTATTAAATGCACTGCCCCTATATTACGCTCACCAAATCCTGAGCGATTCCAATCGTTTAACTGTCAAATTAATATGCAATTTGACAGTTAGACGATTGGAATCGCTCAGCTGAACTGGCGCTCTATTATTAACTTCACGTTTTGTTCGCCTACGTAGGTATTCGGTAATGTTAAACTTGGGACGGTAATTTGCGTGAGGAATGGGGAACTTGCCTCTAAATAAGATTGTAGTAATATTGTTTTTTTATAGAGGACATAAAAACTCGGAAATGAAGAAAAGAATTATTATAAAAATATTTAATTCGCGGTTTCATAAAAGGCGAAAAACCAAGTGTAAGGTCGACTTGCACCACTTTCTTAAATGTGGCTTTTTAGCTTAAACTATTCATAAAAAAGTCGTTTTATATGGTGACTCAAGAGACATTTAAGAAGTTGTGCGAGTTGGCCTAACTCTAGTAATAAAAAGCTTTTTAGATTTGTTTTTTTTTTCTCATTGAATTCTAAATTCTCTTCTATTTTCTATAAGGCAGTAGACTCATAAAAAGTATATTTTATGAGATAACTGAAATATTTACGACGCTGCGAGCAAGTGACGTTGTGACGTCATAGTTTGAGCCCGATATGTGTGTCTCGTTTTTTGTACCATGTGCCTAGAAATACTTTTCGACAGTTTATATAAAAAGGATAAGTCCTAGAAAAAAATACCACGATAATTTGTCTTAACATGGCCTCTCCAATGACATTAAAACATTTTTTTTGCACCAGTTCCCCGTTTAGGATTGTGAGCCCAGTTCGTGGGGATTCCCTTAAATATCATTCCCTTTTTGTAAATTAGTAATTTGTGAATTTTAAGTTATTTGCTCAAATCTTTCGTAACGGACGCAAACACCTATGATGAATGAAATCCTTAAAAGAGACGCCAAGTATAGCTCGTTCCATAACACGCTGATTTGAATCAATGGACTAGTCCTACCGCTTAAAGTATGTAACATAAACATAAACATTTACATACATGCACATACATTGGTTCTGGCCCCACACTAGGATACCCTGTGTCGTGGGAACCAGAAACAACGACATCACAAACATGTAAACATCCAAGACCTGGGGTTTTTTTTTTTTGGTTCCCAGCCGGGATTCGAACCCGGGACCTCTCGCATGGTATGCAGATGCACTACCACTGCGCCACGAGGTCGTCAAATAAAGTTTTCTCTCAGTTTTGTTTCTTTTGCTTCAGATTCGGCAAACGACAACGTCCAATGACTGACGCCTCGGTCAGCTATAAGATTCCGGGCTTCAGCAAGCTTGAGAAACCCCTCTGGAAGAATCTAGCTACGATTTAAATGGATAATCTTTATCTGAAGCTGTGCTCCGACTTGTGTCAAATTTTTCTCAAACGTTCTTTACTAAATTCTGGGCCCGATCTTTGCTGTAAACTCAGCCTTTTGATATAAACTATATTCAGGGTACCTACCTATTCTTCTTAGGCGCTGGTCTTTTGTCTATGGTTACGACTTTTTCTTTCTAAGATTTTTTTTTTATTTTTTATTGTGTAACAACAAGCGATATTCAGTTTAAGCGAATACATGACCAGGAAAAGATAAAAAAAATTGTATAATAACGCGGTCTATGCTTTCAACTGCAGAGACCCTTTCTCAGTGAGTGTAGTGAGTACAGACTTCAAGCGCTGCCTGTGAACACCTCAAGCACTCAGGTTTTCTCACGATGTTTTCCTTCGCCGTTGCACTTCACTTCGCGGTTTCATCGAAGAAAATAAAAGCATCTACTATGGTGGCACATAGGTACAATCGAAATCACATCGACACACATCAGTCGATACGTGTACTCTGATCAGTTACTTTAAGGTTGATTTTTTAACATAATATTATATGTAACATTTGACCAGTGGCCTGTTTCATAGAACTACAATTGGTGGTTTACTTTGACAATTCGTTGTACATTGCGAAGTTCATTAACCCACCGATTAACAAGTAGGAGGACAGCTACGCAATGTACTTCGAATTATAACAATAAACTGTGAACTGTATGAAACGCGGCACTGCCGTTGTCTGTAGATAAAGTGGTCCCGAGGTCCCAGAAATATTGAAAACTTATCGTCTAACACGTCCTTTATCTGGCAGAAAGAATATGTAAATCCGAAATGGGGTTAATACCACGTATGTTAGAGTTAATCTAGTCGATTTATAACTTAACAGCCTATTTTTATAAAAACACGATTCCTTAAAACACTCCTCGGAGGCAGTTCAATTGGTCTGCGGTAAAGGAAAATACGTAACCACAAACCGAGCGCGGAAAAGACGCGCCGTTAATCCAATTCACTTTCATACAAAATGTAGGTACTTACTGAAGGGACGGGACGAGGGCGCGAACTCTATGCCCACAACGCGTCGTCGTGTCTCTTCCGCGCCCTCGCCCCGCGTCCCTTCTGAGTGGCCAGGGGCACAGATTATTAATTTAACCTGTGTCTTGTGTTCTAGAGGAATCGTGTTTTTTTTTTATAAGTAAGAGGTATTTGATTTTAATTCATTCAAATTTATCCAGTCAATTTGACACTTAATAATTGTAATTATTATTAAGACAATCCCTAAATATATTTTCAGGCTGGGTGAAAAATGTTTAAGGAAGCGCGCAAAAATATTTAGATTTCACTTGAGTTTCACCCGTGAATGAAATTAGCATTATGATAAATTAAGACATTGTACTAGATTGTATTTAAACTAATTACTATGAAATACAATAAAAAAAAAACAACTGCAGAACCTTTAACCCAGTGTTTTATTTCATATCAAAGAAAAAATCCTGCTTTAGAGTTAAGTAAGTTCATACTAGTTTGCTAAGTAAGTTCGAACTAGTTTGCAGTCTGAGTTCAAATTAGTTTGCAAATAAGTATAGTACATACTACTAACTGGCCCGGCGAACTTCGTACCGCCACAGAATCCGTTTATACGATTCCTGCACAACGCCATCTATTTTTAAAACACAATGTTCGCTCGCACAACGCCATCTATTTTAAACTTAAAATAAATATTATCCCACGGTAACGCATTGCCGGGATATCAAGTATGATATGTCTCAATTGAGGCCGTCATCACAAAAGTGGCCTATCCCACATTTTTTTCATATTCGTACTTATCTATTGCAATTTATTTAAAACATAATAAATTTTAATGCAAAACCGACCCATCCCTATTTTCACCCATGGATAACAGATGGCGTTGTAGACATTAATTTTGCGCGTATTGGTTTTGCCTACGAAGCAGACTATGTCATCATAATCATAAGCAGCCTTATATGTCCAACTGTAGGGCACAGGCCTTCTCTCAGAGAGAGAGTATGGGCTTAATCACCAGGCGTGCCCAGTGCGGATTGGCGATTTCAAGCGCTGAGGTATGTGAATAGCTCAGACACTCAGGTTTCCTCACGATGTTTTCCTTCACGGTTAGCGAGTGGTATTGCTACTATAACTTCACAACTAATACGTAATCGTACATATTATTATTATTATAGATCACTAGCGACAATAGCTTTTTTTTTCAATAAGTTCTATGTAAATAAAAATCGCAAAGATTTCTGCAACTTAACCAATCATGTTGGTACAATCATAAAAATAAACTTCAAACTTAAAAATATTTATTTGCGAATACACACAGTCAGGTTTTTGCACAGGTCTTAGTTGCAATAAGTCAGTGTATTCTACCACTTAACAGCAGTATGCAAATGGATACATTTTTATGTGGGTTGGCAGGCATGCACACAATGACATCTATTTACAATTTATTTACAGAAATAATGTTACCCTACATAATGAACTTTATGTCATACAAAGTAACTAATTTATTATAAATATTATCAACTTAGTCCTCCAGCTTATGTAAATCAAATGTCAATATACCTAATAACTCCTAATTCCCTAGGTCCGTGTCAGCGAGGTATTCATTAATTGTGTAGTAAGCTTTGCTTTTTAATAGTTGTTTAATCTTAGTTTTAAACAAATAATTTTCGCCAATTTTTCTAATTGATCCTGGGAGGTGATTGTATATTTTCGACGACATGCCAAAAACGCTTTTTTGGAATAACGCAGTAGAGCGTGGCAAGGCGCTTATTTTATCATAATTTCTTTTGCTCTGTTGTTGAAAAAGATCCATATAATAGGTCACTCTGAGTGACCTACTTATTTGGCAAAGATAAAATGGGTCAGTCTTTTAAAACTTATTTAAAATTCATTACAAGTTGCAGCGTATTGATCTAGAGTCTAGACAGTTGCAATAAGGTGATGGTTATATCATGAGCGGCAAAACTGGGAAAACGCTGTAGTAAACTAAACTTTCCTATCCTTGAAAGTAAACTCATAATGGAAGCAACCACTGAGCCACAAATAGTAAACAAAAGCCAAAATATGTCTTATCTCTCACTGGTAGAGTTCATTTCGGTGTGACTTACGATCAGTCGATGTGCATCGGAATCGAAGTAAAATGGATTATAAACAAAATGCGCGCGCAACTACGACTGAGGGAAGTGAGTAAGTGTTTTAAGATGCCGAGATTCACAAAAAAATACGTAATTGTTTATTAAAATCAAATGTTTATGTATTTCTTTCAGTTTTATCGTCGTTTAAAGTACATTTCGATATATTTTACTTAGAATTTTGTCTTAACAGGCAGGAATTTTTTAAGCAACCTGTGGACTGAATTTATTTTTCTAGCCAATATGAGAACGATAAAGTGTCTAAAGCTCGCCCCAGTTGCGTGTGAAAGAATTGTTTTTTTTTTCACATCAGTCTGGCAGACTGTTTCAGTGGCCAGCATTTTGTACCCAAAAAGAAACTGTAATCTATTTTATCTATTCAAGTTTTCGAATAATCCTTTCTATTTTTTACCGAGTTTTCCTACTGTGTCGTATTTTCTATAAGCGTTATACTGTATAGGCTATGGTGAATTGGCGAAACTAGGGCATATCAATTGAAGTAGACTTATATTGTGATTGTACATTTAATTGACACTGAAATTAATTGATTGAATTGATACGGCAGTTGTGAATTGTCATTTTACGTTACTATTCTATTCTGCGTGATTTGGTTACACTATCCCTGTTTATAAGGTAAGTTTACGTATATTTCCTCTGTGCTTTACTGTTTATAAGGTAAGTTTGCTTATATTTCCTCTGTACTTATACCTATTTTACTGTTATGATATTTTGAATCCACTTCATCCAAAGGTTGTCTGGCAAAGATCGCTCTGAGCGATAAGGAAGCCCTTATTTGTTGCACTATAAAGTGTTCTATCAATCTACGTATAGCTACATGGTGGTTTCTAAAACGCGCAATTCCTGAGATAGGTAGGTACCCCAATTATTAGGAATCGTGGTTTTATAAATAAGACCACGATTCCTTAAAAGACCCGATGAACGCCGATTAAAATAGGCTGCAGTGGAGATTTTTTAAGAAAAATATGTCACCACAGATTAAGTAAACTGCCTCTGAGGAGTGCTTTGGAGAAATTGTGTTTTTATAAATAAGGCCGTTAGTGTTTGGCAACAACTACGAGTGGGCCGGTTTCTGAATTGAGAATTTCACTAAGTAAATATTTAAGTAACGTTCTGTCACGCTCTTTTCTGAGAAAATCTAAGGGACAGCGCTATAGTTAAGTATTTACTTAGATAAATTCTCAATTCAGAAACTGGCCCAGTCAGATTTTTCAAAAATTTAATTTTTTCGAAATATCAGACGAATAGGCGATGGTTCTTAGTTTGATGTACAGCCACTTATAAGTGCGAAAAATAAAACAAAACGACATGCTGCAGCGCATTTGCATCGCTTCTCAGAAATGTAAGAAAACGCGCTCTTAGAAGCGCGTGTAAGAGTCGTTGGGCAATGGCTCTTAGGGTTTACATAATTTTACTAAATTCACACTTTACGCGCTCTACCAATATTGCTGCCTTCAATAAATTCTTGTTCCACATAGAATAATGTCCATTCTTCTTAACACATTGAGGTTAAGCACGTAGCGCCATCCCAAAGCAGAAAAATCTCAACTTTTTTTTCTTAACTTGAAAATGAAAATTATTATTATTATTATTATTATTTGTAGACGGGCAGGCAGTTGGAACAACTGATAATTGCCCGCATCCAGTTTCACTTGGTTATTTTTTTCTTTTGGTCAGTGATGTGTTGCATAAAATATTTCAAAATTCGTGGAACGAAATCCGAAAATAAATGACAAATTTTAACCGACACGTTTCAGGAATTGCGCATCTTAGAAATGACCCTGTATAGTGAACAGCTAATTATTTTTCAAAGTAACGACACCAGGGCCCTATTGTCATGGAACTACAATTCATGGTTTATTATGACAGTTCGGTGTACATTGCCAAGTTGATTGACCCACACATTAACAAGTAGGAATACTCTATTACGCAATGCACTTCTAATATACATGATAAACTAAGAATTGCAGTTTTACGAAAAGCGTTCTTGGTCAACCTTCAAATTTTCGATGCAAAATCATCCGTAACGTAAGTAAACAGCGTACATGCGTGTAAAGTTTGTTGTGCTGTCAACTGTACATAACTGAGCAGAGTGTACATATTTAAAAGTTGATATGATAACGGTCTGACGAGGTTACGGTGCGGGAGTCGCTGGATGCGGGCGGCACAACACCGGGAAGCTTGGAAAACCATGAGGGAGGCCTATGTCCTGCAGTGGGCGTCAAATGGCTGATGATGATAATGATGATGATGATGCTAACGAACGGTTTGATGAAAGAAATACATCGAGTGACTGTAGGTGGAAGGACCGGTAAGGGACATCCCAGGCGGATATACTCCGACCAAACAGGGGATGTATTATCAAAGGGCAATATAAAAAGGATCCGAAACCGACGTGCGTGCATGCAACGACTAATGAATGTTGACGAAGCGAAAGAGGTATGTCAGGATCGTGGCAAGTGGCAAACCGTGTTTTCTGCTTACCCCTCCGGCATACAGGCGTGAGTTTATGCTAACGACTGGTCGCACTCCGACATAAGTTAAACCTTATTTTTAGGGTCCGTACCCGAAGGGTGCCAAACTGGACCCCTTTTACTAAGACTTCACTGTTCGTCCGTCTGTCTGTCACCAAGCTGTATCTCATGACAGCTAGGCAGTTGACGTTTTCACAGATTATGTATTTCTGTTGCCGCTATAACAACAAATAGGTACTAAAACAGAATAAAATAAATATTTATGTTTATGCTTTCATACAACAAACGTTGTCTTAAGACAGCGCTCGCCATCTAGCGGACATCTATGTAACCTTCACAGCGCCAATGTTATGTCGTTAAATGTTAAACGTTTTTTGTTGGGTTTTGTAAATGGCGCTATTCTCAAATTCGATCTTTGTCCAATGTTGTACAGATAATGGTAAGCAACCCATCGTGCGCGAGCCCGACTTGGCCGGTTTTAAATTACTCCGCGTGTAAGTTTTAAATAAAAAATAAACAATACCGGTGTTACCTATTTCTAAAAAAAAAAACAATACTTAAAACAGAGGCAGTTTAAATAGTCTGTGATAGAGGGAAACTCCTAGCCACAGGTTATTTAAACTGCCTAAGAGAATTGTTTAGAGGAATCGTGTTTTTATAAATAAGACCGAACGAAATGTTTATTTGTTTAGCTTAGAACATAATTTCATCTGGAAAATAGCACCCAGGAATTTTTTTTTTTCCTTCACATAGAGAAATACGTCAACTTAGAAGATTCCACATGCATCCTATCCTACTAATACTTAATATAAATGTGAAAATTTGTGAAGATGTTTGGACGTTTGAAAGAAAGTAAGGCATTTATTAGGACAAATTAACACATCACAAGAAAAAAAGGCGTAACAAGTAATATAAACCAGTATAAAGGAAAAACCAGTCACATAAATACAACATAATGTACCTATCATCATGTTAATTTTAATCGATTGTTTTCCTAAAACCCAATAAATAAATAAATAAATAAATAATCCAAGGCAAAGTCAGAGCATCAGAGTGCATCCTGTGGTGTGTCAAAGTTGCCACAAAGGGCATCTGACTCAGTTGTGCTGAGGCGTGAGTCCTCAGCGCTAGTTTTCAGTCAGTGCCTGCAGTAATTGACGTGTACATTACAAGGTGGGTGCCAAACAAAAGTTTGGATGTTTGTTACTCAATCACGCAACAACGCGGCTAATAGACAAAGATCTGAATTGAGACATAGCATACTTTGATATCCCGTTAATGCGATACCGTGGGATAATATTTATGGCTCTCCTCCGTAATGGCTTTACCGATCCTTATGAAGTTTTTCGTGTATATTTGGTTGATCTGAGAATAAGTCGTAACAACGTTACCCTAGTCAGCTAGTAAATATATGAAAACGCTCTTATTAGAAATATACCCAGTGTGAGGGCACTTGCACAAAGGCCCCCAGTGGGAATCAAGCCCACGACCTCGGGCATGGTAATCAAACGTGATACCGCTAAACCAACAAGGCTGTCAATATCTACCTACAGTTTCAATCGCGTTCACTCTTCAATGGCAGCTATATACCTGATAGGTATGTCCTTCAGCAAGAAAACCGATGTCAGCCGCGCTTCCCCTAGTGTTAACAGTTTGAATCGAGGATCGTGACAAACACAGCCTTGGAACGACCGTTCGTATACTTGCCCAAATCTGGGTCTTTTGAAAGTGGCGGTTGTGTGATTAGTAGTCAAAAATGGCGTCTACTTAGACTATTACTTTTGAGTACTGGCGTAAATAAAAACAAAGAATATTCGCACCTTAATTTCCTTAATGTCACTAAACGAAATACACACATTTTCAGCGAAGGTGTCATTCTTCAGTTAAAACTCATGCGTTCCGCGAGAAAGTACCTAACGACACAATGCCATCTAGGGGCTTTTTAGTGAACTATTCAAACCAGTGTCTTCAGAAAACATAGGCCCGAGATTGTAGGTTAGATGGTAGGTAGGCGGTACTTACCTCCATTTTGATGATTTTTGTTTAGTGACGTTAAGGAAATCAAGATGCGATTTGAGAAATCTTGTTCGAGTTGAGAAATTTTGTTTAAAAAAATGCGCCAACAATAAGTACCGCCTCTCCATCTAACAGAACAATAATTAGTAGCGCCTCTCGGGCCGGTTTCTGAATTGAGAATTTCACTTAGTAAATACTTAAGTAACGTTATGAATTGAGAATTTCACTAAATAAATACTTAACTAACGTTCTGTCACACTCTTTTCTGAGAAATTTCAAGAGACAGCACTACAGTTAACCATTGACTTAGCGAAATTCTCAATTCAGAAACTGGCCATCCGTTTATCAGAACCATGTTCCGCGGACCCGCGGCACGCACGCACGTACCGTTCTGGCTGGCTTCTAATGAATCTAATAGATTCAAGTTTGCATCGAGCTATTTTAGGATTTTATGGTTAAGCTACAGGGCAAACCCTTAACCCGATCGTCTTTGTCTTAGGCTCAAATTGTAGCTGACTAAATTGTCCAGAGCAGTTTTTCTCATCTTTTTGATATCATTCTTCGTTTCCAAAATATCGAGCGCCAAAATCGAAGATTCGGAAAAAAATATTCGAAGTAATGGTTTTTAGACTAACATGGTTTAAGTTGGTCTAAAAAACATTATTTGGATTTTTTCGTACGTGTACCTACGACGGTATGATTCGTAAAGTGTTTAGTGTCTCCTGTAAAATTTTATAAAAGTCACGCTCGCGGTTTTGGATGCCGAAAAACGATAAGCAAAATAAGTTTTATGGGTATATTATTATTTTCTAATTTAATTTATTTAGGTTCGGTGGTAGCCTAGTGGGTAGAACATTGGACTCGGAAGCGGGAGACCCAGGTTTGATTCCCAGTGCGGGAATGTACCTATGACTTTTTTTGTAATATATGTACATTTGTGAAGTTATAGTACTCGCTAACTATGAAGGAAAACATCGTGAGGAAACCTGAGTGTCAAAGCTATTCACAAACCTCAGTCGCTAATCCGCAGTGGGCACGCGTGGTTATTAAGCCCATACTCTCTCTCTCTCTCTCTCTCTGAGAGAGTGGGACGTATATAGGCTGCTTATGTAGGTATTTAGGTTTACCCTGTGGTTTTACCAGCAAGGTATACATACATTATAACACATCTTATGTTATTAACATGCACCAAGGCCGTAACTAAACGCTACCTTAATTATAGGTGTCCACAGCATGCGAAAGTGCATGTTCTGACCCAGTTAACTTCGTATCATCTATATCTAAGTTTTTTTTTTTCCCACCCAAGTTTAAATATAATAACTTTCCCTGGACTTTCACAAATATAAAAAAAAAATGCCAAATCGGTCCAGCCGTTCTCGAGTTGTAGCAAGACTAACAAACAGCCAGTACTAGCCGCGAACTTCGTTCCGCCACGGAATCCGTTTATACGACTCGTGCACAACGCCATCTATTTTAAACTTAAAATAAACATCATCCTACGGGAACGCATTAATTCAATTCAATTCAATTCAAATATTTTTATTCATTGTAAAAACAGAATGTTTACTTAATGAACGTCAAAGTTGTTAGTTTCACAATTAATGGATTATGTGGAGAAGAAACTAACAAAGAAACTCCACATTTATTCTTTTCAAAACACGTTTTAACTTAATTAACAGAGTTTTCAACTTAAAATATTAGTCATGAATGTGTTGAACACTAGTCACAATCGTCCTTTAAATAATATTAATCTACTGTTTAATGCCAAACATCTTTGTCTTCTAAATAATCCTTGATGTTATAGTACCTAAGCCTTTTTGCACAGAATGTGCTTAACACATTTTTTAAATCGCGTTGGAGGAATTTTGTTGTAGAACCTTATACAGTGCCCCATAAAGGATGTGTTAACTTTTGCAAGTCTAAATAGTGGAAATTACCGGAATATCAAGCTTGCATGCTGTCTCAATTCAGGCCTTCGTCTGTCTAAATCCGTTCAGCCGTTAGTGCGTGATTGAGTAACTAACATCCAAACATCTTCACAAACTTTCAAATTTATAATATTGATTACTTAAATGACACTTCTACACTTAAATGACATTTTTCACGGGACAGCGTCGCTACTGTTTCTCTCCAGTGTGGCTCTCCTAACTTGATGACGTCAGCGTGATACGAGGCACGGTTTCCGTGGGCGCGGGGCTTACTTTTACTTCCAGGGATCAAGGGGATTCAGTAATTCCATGAAAGTCGCAAGAATATTATTGCAAAAAAGGCTCGTATTACAAAAACAAAAATACGACAGCTAGAAGGTCTTATGCAAAGCCATTACTTTCAATCTCAGCGGGGCAGGGCCAAGCAGATTCATAGTTCATATTTCTAGGGTCAGCGGACTGAAGCATACAAGTCAAATACCTAGTCATTAAGTTATTGTTCCATACATCATAACAGTACATTCGTTACATAAGCAGCCTATACGAGTATACGTCCCACTGTAGGGCACAGGCCTTCTCTCAGGGAGAGAGTATGGGCTTAATCACCACGCGTGCCCACCGCGGATTGGCGATTTCAAGCGCTGAGGTATGTGAATAGCTCAGATGCTCAGGTTTCCTCACGATGTTTTCCTTCACAGTTAGCGAGTGGTATTGCTACTATAACTTCTAAAATACTCGTATTACAAAAAGTATAGCGTGGCTGGAGGCGGACTATAAATTTGCTCTGCTTTATATGCCACTTGAAAGTTAAGGAAAGTTCCGAGCTCTCGTCTGGCTGAACTCATGAATTCGTTAGAATAATTCCAAGTGGCATGATGGCGGCGCGCGGTGAAACGTCTACGAGGTTCAAAAATATCAGCGTCGGGATTTCGACAATTTGAACTCCGGGATACCGCGATAAAAAAATTGATTTTAATGTATATTTTTTAAGTTAATGGTCGCGGGCTATGCTCGGAGTCTCTTTGATGGATCACATCATATATATGACAATCCGCCAAAGAACCTAAGTGGGAGCGAAGCACCTTGCTTGAGCACCGTGAGGCGATGGTTTGCTGAATTTGAGAGCGGTCGGGTTTCTTTACATGACGAATTTCGTGAATTGGCGGCCTTCAACCGCCGTCAACGAAATTAATGTGGCTGCTGTTAAGCGGCTAATTGAAGAAAACCCACGTATTACCTATGAGACAATTCAAGGACTATTGGGGATTGGTATGAGCCAAATTCAGAAAATTTTACACGAAGAATTAAAAGTTCGGAAACTTTGTTGTCGTTGGATCCCTCATGAACTGACAGCGGAGCAGAAGCGGGCTCGCGTGGAATGGTGCTCACAGATGCTATTGAAGTACGACCACGGACATTCTAATGCTGTTTATGACATTGTCACAGGAGACGAAACCTGGATTTATTGTTTTGAACCTGAAAAAAAAACAGCAATCTTCTGAATGAGTGTTTGAAAATGAGAACAGGCCAACAAAAGTGACGCAGGCGAGAAACGTTGGTAAAAAAATGATCGCGTTTTTTTCTCAGCTACGGGCCCCATCTGCACAATTCCACTTGAGGATTAAAAGAGTGTTAATGCCGAGTGGTATTCTACCATTTGTTTACCCAGGGTGTTAGAAAAAGTTCGCGAAAGACGACCAAAAAGCCGCGTTCTCCTACATCATGACACCGCTTCTTCACACGCTGTCAACAAGACAAAGTCATTAATTTTAGCTTCCGAAAAAGTACAACTCGTCACCCATCCTGCACAAAGCCCCGACTTAGCACCCTGTGATTTCTCTATTTTCCTCAAAATCAAAAAGCTCCAGTTTTCACATACCTCAGCGCTTGAAATCGCCAATCCGCGGTGAGCGCGCGTGGTGATTAAGCCCATTCTGTCTCCCGGAGAGAACGCCTGTGCCCTACAGTGGGATTTGTATAGCCTGCTTATGTAATATTTCAGGATATATTTTAGTACACTTCGTAGTGTAGTAAGTAGAAAAATGGAACCCTTATGGAAAGGAACTTGATTTTTGTTCAAGTTATCTGATAGGAATTATATAATATAAGGGCTATAATTATTTATTATTTTGTTAATTTGACTAAACTGAGATCCGAGGAAATCTAAGTCACATCCTGCGTCCCCCGCTGCTATCAGCCTATGCCCGAAAAAATATTTATATATAAATGCGAAATTCCTCTCTCCTAAATATAAATGCGAAATTTCTCTCTCCTAAATATAAATGCGAAATTTCTCTCTCCTAAATATAAATGCGAAATTTCTCTCTCCTAAACATTAATGCGAAATTTCTCTCTCCTAAATATAAATGCGAAATTTCTCTCTCCTAAATATAAATGTGAAATTTCTCTCTCCTAACTATAAATGCGAAATTTCTCTCTCCTAAATATAAATGCGAAATTTTTCTCTCCTAAATATAAATGCGAAATTTCTCTCTCCTAAACATAAATGCGAAATTTCTCTCTCCTAAATATAAATGCGAAATTTCTCTCTCCTAAATATAAATGCGAAATTTCTCTTTCCTAAATATAAATGCGAAATTTCTCTCTCCTAAATATAAATGCGAAATTTTTCTCTCCTAAATATAAATGCGAAATTTCTCTCTCCTAAATATAAATGCGAAATTTCTCTCTGCGAAATATAAATACGAAATAGAAGTTATTTCACTTAGTTATCCGTCCGTCCGTAAAGTCCGAAGAGCTACGAGTATAATATTAAAACACGGCTTGTTCCTATAATTCAAGTGGCAGTCCCTGGTCTCTGCCTACCGCTCTGGGATACAGGCGTGAGTTTATGTATGTATGTATGGCGAGCTCAATGCTACTCAGCATTATGCTGGCGGTTCGCTTGCGTGTTCGTACTATATTCGCGTATATGCCGGCAATTAATTGTACATTGCGTTTACAAAACCAGTGAATGAGTTGGTGGTCAAAAAACTGGCAATGGATGGCTAATGTTATTGCCAAATACGCGTGGCCAAGTGAGGCAATGGCATAATAAAGAAACAGAAGTGCAAAAATTTTAGGTAAATAATTTTACAAAGAGATCAACAACATCAAATATTTTCTTATTTTTCTTATTTTGTAATATGTACGTTAATTACCGCGGGCACTGACTAAAAACCAGCGCTGAGGGCTCAAGCCTTTGGCATAATGCTGAGTCGGATGCCCTTTGAAGAAACACTGACACACCACATGATGCACCTATGTTCTCACTCTGTCCTCTCCTCTTTGTCTTTCTGTCAGCTTCTTTTCTGTAAGATTCCCTATTTGTAACAGATCTCTTACGACTTTTCTTTTCTTGCGATGTATTAATTTGTTACAATAAATTAATTTATTTCTTTCTAAATAGGTAAGTACCTACAGTCTATTCATTAACTTTATCACGAGTCACATTTTGCGGGGAATAAGCTGACATTTTTTTTGCCGGACAATATGTTACATGAAAAATACCGGAAGAAGTTGTTTCTTTCTCTACAACTATGTAACTGCTTCATGTGGTACAACAGTTCTTACAATAAGGTATAGATCCATGACATCAGCCCTGCAAGGGCACTGCAATTTTATAAAAAATTTACTTAAATGATATTAACTTAAAAACTAATCTAATAACTATAAAGCTTGTATTAATGTCTCTTTATATTTATAAACTCTTTTATAGTGTAATAACATTTGGCTATAAGATATTGCTTTAACTTATTAACAAATTTATTAAAGATTATTTTCTTCTAAAGTATTTCTAGGTATCTTATTATATATCTTAACTGCCATAACATGAGTACCTGTAGGTACTATGAATTTTAAGTGTTGAAGTGGGTAGTGCTAGTTTATTTCGGTTTCTTAGATTTAATGGTTTGGTGTAATTATCTTTTCAAAGAGAAAAGAGATGTTGATTTTTCTTTACAAATTTGCATATTTCTAAAATGTATAGGGATGCAAGTGTTGGAATTTTAAGGTCGATAAAGTGCTGTTTACAACCTGTCCATTTTATTTACATTATTTATAGTCCTGATGCACCTCTTTTGCAGGATAAATAAGTTGGGTGCATCTGTAGGTACTGTTTCCCCACAGTATTATTCCGTAGTTCAGCCAATATAGCTCATTTCCTAATATAGCTCGTCAAAAACTGAGTCTAGTCACGTGATACAAAAACGCCAACCCGTAAAATAATGTTTTCATGTGTCGAACGTTTAATAAAGGACTTAAAGATTTTTTTTATCCTTCATGTGTTTTATTTTTTATGGTAGTTTCTGTATATTTTATGTTCACTTTTCAGTAGGTACAAATACAACTTCATCCCAATACAATTTTGTTTCAACGACCGTATTACTGTGGGATTACGAATAGACTGCACAAACCCGCAACGCCATCTATCATCAAGTAGTACAACTAGTCAGTGTATAAAATCAAAGTTTTTTTTTATAGATACATAATGGCTCCTGTAAAGTTCGGGCTCTTCAAGGCAAGAAGTCGGGATTACCAGGAGCAACCGTCAACTGAGAACCTATTACAGCACAGCGCAAGCAGTGAAACTGGTAATACCTACCTAACTAATTATAATCCTTTTTGCCCTTGCGACTGAAAAACCAAACTATTCACACTACATGCGCTATCCCGTGCGGTTAGCGTCAACATTGTCTCTGAAAAATATAGGAAGTGTCTAGATAGCCTCAAGTGGACGTTCAACAAAAGTGGCTTCCGATAAATTAATAATCGTGGTGTATTATTTTTCCACAATAATTGTAGAGAAAATATCTTTTGGTACTTTCAAAATATAATCTGTCGTAAAGTAATTCTAGTCAAGTGGTACACAAACGCACGGGCGCAAACTGTGACGTCACAAGTTGCTTGTGCCGCCTTAAGATATACGAAGTATTTGAGATATCTCGCCAAATTTTATTTTTATGTGTCACTGTCTCTATATTATAAAACGTTAAGAATTCAGTGTAGAAACTTAATCCAATAAGTTTGATAAACTTAATTTGGTGCATTTTTTGAGGCGTGTTTTACACAAATAAATATTTTACGTTTTTTTTTCAATGTCATTTACAGTAAATATAAATACAACATCTGCAGTCCAATCTAGTGCTAAAACAACATTTTCCCTCATTTTACAGTGGCCATCGCTGGCTCTCCCGTACCGTCGACGAGCTGCGCTATCCCAGAAGAACTAGCGGAGATAGAAATGGCCGCCCTGAGGCTAGATTGTAAGGCGGAGGTAAATAATATAATTAACTATATTTATTCTATAATGTTTGTTTCCTATATTGAGAATAAGCCTAGCTTAGAGTCATTTATCAATATAATATTTATTTATTTATTTGTTTATGGACAGATGTTATTCAGATATGATGATGATGATGTTATTCAGATATTAGGTAATAACATCTGAATGAAGTGGTTTTATTTATTTTGTTTAGCTTCCAACAAAAACCTTTATGACGGGATCAATTCCAAATAATTCTAAATTCGAAAAATCATCTAATCTATTTATCTTTGCAAGTTTATGGGTTTTTTTTAATCTGTGACGCTATAATCTAGTGACCAATTTATTTCTACTCTCTAGCTTTAGAGAGTTCTTTACTTTTGTTTTTTTGAAATATCTTCTTATCACATTATACTCGTATTGACAGTTTCACCCTCCCAATAATTATTGAAAAGCAGAGACGCGGTTGGCACCTAGTTTCTTTAGTTTGATTTTTTTTTGTATTAAGTTTGCCGTGGATTAATTTATAAAATTTTGATTATTTCGCTGAATCAGTATTTCGCTGTTTGTATTTGCGCAACTTTATATATCCTGTAAAATAAGCGAAAGTCGATTTCCAAGGTTGAAATCACTTTTTCAGTATTGTTATTTCTTCTACAACTTAAACGAATATTCTTATCTTATCTTAAACGATTGTTCCAGGTTACAAACTTTTGCTAAAGAGACGTCCAGACGATAATTTTTTTCAGTTATTTCCACTCTTAAAAGATTTCGTCACGACAAACTCATAATTTCTTCAAATATGACATTATCAGTTATGGTAAAAATAACGGCCTTATTTATAAAAAAAAAAAATTAAAATTAAAAAAAGACTTACCTACCATAATTTACCCTACTTAATTCGTTGCTTTAAAATTTGAAGTTCTCAATTTCCATCTCCGAAAGTCTTCACCAGTACATCACCAAATTACTTTGGGACTACTTTTACGCTATAATTATGAAACATACGGATATTACTAAAGGATGGGCCCCGTTAGGCCTTATTTACTGCTCTCCATTGAAGAGTGCCGTTCTCCATCTCTGAAAGTCTTCATCTTCACCGAATTAAAATGGGACTTATGGGACGTTATATCTATTTGAACGAAGAAAGAATTGTCGAAATCGTTTAAGATTTGATGGAGATATGCAAAAAAAATAGCAAAAAAAGTAAAGAATATACCTACGCGTCGAATTTGTAACCTCCTCCTTTTTTGAAGTCGGTTAAAAACGAGATTCCTCTAAAGCACTCCTAAGAGTCAGTTTATTTAATCTGTGATTACGAGTTTTCCTTGTGAAATCTTCAAGACAGACTAATTTAATCGGCGTTTTAATAACCCTGATTAAATAATAATACCTTTAGAAGCTGATATATTTGAAATTATCTCTTGATCAATTTGAAGTATCCGGAGAATATTTCAAATTGATCAGGAGACAATTTCTCCGGATCAACTTGGAATTTTCTGCTGATAATTTTGGAAATTTCAGCAGATAGACTTACGGTCATATATAAAAACAATTCCTCTAAAACACTCATCAAAGATAGTTTAAATAATCTGTTGTTAAGTCTTTCTCTTTACCGCAGACTATTTCAACTGCATCTGAGGAGTGTTTTAAGGAATCGTGTTTTTATAAATAAGATCGTCAGATTTAAGGTAGATCAATTTAGAATTTTTGTTGCTCAATTAGATTATTGTTGCTTAATTTTGTATTTCCTGTGGAATTTAATTGCTGACGGAAAACTGATCATTTAAATGCGATCTGAGTGTAATTTAAACGAAGCTGAGTGATGTCTTAAATTATACCCATAATAATTCATCATCATCATCATCAGCCATTTGACGCCCACTGCGGGACATAGGCCTCCTTCGTGGTTTTCATAACCATGAGGGGTTTTGCCATCATCGCCACGCTTGGCAGGCGGGTTGGCGATCGCAGTAATAATATTTAATTCAATAAATTTCAATTCTTCTCTATGGCACCCTTAGATTTGGCCTATGTCAGGTTCGTGAACAGGCGTGGTGAAAAAACGTAGTGATTACATACTCTTTGGTGGTGAAGATGGCAACTTGTATTTTTTTTATGTGGGGTTTGAATTTGAAAAAAAGACTGTTTTCTTGCAGACATATTCTACGGATTTTGTAACCACAGAACGTAACTTGTGGTCTCCGGTTGCAGTTAAACTTCTAGTACCTGGATGACCGAGCCTCGCTCGGTTTTTATTGTTAATCGTGTTTTTCTTAAATTAAATTTAGATGCGATGAAAAAAAGGGGGAAATAAATAATCGGACACTGAACTCGAACCGGGGTCACTTCCCACCTTTGCTTCCCACCGAGCTATTACAACTTTAAAAATCGTGGCGAAACGAAGGATTCCAATCGTCTTACCTAAATAATTGCATTTGCAAACGTTAGGATTCTGACAAGATTTGGCGCGCATGATTAGCCTCTGTAGTTTTAGGAACATAACAACCATAGAAGTATTTCTTACTAGAAAATCCACACTCAAAAACGGCCCCAGTCTTCTCGATCAGTCTTTACCCATGAAATGAGCGCAAGATGAGCTCAAAAGTTAATCACTCTGTGATTGGTTCATTCTGTGTGCCATGCGTGATGTGAGCGTTGGTTGGGTGATAGTAAGATAGTTTACAGCGTTATTGATGGTTGGTTTTGACGTTTTTATATAACCCGTCGAAATATCTAGATACCTCCCAATATGGGCTTGCAGGTCTCACGGTGGCAGGTGCATAGATGTTTTGCTGGGCAATACTGAACTCGCTCCGATTGGTAACACAATTGACAAGCCCCGCCCGCAATCCCACAATTGAATGTGGGGTAATTTTTTAGGGCTAGAAATCTGTGTTTTTGACTATCTGTAATTGCACCGAAGTGTTTTTCTCAAATCTTTCAGATAAACTACAAAAAACTCCAACGTCAATCATCTACGGACGCGACATCGATTTCCACCCTGCGAGACGATGATTTTGATGGAATACTGAACTACGAGGAGCACGAATTACAGAACCTTTCAAATTACGACTTAGACGACGGAGCCTCGACCTCTTGTGATGCTAACTCAATACAGTTCGACGAAACTATTTCTATAGCTCCAAGCGAAGATATTTCAATACACTGCGGAGCGATCAAGAAGCCTAAAAAGATGAGATCAAAAGAAAAGAGGCAAATTAGGGACTTGGACATGTGGCAAGCAAGCAATATTGAAGTTATGCAGGTAATATTTGAATATACTTTTTAAATTATTAACAAGAATTTTCACAAAAAAGACATAATCGTCGTTCGGCATCCAAAACCGCAAACGCGACAGTTATAAAATTTTACAGGAGACACTAAAAACTTTAGAAATCATACAAAAAATTCGAAATAATGGTTTTCAAACTAACTTAAACCATGTTAGTGTGAAAACCATTATTTCTACATTTTTGTATGTGTACGGCGGTATGCTTTGTAAAGTTTTTAGTGTCTCCTGTAAAATTTGATAAAAGTCACGTTCGCGCTTTTGGATGCCGAACGACGATATTTCGTATAAAAAACCCTCACTGAAACCTATATTGGTTTATCTGTGAGGTGAGTTACTCTTTGCATGAAATTAACTTTAAGAAGTATCGTATTGTTATAAACCTTCATTCATAAGGACTGCTTATGGTCTGACGACCGATTGCATGTCAGCATACCAAAAAAAAAAAAAGAAGTATTGTTTTGTGGCATTTCGGCACTTATTTGGTTTGAATATTTCTGGAATATTTCTGGAATATTTCCATCTCTCTAATCATTCTACAAAGAGAGCCCACAGTTGGGCTTATTTATATTCTCTTTGGGCTTATGCCTTTTCTCTTTCATGTTCGGTTCCTTGTCCATCTCAGTGGACTGGGGTCTATGTCTATTGACCGTCGACTTGCCGTAGTCCATTGTCCGTTTTCGCGACTAACCAAATGCGCCGCCCACTCGCCCACTCGCCCATCACCCATATCATTTTTCAGACTCGTATGCCTACATATTTATTTCTATTTTTTATATATTTATTTATAACTTTTTGGTTTTTTGACAAGTTTTCGTACACGATTAATTATTAGTAAGATTATAATTATTATTACACTGTAGTAGTGTGCTCTAACTGTTCAGTTTCATAGTTTTGCTGCCATGAGAATATTTACTTTCACAATATTTTTTTTAAATAGTACTTATTAAGTTACATAATGTTAATGGCTTTCCTAAAACTAAATAAATAAATAAAACGTAAATACTATAGCAAAATGAAAAATTAAAATAGTATAATAATGTTATGTTTTATTAAAATAACGCAAATCCTACGGTTCTGATAATTATTTATAACCACTGCTAAAAGCAAAAGTTCAAAATCTCAACAGTTATCATCATCAACCCATTATGTCCCCACCGAGGGGCACGGGTCTCTTCCCTGAGGAAGGTATAGGCCATACTCCACCACGGGGGCCAAGTCCGGATTGGTGGAGGCTTGTAGACTAGTGGCTCGTCTACTGTCAGAAGTTGTCAAGCCGCCCTAAGGCCTCTGACTTGGCTTAACGACTGCCATCTATCGACGGCAGCCGGCACCAACAGCTTAACGTGCCTTGCGAAGCACGGAACCGCTCGGAAAAATGCCACTAGCGTTAGGCATAAACGGCGACCCATCCATGCACTGAACGCGCCCTGTGTTGCTTAACCTTCGTGATCGTTTAAGATCACTCAGGCAGCCGGGGCTACGAGCGATTCGATTCGATTCAACAGTTATAATTGTTTAATTTTTATATAATCTTTAAACTTGACTCGTTCAATTTCACGTTGTGTGTGTGCTCTCAATAATATTAAAATGTCTCACAACGCAATCTATTTCAACCTGACTTCGGATGCAAAGGGGGTTTATGAAGCAGCCGTTGGTACCTAATTATTTCAAATAAAACATTTTTGTTCGCAGAACCTCCTGAGCAGAAGCGGCACGTTAGACGAGCAAATCAAATGGGAGGCCATTGCAACTGCGCGCGGCCTTTGCACTCTCACAGACAGCTGCTCATGCGGCGATTGCATTAGAGCTAAGTATTTAGCTGGAGTGACCGACGGTGACGGAGGCTTAGGCGCAGCACCCTTATTCAACGGCATCAGCGTAGGGTGCTGTTTGATGTAGGTTTATAATCCTCGGATCTTCACATCCGCGTTAGATAAATTTATGTAATATACTGCATCTGGTGGCAAATATTACTTAGAATGAAAATAAGAATAAGACTAGAGGATACTTATTGAATTTAATAATAGGGGTTAAAGTATGAAATTGCCGTTTTATTGCAATAGGTTCTTTGAATTGACATAGAATCTTCATGGTTTGAGGTTTTCGAATGAAACTTTTTTCAAATGGTTTCTATGATGTTCTTTTTTTAAAAAATGTGAAACATTTGAATATCGACTTTCAATTGTTTTTGTTATTCAATTTAGAAAGAAAGATGGATACCTCAAACCATGAAGATTCTATGTCAATTCAAAGAACCTATTGCAATAAAACGGCAATTTCATACTTTAAGTTAACCCCTAATATTATAGTGTCTTATTTTTTTGAGGGATTAGGCTTAATGTGGAGAGGGAGAGGAGGAAAGCAAGAAAGAGGGACGAAGGAATAAGGAACATAATATTAAGGTCTTGCCTATTAGTAGGCCATACAGGCTTATAAAAAAATTAATGGAAAATAAATTTTATTGTCACGATACTTCAGTGTCGCACAGTATAGCACGAGAAGTAGAAAATGCGTGTAGAAAGTGTCTTTTTTATGATAATGCGAATAAACCTATCGAATTTTCACGAAAAAATCCTCCGCTCCATGATTAGCAATTACTCACCTTGACAGACCAACAGTCGAAAGATTTTTTATACCAAAATGCCACTGATTTTGAAAAACAAAAAATACTTGAATTTTTCAGAAATAATAATTGACTAATCAAATATGTAGGTAACACAAAGTAATTAAGACTCAATGTATATTTAATTCATCAGCATGATTATCTATGTAGTAGCTTAATACAAAATATCTAATTTTCAATACCACATCACAGATAGGTATTGAATTTTATTTTGGATAAGTGTGATTATTTTTTAAAATCAATAGCCTAACATACTTTAAATTGCAATTAATGTTAACTGCACATCAGCTGCTGATTTAATCGGGAAATATACTATACTTTTATCAAAAAGACTAATAATGTACATCAAACTCTGCACAATAATCTCATAATAATGCAATTGGTATTATTGTATGCAACCAGTATTTTTTGTAAATTACTAGGATTTTTCACATGCGGTTTTTATTTTTAATGTGAAAACATTTTTCCATTCGTGTATTGAAATTTATGGGGTGAACTGGGTAAAGAAATAGTAGGCGGAATTGATGCGTGTCTTTTGTCTTTTCTTGGATGTTATAAAGTTTTGAAATTGTTTGAAAGGTAATTAGTTTGTGTGTAGTATAATCGTACAAATGATTCTACAGATTAGGCTGTATAAATGAGTATGGAGGGACTTTTTTTGATGTGAAATTAAATATTAAGACTTTTTGGTTGTATAATTTGCGCTTTTGGTGGTATGGTTACTGCAATATATTTAAGGAATACTTAACTTGTAACTTTGTGATTGTGACGCTTAAAACATAGGTAAGGAAAATAATGCTTTGTAACGGTAAATGTGAAATTTGATTGCACCTACTCTTAGTGTTTTTCTTTGCTTTGCTCGGGTGTTCTGTGGTGAATGTTACACTTAAGTAAAATATAGCTAATATTTAAAAAAAAATAGAAATAACCTAGATTCTCATTAAAATAAGAATTTATCTTAAAATATTTTTTTTTAACTTAGGCTAAAAATTGTATTATGGTAAGATTTTATAATATTTATATGGTAGCTATAATTAATCGTGGAAAATGTAACGTTCTTTTGGATGGGAGAGAATAACTCCTGGTTTGAAGAGAGATTTGATGTTTATGCACTTTGGCTAACCGATAGCTGTTAGTAGTAGCTTATTAGTGTAGTGTTAAAACAACTATTTTTGTGCCTAACTAACTAAATTATTATAATGCGGATTACAAGGAGCCTGAATTTAGTGATAGTTTTTACTGATTTGATGTCTACTTAATCTTTTTGCACATATTGTTTAAATTTTACACAGTTAACGTTAACATAAAACAGGGTGAAATATTTATAATGACTCCGTTTGTGGATTGGTTCATCTAAGTATTTTATTATTCATCATCAGCCATTTGACACCCACCGCAGGACATAGGCCTACTTCGTGGTTTTCATAACAATGAGGGGTTTTGCCATAATCGCCACGCTCAGCAGGCGGGTTGGCGATCACAGTATGCGGTTGGAATCTCAGAAAGACGCTGCTGCCCGTCTCCTGGTAATTGATTTCCTTAGTCGCCTTCTACGACATCCACAGAAGGAACCGGAGGATTATTATTACTAGCCCAAAATACACTTTAAATGCACGCCAAGCGACATTGAATCTGTGGACTCGGCCTTCCGTACTGACGGTCAACGGGACACAGGTCGACGTTTCAGCTACGTTGGGCATAACAGCTGTCTGAGCTTAGACTCTGAGTATAGGCTGAGTACCTTAAATACGTAGGTACATATTATAATTATTAGGCTCCTGTAAACCAACACTTTATCATTTTGGAAGTTTTTGCGAGATTGTCTTTGAACTATTGAATCAAATTACTTTGATTGACAGAAACTGATAATTTTAGGGTTTTATACGATAGAATTATCGGTATGAATAAAAATAACTCCATATTATTATCGAAATATATTGCAACAATATGCACTTATCTATTAACTAGTCAATTGTCGTGATCTTGTACCTATAGTGTAAGTGTACCATATAGTGTTTAGCTAGGTATTTGTGTGTAGAGGTGTTATTTATAATATCGAAGTAGGTACCATTAAAATAAAAATATGAGATGTATACTTTAACCTTTAAACCCACTTTCTAATTACATAGATCATAGTTGTCCTGCCAAACGGGGGTACCTAGTAACTTTATTAACAACCTTAGTTACTACACATTACATTCCGATTAATCTCCAGCCTAATTTTCCGACATTCGCTGTTGATTAATTAGTTGAGGTAAACTACCGTTTGGCTGGTCAGACAGTTCTATAGTAAAATGAAGTAGATTTGAAATTTAAAATTCTAATTATTGGACTGATAAAGAGCTCTCGCCTCTGGATGTAAGTAAAAGGACGACCAATGTTTGAACAAAAATGGAAGTTTATGGCCTCTGATTCCTTGAAAGACTGATTCTATTTTCCAGATTCCTACGAATATTCTTGTGCAGATACCATTTACACTTTACATGTATACCAGTATACTTAATAGGTATACACACAAATACAGTTACTTTGTGGTTGTCCATTTTTTAAGACATTTAATACAAAGTCTTAGAATACAAAATTGATTTCATAGGTTCAAAGTTGGTTGAAGCTACCATTGACCGCCATTTAAATTGCTGATTTTATGACAGATAGCCAAGTGGGCTGTGCCAATGCAAACACATAAATATATCTACATATTAAATAGCTTTAAAGTATACACAAAACAATGTCTACTTGCTATTTTTTCATAAGTATCAAATAGTGCTACGGTGTTACATTATAAGCTTTTAATTAAATTTATAAGCTTTTAATAAAAGAGGCACTGAAGTAAATTCTATTCTTATGGATAACTCGGGTATCTAGGTACATTTTTAATTTTCTTCACTTTATATTGTATGACAAACCTAAATAGTAATAGATTGCTAGTAATTGTTATTTTAAGTAACACAGTGTTCATAATATTTGTGTAGCATTTAGATTAATAGTTGTGAAACTATTTTAAAGCAAACTTATTAAAGCAATGATATTTACCTAAATTTGTTTTAACATAATTACTCAGTTCCAGTGTGACAGTTATTTTAGATTTTACGATTGGCGAAATTTGTCAAATCTTTTTGAAATATAACCTTCCAAAAATTGCTCCCAATATTTTGGGAGAAGAAAAACCAATTAATTTAACTTAATAAAACTTATTATCCAGTTTGTCGGGTCTGAATCGCTCGTAGCCCCGGCTGCCTGAGTGATCTTAAACGATCACGAATGTTAAGCAACACAGGGCGCGTTCAGTGCATGGATGGGTCGCCGTCTATGCCTAACGCTAGTGGCATTTCTCCGAGCGGTTCCGTGCTTCGCAAGGCACATTAAGCTGTTGGTGCCGGCTGCCGTCGATAGATGGCAGTCGTTAAGCCAAGTCAGAGGCCTTAGGGCGGCTTGACAACTTCTGACAGTAGACGAGCCACTAGTCTACAAGCCTCCACCAATCCGGACTTGGCCCCCGTGGTGGAGTATGGCCTATACCTTCCTCAGGGAAGAGACCCGTGCCCCTCGGTGGGGACATAATGGGTTGATGATGAATCCAGTTTGTTATCTATTCTCCCGCAGTAACTTAATCTGATAAAAATGAAAAGGGATCACTCTCACATGGCCTATCTGAATAAACGGGACTAAATGCATATTAAGCAGCCTATATGCGTCCCATTGTAGGGCACAGTCCTTCTCTCAGGGAGAGAGTATGGGCTTAATCACTTAATATATTTATAAAAAAACACCATTCCTTACAACGCCGATTAAAATAGTCTGTGGTCGACATTTTACAAGGTAAAGTCGTAACCACAGATTAAATGAACTGCCTCTTAGGAGTGCTTTAGAGGAATCGTGTTTTTATGAATAAGTTCGATAATAGTTTATTATGTTACACTTCTAACTACGAAATCTAATTTAAAAGATTACCTTTGGGCTTTGCATGTACTTAATGAGATGATTTATACATTGTCCAGTGGCACCTTCACTCACACTAGATGGGTATAGAGACCACACGGACGCTGCAGTACCTGGGACGTTGTTTTTTAGATGGAGTAGGCTTGCCTAGCACCTATACCATACTAACAGCTTAGTCGGCGTAGCCCACATGAAAGACAAGTCAGCGGAGCCAACGAATCTGCGCGATTTCTCAAGATGTTTTCCTTCACCGTTAGTGTGTGGTATTGCTACTACAAATTTGCACATGTAGGTAACTTTGAAAATAAACAGTCTTAGGTAAATGCCCGCACTGGGAATCGAACCTGGGTCTCTCGCTTCCGAGTCCATTGTTATACCCGCTAGGCTACCACTGCTTCCACCATCAAAGAAATTACAGTAGGTATCTGAATAACTACACAACTGTTATTCTGGATCTCACTCATGGTATGATATATATGCAGTCTTTGATATATGCCCTATCCCATCAACGATTAAATTTGGTTTTAGTAAATGATTGAATGTGCAAAACAGTATTTTACTATCTACGACTTAGTCTGTTTTTTAATCGACACTATATAAAAAAAAAACCGGCCAAGTGCGAGTCGGACTCGCGCACCGAGGGTTCCGTACAAACCTGCAATGTCAACAACATTTTTTCACGGGTTTAAGGCAATTAGATCTAAGTATTTGATATGAATTTCAACTTGATAGCTCTACGCGTTCATGAGGAAAAAAGTAATAAGTTTATATTTATTAAAAAATATATATTTTGTAATGTAACTAAAAATTTAAGGTTTTCGGAATTTTTCCTTTATGTGTGCTATAAAACGTTGCTTCATGCCAAATTTCAAGATTCTAGGTCGACTGGAAGTACCCTTTAGGTTTTGATTCCCTTGCGAGTACTTGCGAGTTTCAAAATATGCAGCTTAAATTGCTGTTTCTTTTGATTGCGTTGACATAGAAGTTAGATTTTGTTACAGCTAAAAGGTATTATAGACCTGAGTATTTGGTATGAATTTCAATTTAATACCTCTACGCGTTTATGAGGAAATGGGTAGTAAGTTTAAAATTGTTAAAAAAATATATATTATGTGATGTAACTAAAAATTTATGGTTTTCGTAATTTTTCCTTTATCTATGCTATAAGACGTTGCTTCGTACTAAATTTCAAGATTCTGAGTTCACGGGAAGCACCCTGTAGGTTTTGATTCCCTTGCAAGTGTCGAAAATTTGCGGCATAAACGGCTGTATCTTTTGATTGCGTTGGCTTAGAAGTTTGATTTTTTCACAGCTTCAAGGGACAGTAGACCTGAGTAATTGATATAAATTTCAGCTTCATACCTCCACGCGTTCCTGAGAAAAAGGGTCTTGACAGACGGACGGACGGACGGACAGACGGACAACAAAGTGATCCTATAAGGGTTCCGTTTTTTCCTTTTGAGGTACGGAACCCTAAAAATGTGACAAATTGACATGTACCGGGGTGTTGAGCCATCACAACACAACCCATTATATTTATTGACGTACTCTATGTGGACATCGAGCGATTTCGCTCGTAGCACCGGCTGCCTGAGTGATCTTAAACGATCACGAAGGTCAAGCAACACAGGGCGCGTTCAGTGCATGGATGGGTCGCCGTCTATGCCTAACGCTAGTGGCATTTTTCCGAGCGATTCCGTGCTTCGCAAGGCACGTTAAGCTGTTGGTGCCGGCTGCCGTCGATAGATGACAGTTGTTAAGCCAAGTCAGAGGCCTTAGGGTGGCTTGACAACTTCTGACAGTAGACGAGCCACTAGTCTACAAGCCTCCACCAATCCGGACTTGGCCCCCGTGGTGGAGTATGGCCTATACCTTCCTCAGGGAAGAGACCCGTGCCCCTCGGTGGGGACATAATGGGTTGATGATGATGATGTGGACATCAATACCAGTTAATTAAGGCCGTTCGTGACAGACTCGTGGCTATAAATAATAATTATTATCGCTTATATTAACGCCGTCGTCTGTGACGGCTATAAATCTAAGGTTTATTTTATTTTACTTTGTTGGTGTGTCAAACATGTAATAAAAAATCTATAACACACAGAATAGGCTTAGCCCTGCAGATCTAGAATGCCACCCAAAGGATACACACAGGTAAGATCAGGAAAATGTAAACAAGCTTACAAAACAGGATGACTTAAACTAAACTACAATGACCTACAATACTAATGAATGCCAATAAACGACTCTGTTATCAAAACAAAAGTACAAAGATCTTTTTTTATTACGATAGAAATCTCTTTACACGTTGCATCTACTCATGTGGACTCGAAAAACTAGCCAAAGTTGTTGAAATGACAAGGGAGACGGGAAACAACATTCGCGACCAAGAAAAAACGGAATGTTTGAAAATAAATTACCTCTTCCTGAATGTGTCAAACCTCAAACCCAAGGTAATCAACATCCAAGTGCTGCGCCTACGTAAAAAACTAATAAATAACCCCATTTTAGTTCCAAATAAAAATTGTGTGAGTTACGTTAGTGTTTTTCTAAACGCTTTTCTTTTTTAAGTACCTAACTAAATATTAATCTTTGATGCAATAACGTTATTGGTTTTACGAGTCTACTTTTTAACAGTAAAACTAAAATCTACCGAGTATAATGATACCTTAATGGTAACATTAACATTCTTAATGGTAACACTGCCTCTTTTTTGCATCGAATTAAAAAACAGGCCTTAGATCCATCCTAGTCATGGATGTAATGATCCTAGTTCTATCGGACAGGAGCGCCATCTGCCGAATTTATTAAACAAAAACAGAAAAAAATTGTGAAGAGTCTATTTACGTTCTATGCACATCTAATTATGTTCTAAGTTCGTTCCTACAAGTCTATTTACGTTCTACGCCTATGTTAAGAAGCTTTCTATGGTCAATGATTTTTCTAATCTGTGGTAAAATGTCAAACTATTAACCTGTGTGTCAAACAATTGATAGAAAAAAAAACATAACCGCGCACCGAATGACCCAAACTCTTCGCATTTTCTCTGTAAATTCCTAACAACGACGCGAATTTCTGTGAAAATCCACAGTAATGAGTGGCCCTAACGGCATGCTGTACGGAGGCGACGAGATAGGGGCCCTGGTCTTCGATCCGGGCCACCATTCCTTGCGCGTCGGGTACGCTCAGGAAGACACGCCGAAGGCGAATATTCCGTCGGTCGTGGGCGTCGGACCCAATACGCACATCCCTGATGCTGAGGAGAAGGTTCCTGATGGAAATATCACGCAGTCTGGTAAGTGAGTCCCTTTGTAATTTCAGATATTAGGTTATGTGGCTTCTGTAGTGTTTCTTGGTTCTAACATACTCTATATGGGGCTTTTAGAGCGCACAGAGATTTTTCACACCGTTAAGAGAGCCTAACAACTTTTTTGTTCCTTGCGGCGTCTTGTCCTTGCGTGGATACAGAGCGAACCATACAAATCAAATCATAGTATTTTATTCATAACTAGCGGACTCGGCAAACGTTGCTTTGTCATAATAATTGGCCTACGACCTTGTTGATATCATTTTGGAAGAGTTCGATAACAAACACTGTGTCACGAGATTTTTGTATATTAGATAACACGGGGACTGTTGATTAATGATAGGTTAAACTAGGTGTCCATTTCAAAAGCTAGATAATTTTGGAGAACAAATGGACATAAAAACTCCAAACTTAGACATTTCAGAGTTAATAGAGTGTACATATTGTTCTAAAACCTAGAGCTCATGCATTGCTTTAATTTCAGACATCTTTGTCATCTAAATAATCTTAAATGTTATAGTAGCCCTTTCGGCTGGTGCAGGTACTGTACTGTAACACTTCCAGCGGAATCGAAAGGTACTGAAAAGAGCTGGTTTCCTGAACAGGTACGAAAGCCGGCCACGACCTGCGCCATTATATTGATGTCACAGAGCTCCACGTACCACGGCCCGGCATGGAGGTCCATTCGTACATGAAGGATGGGCAGGTTGACAACTGGGACCTCTTTGAGAAGATGCTGGATTACTGCTATGCTAAGGTTTGCAACAATTCTTATATAAATTCTAGTGTCAGCGGACTAAAGCACATAAGTCCAAAACAAAAAGTTCTGAGGCAGTGACAAAAACCTATTATAAAATTACTCTATAACTTTTTATTATCTTAATTACATTAATGGAGGGCTATGATGAAATAATGAACTGAACACACTTGTTTTTTAGGGCTTCTTAAGTGGAAAAAACAGAACCCTTATAGGATTACTTTATACTCCATGTGTCCATCTGTCTGTCAAGACCCTTTATCTCAGGAATGCGTGGAGGTATCGAGTTAAAACTATAACCATATACTCAGGTCTACAGTACCTCGAAGCTGTAAAAAATCTATCTTCTAAGTTAACAAAAAAAAAAAGATATGGCTGTTTATGCCGCAAAAATTGTAAATTTGTGTCCAAATTGGGAATCAAAATTTATAGGGTACCTTCCCTTGACCTAGAACCATGAAATTTGGCAAGTAATATTTTATTAAACTACAAGTACAGGGAAAAATCAAACTATACATTTGTACTAAAATCATTGAAGTTTGGGAAAAAGCTCTGAAAAAAATGCAAGACTTAATTCCTGAATTATTTATAATATGTAAGTATCTACAAATTTGTATGGAACCCTCGGTGGGCGAGTCCGATTCGCACAAGTCTATTTTAATTACATACTTTTAGCACACAGAAAACCACTTCAATATAGCAAAAAGGTGTACGTCAAGCGGTTTGCAGATGACATACTACTATTCAACAGCAGCAGAAATGGCAGAAATGCTAAAAAGCCTGAAAATAGAAAGCAAGGAAGTAGGACTAGAAAAAAACGAACATAAAACCAAACTAATGACTAACTCAGAAGAATCACCAATAATCACCACCAATCTTCGGAGTTCCGAAAGATCATCATCAGCCATTTGACGCCCACTGCAGGACATAGGCCTCCCTCATGGTTGTCTGACCATGAAGGGTTTTGCCATAGTCGCCACAACTAAATTTAAAATAAATTTCACTTAGTTAGCTTCATGCAAAATTATCTTTGGGAATTTATATCCTTAGTCGCCTTCTACGATATCCACGGAAGGAAATTTAGTGACGCCATTCTTAATCCGGTGCCACACCAGGAGACGGGCAGCAGCGTCTTCCTGAGTTTCCGACCGCATACTGCGATCGCCAACCCAAAACAAAACAAAAATGGCGTTGGGAAGAACATGTAATGAGGATGAAAGACGACAGATGGAGAAAACGCACATCTGAGTGGTATCCAAAAGATACAAAAAGAAGCAAAGGAAAACCTAACAGGAGATGGTCTGATGGTATAGAAAAAAATCAGGATCTACACGGCCAAGCATAACATCACAAAGAGTAGAATGGGAATCTCTGGGGCAGGCCTTCGCTAAGAAATGGGCAGCCAATTAATAAATTATATTTTTTTGTAATTGGAATGACAATTTGTAATAAAATCAATTCAATTACATTCAAACTTAAATATATTTCAATTGCTTATTGTTTTTAGATCAACAAAGTGCATAATACAATTAAATCAAATAATATAATTTTAGGCATGCTAATATATAATTCTGGTTATTTAAGATTATTGGCAAATAAAGGCTATTTTCATTTTTATTCAGTTGTGTTGTATGGAACAGTAATTTAATGACAATTTGACTTATATGCTTTCGTCCGCTGTCCCTAGAATTATTCTTAATGTGCCGCTGTGACTAGTCTGTTCTCTGTCTCTTGCAAGGCATAAGATTTTGGCAGCATTGCGATTCCAGTCCACTTCTGCAGGTTTCTCAACCCCTTCGGACCAGGATTCTCTTACACCTCCACCACACTTCCAATTCCATCCGCAAACACATCACACTCTGGTGATTCGAGCAGCGCAGAGTAGCCGCAGCGCACGCGCTAGCAATATGTCAAGTTGCTATGTTTCCATCATTCGTGGCTTCTATCTGGTCTATGATTACTCTGTCCTGATACTGTGTGATTTTATATATAATGATTTGTATACATACTTGTTGTGGTGTGTTTAAATAAATCAGTTAATTATTTATCTAAGTCCATGCCCGCATGCATGCTAAAGGGGCAGGCTTACGATATAAACTTTAGCATTGCGATAAAAATTTTTGAGCATTTGCGATTTTTTCTTACTCTGTTCGCAGTTCTTTATTGAGTTCACAACGATTTATTGTGGTTTTACCATATCACAGGGTGTCCTAGTTTGGGATTGGGACATTTGTTTGCGTTGTGTGGAATTTATTACTATTATAAATTCAATTGTCACTATAAATTTAATATTGATTACCTACATAAAATTAAATCATCATCATCATTCAGCCACAAGAAGTGCACTGCTGGACATAGGCCTCCTCCATGGATTTCCAAAAAGACCGGTTGGAGGCGGCCTGCATCCAGCGCCTTCCTGCCACTTGGATGAGGTCATCTGTCCATCTTGTGGCTGGTCGTCCTACGCTGCGCTTGCCGAAGCGTAGGACGAAAATTAAATTATTAAATTTAAATTGTAAATATACAATACAAACACACCGACCGACCTCGCAGCGCGCTATGGAAAGGGCTATGCTCGAAATTTCTCTATACGAGATCGAATCAGAAATGATGTGATCCGTAGACGAACGAAAGTCGTCGACATAGCCCAGCGGATTAGTAAGTTGAAGTGGCAGTGGGCGGAGCACATATCACGCAGAACTGATGGCCGATGGGGCCGAAAAGTTCTCGAATGGAGACCACATATCGGCAAGTGCAGCGTAGGACGACCAGCCACAAGTTGGACGGATGACCTCATCCAAGTGGCAGGAAGACGCTGGATGCAAGCCGCTCTTTTTTTAAATCCATGGAGGAGGTCTATGTCCAGCAGTGGACTTCTTGTGGCTGAATGATGATGATGATGTTTTCTGTCGCAGTGGTAAATGAAATTAGATAAATGACAATTCAGTGTACATTAGCCTCATACATAGCCGATTTATCCATCGGTAAATCGCCTATGTATCCTACTTAGGAAGACTAAATCGAATTGAAATAATTGACATAAACTACGAATTGTAGTTTTATGAAACGCAGCCCTCGCGAAACCAACGTAATAACGTTATTTGCAACGCGAATATTGAAATGACCTAATAGGTCGATGTTTTTTTTTTCGTTTGCTTATCATTTGCGATTGTTTGCTCATTTTTAGGGTTCCGTAGCCCGACAAGGAACCCTTATAGTTTCGCCATGTCCGTCTGTCTGTCGGTCTGTCCGTCTGCGGCCTAGCGCAAAGACCCTGTGGTACTAGAAAGCCGTAATTTGGTATGTGTGTACATATTTATCACGCCGACAAAGTTAAAGAATAAAATGTTGGAATTTATTTTTTTCGTAACTAAAAGTGGAGATGATTTTTTATTTCTCGTCTACCTCATCATGTGGCATCGTAGGATTGGTCGTTGAAAAATATTGTGGGTGTAGCAAGATCATTTTTTGATTTAGGGTTCCGTTTGCGAAATATGAAGCTTTAAAGCGCAAATTTTTGTCTGAGTAGGTCCTCCCCCCTCTCCTGGCTAAACGGTTGATTGTAGAAATTTAAAAAAGTTCAGGGCAGTAGCACATATAATGAACTTAAAAGGAAAAATATCATGGCTAAGTAGGCTTTACTAGTTAACGAGTATTAGGCAACCAACTTATAAAAGTAAAATTTCGTACGAAATCCATTGAAAATGACTTCGATGAAGTTGTTAGTTCTGTAAAGCAGATAAAAAACCCTCTTTCTACGGAACCTCACATTGGGCGTGGCCCGACACGCACTTGGCTGGTTTTATTTTACCGCAAACCATTCTAGTAGTGATTCTTCTGCGCACAAATAAACATATTTCATTCTGCTTTGGTCTGTGTGTAAACCAATAAAACTTTAGGAATACTCACTTCCTTGATCATAGGGGTGATCTGAATTGATCATAGGGGTTGATATTTTTTGCATCGATGGGATGAATGAACCCACTATGACGAGCAAACAACGTTGTACAATAATTACTGCCTCCCGTACTTTAACATTTTCTGTCGAAAGTTTGCTCACATTTAGACTAAAGCATGAAACGGAATTTAGATTGATAGATAACCTATATAGCCAATTTTAATATGTACTCCATGCAAAGAGCAGTTAGCAAAGATAAGAAGTGGCAGAAACCGGCGTGCGCACACGCAGCAACGTAATGAATGTTGATGAAACGGAAGAGGCTTGTCAGGATCGTGGCATGTGACAGACCCGTCTGCCTACCCCTCTGGGATACACTCGTGAGTTTATGTACTGCAATGCAATGAATTGGTGATGTTATTTTAATTTTATTAAGCTCACAAAACAGAATACAGTACAGATGAAACTTAATTGGCCATTACAGCGGATTTAATTGATTGCAGTCCAAGGTGCAGTCATAAGACTATTTGTGGTTCTATGAAATTCTTCGTCTGTAAACACAAATAACCTATTTATTTATTTAGTAATACTTTGATTGCACTTAATTTGAATGTAAAATACAGCGGACTTAAGGCCATGGGCATTTTCTACCAGTAAACAGCATCTATCTAGTCTAAAACTTTAGTGAGGTGATCAAGACAATACTCTCTCTGTCGTAGAAGTCCCTGCAGTGGGACGTGTCTAGGCTCCTCCCACCCATCCCCAGGTCATCCGGCCCCCCTCCGAACACCACCCCGTCGTCTTTACCGAGGCGGTCTAGACGTCCCGTGCGTCGCGTGAGAAGTAGGCCGTTCTGTTATCTATCTAGTCTCGGAGAGAAGGCACTCCAGTGGGACGTGTCTAGGCTCCTTAAGTCACATTTCCCCAATACCCATCCGCAGGTCATCCGGTCCCCGTCCGAACACCACCCCGCCCTCTTCACCGAGGCGGTCTGGACGTCCCGAGCGTCCCGGGAGAAGTTGGCGGAGCTCCTTTTCGAGAAGTACCAGGCGCCCGCCTTCTTCCTCGTGAAGAACGCCGTGGTGGCCGCATTCGCGAACGGGAAGTCCACCGCGCTGGTCGTGGACGCTGGCTCCAGTCAGACATCGGCCGTGCCTGTCATTGACGGGTGAGTGGGGACGGGAACCTGTCCAAAAACGGAGCAAAACCAGGGCATAAAGGTCGACCGACGATCTGAGGCGGCCTGTGAATTTGATGAACGTTACAAGTTAAACTAGGTGTCCATTTCAAAATCTAGATAATTTTGGAGAACAAATGGACATGAAAACTCCAAACATAGACTTTTCAGAGTTAACAGAGTTTACATATTGTTCTAAAACCTAGATTCCGCATTTCTTGCAAAATAAATATCATACCACGCATTATCTACGTAATATACAATTTCGGCTGATGTTCCTCCTAGTGTTCACGTTGATAGTTTGTATTTTGACTGCCTCGTTGGTCCAACCGTTAAGGCGCTTAGCTACCAAAACCGAGGTCGTGGGTTCGATTCCCACTTTGCGCCGCCGCATATTTGTACAAATGACCTCAGTCCGGGTGTATTTTTATGGTGAACTATATTTTGTGTGATCAAAGTTTATATTTGTCATCAACTTGTATTATCTAATTAATAGGTCTATCGCCACGAAATATTTTCATTCTCAGAAAAATAAAAAGTGTCGCCAGGTACAAATTACCAAATTAATATCAATATTTACGTAGAAAAAGAGATGGATTATCAACATAATCGTAGTTCATGCATTGAATAAAACTTTGTTCTCAAAATAATAGGTTTATTCCAAAAATAACCGCTCCGTACTCAGAATAGTAGATCTGTCATCAAATAAATCTTTTATCGTCCGCAGATTGCGATTAGTTTTTTTTTTGTTATTTTGTCATCAGTATAGTACTTACAAATTATTTCGTTCAATTCTACAAATAATACTTTCGTTACAAATTACAAAACCGTAACTGGTATGGTTCTCCAGCGACTAATAATGCTTTGGAATCACATAAACGAGTAATAAAAAAAGAATAAACGCTTCGTGAGCGTTTCCCACTGTCTCGATTCTTGACAGTTGCTTCAGAGTTCGTAAATGGATGGTCTTTAGCTGTCAATATAGTATTTGCAACATTACCAACGATGACTCTAAGAGACTGGACAGAAGCCTACCAATGGGCAAAGTAACACTGACTTACAGCGATGATACTTTTAAACATTACGAAATACCGGCTGGTAAGGCAGACATAATACAGAACTTTGAGAATGCATGGACTGATTTTGATGATTACAAAGTCCAATGGTTTAACAAATGGAAAGTGGGCCTACCCCACAATGTTGACTGGATGCATGGGAAATGCAACTGCCCTGCATTTTACAAGGAATATATGTGCAAACATATTATGGGGTTAGTCATTCGATTAAAACTGGCTAACCCCCCACCAGAAGCGAAACACGGCTATCGGCCAAAAAAGGAAAAGAGGGCGCCCCTCTAAAGCAAAACCAGCGCTGATTCTTCAATAATTACTTACTTTTTTCGTTTCTTTTCTGTACAATTTCTTTTTTTACTTCGGTTACTGCCAATTACCTACAATTAGGTACAATTTAGATTTTATGATTGGTATTAAGTAATTTTATTATTATGATTTTAAGTAATTCTGTGTTTCATTTATTGTTCTAATACATTCATACTACTTACTAATTAATAAATATTTACAGAGTGTAAATAAGACTACCGCAGATGTAGATATCCCTAAAAACAACAATAGGTACAACCAGTATACAAGTACCTAATGTAAGATAGTAGTTAAATTCATAGGTACACAAACATTTTTTTTTCTGGATCTTTATGAATTTTTTAAGTTACATATTTCATTTTGTTAATGACCGTTTTTCCTTAATTTGATTATACAGATATCAGGACAAACCTGTTCAAATAAGTACAAACCTATTTATTTGATACTTTATAATATATCCCGATGATTATATGTGATTTATTATGAAATTGTTTTTATATTGTTTGGCGACTATACTTTGATGACAGATCTATTATTTTACGGACAAACCTTATTATTTAAAACATTCATAACTTAATAAATTGATGATAGCTTAAATCATACCCATTTTTATGTTTGTGACGTCCTTGCCTGTTTACCATAGAACAGGGTGTCTTAGTTTGGCACCAGTTCAAGTGATTGTATCGTGTGGAAGTTGTTATTATTGTTGTTCAATTGCGGTAAAATTTTCCCCAGTTACGCGTTAGTGCACGCGGCTGCACGTTCACAGGTTGGTGGCGACCACCTGGCGACGCAGGCGAAAGTCATGCTGAACTCCATGCATATACAGATGCTGCCCATATACAGTATACAGGTGTGTGCGACCCCGGTACCGTTATGCATTCGAGTTTAATCTGTAGAATTCTAAAGGAACCGTTCGGACCACCATAATCATCATCATCATCGGCCATTTGACGCCCACTGCAGGGCATAGGCCTCGCTCATGGTTTTCCAAGCTTCCCGGTCTTGTGCCGCCCGCATCCGGCGACTCCCGGCCACCGTAACCAGGGTCGCTGCATGCGGCTCCACCACAGAACCACCCCCCATTTGGTGGTGGGAGGCACCATAACTATGGTTGGTAGGGTTCCGTACCCAAACGGGTAAGGGTCCTTACTAAGACTCCGGGTCCTTACTAAGGGTATTACTAAGACTCCGCTGTCCGTCCGTCCGTCTGTCACCAGACTGTGTCTCATGAACCGTGATAGTTAGACGGTTGAAATTTTCACAGATGATGCATTTCGGTTGCCGCTATAACAATAAATACTAAAAACGGAATAAAATAAATATTAAAGGGGGGCTCACATACAACAAACGTGATTTTTTGCCGTCTTTTGCTCGATATTAATAACGGCAACAGGTAGACGCTTGAAATATTCACAGAAAATTCTATATTTGTTAAAAAAATTAGTAATTATATTTAAATAAAATAAATATGTAAGGGGGCTTTTTTCTCGATCTTTGTGTCTAATGTTGTATAGATGTACATGATGATACGGAACCCTTCGTACGCCAGTCGGACTCGCACTTGGCCGGTTTTTATTTATTTGGTCTATATACATCCAACTACAGGGCACAGGCCTTCTCTCAGAGAGAGAGAGTGAGTATGGGCTTAATTACCCAGTGAGCCAATTGGCAATTTTAAACGCTGAGGTATGTGAACACCTCAGACGCTCAGGTTTCATCACGATGTTTACCTTCACGGTGAACGAGTGGTGCTGCTAAGTACAACTTCACACTTTAACGTAACTTAGAAAACAAAGTCATTGGCAAAATGCCGGGATTCGAACCGACGACCTCTCGAATGTGCGGCCGCCGTTCTACTACTGCGCGACCACCGCTCTGCTAGTTAAGTTAAATAATCAAAGGTAAAGATCCTCTTAACTTCTTAAGTTGAGCCTTTGTGTATGCTATTTCTTATGTATTGTTTCGTGTGCAATAAAGTAGGCAATAAATTATATTATAAAGTACTAGCTGTTGCCCGCGACTTCGTTCGCGTGGTAATTTTAATGCGTATTTTTCCGGGATAAAAAATAGCCTACGTGCTAATCCTGACTATAATCTATCTCTGTGCAAAGTTACATCCGGATCCGTTCGGCCGTTTTTGCGTGAAAGAGTAACAAACATCCATCCGTGCATACAATTTTTCGCGTTTATAATATTAGTAAGGGTTTAATATAATATAATACATATTAATAATTTCATCCAGTCTTGACGAATTCGTCCATTTTACAGAGTAAAGAGGTGATCCGCGAACGGGAGCGAGCCCGGTACACCACCCGGTCCTTACCCAACGGACTGACGCAGTCTTGGCAACAGTACATGATACAGAGGCAGTATGAGGACTTCTGCCACAACGTGGCGCATGTAAGTAGCTCTCGCTTGTTGGCTAACAAGTTGGCATAATACGGCGGCATAATCTCCGTGTGGCGTCGGATTAAGAATAGCGTCGTTCCGTTAGCTTCCGTGGATGTCGTAGAAGGCGACTAAGGAAATAAATTACCAGGAGACGGGCAGCACTGCAGGACATAGGCCTCCTTCGTGGTTTTCATAACCATGAGGGGTTTTGCGATAATCGCCACGCTTGGCTGGCGGGTCGGCGCGGCGATCGCAGTATGCGGTCGGAATCTCAGGGAGACGCTGCTGCCCGTCTCCTGGTAATTGAATTCCTTAGTCGCCTTCTACGACATCCACGGAAGGGAATGGCGTGACGATGTCCTTAATCCGGCGCCACACGGAGCAGTATGATCAAATGTTTCTTTCCATCACCAGGTATCGGAGAGTCCCTACGACGAGAGGGTGGCTGCGTCAGTACCCGGCGTGCATTATGAGTTCCCAGGGGGCTATCATCAGGTACTTGCTTGAGCCCACGTTGAAGTCTGGGTGCTTGGAGAGCCGCGGCTATGTAATTAGTAATTAAAAAACTAAATGCGAGTCGGAATCGCGCACGAGGGGTTCCGTACCATTATCTATACAACATTAGACAAGATCGAGAACATCGAGGTACGTTGAGAACAGCGCCATCCATAGAGACCAACAAGAAGCGTTTAACATTGGCATTTGACCGCTAGATGGCGTGCGCTGTCTTTAGACAACTTTTGTTGTATGGGAGCCTTCAATATTTATTTTAGTCTGTTTTTAGTATTCGTTGTTATAGCGGCAACAGAAATACATCATCAGTGAAAATTTCAACTGTCTAGCTATCACGGTTCATGAGATACAGCCTGGTAACAGACAGACAGACAACATACAGACAGACGGACAGTGCAGTCTTAGTAATAGGGTCCCTTACCCCTTGTTTATTTTCTGTCCACGAAATACATTCGCATATAAAAACAACATTGTATAAAGGTGGGTCTACGCTAGGCGAACCGAGCACGAGCGGAGCACGAGCCGAACACAATTCGTATAGTGTGGACCGACCTACAAGCCTCGAACGAGCGCGCTGCGAGCATTTCGTTCGTGCTCGGCTGCGTTCCGCCTGTTGTCGGTTTTTTGACGAACACAAAGGGTTTTGCTTCGCGCTCGCAGTGCGCTCGTGGACGTGTTTAAATTGGCCAGTTGCTTCTTGACCTCTCAAAATAGTTAACAAATCTAAATTTTGTTGATTGGATCTCATTTTATATATATTTGTAGATCCCCATCGTCTTCGCCTTTTTCTATTTTTGCTGACCACCGCTATAATAATCGCTGCAACAGCAGCGGCTGCTGCAATATTATTAATATCGTCCATATTCGCCAAGAGCCGCGAGCACACTGCGGAAAACTGCGTTCGAGGACAGTGATCGTTGTAGGTTCGTTGTACGTCCACACTTGACACCGTGAACGACGAAACCTGAATGGCTCCGCTCGTGCTCCGCTCGTGCTCGGTTCGTCTAGCGTAGACCCACCTTAAATGATATTTCTATTTTTGAAAAAACCTGGAGCCTAACCTAGATCCAGGCCTTCCGAACAACAAATATTGTAAGATTATCATATTCGACGCGTCACCATCGCAATGGTACACGGTATTTTACGTTATTTATCGAAAAATGACAGGTGTTAGCAAAAACTGAATATAAAAGAGAGTAAAACGTATGTACGTGTGTATGTGTTACCTCTGCTCAGCCGTGCGACTGCAGTCTCGGGTTCGGGTTTTGGCGCCTGAGCAGAGGGTGTGTGGGGTGTGTATATTTGTGAATTTAGTTTGTATTTTCTCCACAGGATTTCGGTCCAGAGCGGTTCAAGCTGGCCGAGTGTCTGTTCGAAGGAAACGCGAGCGCTGCGCAGCTGGGTAAGATATCTCCTTCGGAAACCTTTCCGTCACAGGGTGGTTTGGAAGAAGTTGCTGTTAGCAATGAGGCCGCCCATTATACTTTTTCATTGTAACTTTCATATTTTATGTCTCGCTTCTTGTGTGCAATAAAGAATATTCTTATCTTATCTTATCTCACGCCCGTTTACTCGCCTATAAGAATAAATTCCGCACAACACAATTACTTGCCCCGGTAACAAACTAGGCTACCCTGTGCTGTGGTAACCAGGCAAGGACATCAGTACGGCGAACCCGCGACCTCCGGCACGGTAATCAGACGCAACGCCTTTAGACCAATGAGGCAGTCTCGTGGGCTAACGAGCTGTTAATCTAGACTCAAAGATGTTTCGCTTTGCATGGACTTTGGTCAACTGACAGCGGTCAACAGTAAGGAAGCAGATTGTTATTGGTATTTACACGTTAAGTAATTTATAATGTTTACCTGATTTCGTTTGGTGTATTAAACATCTAAAAAAAATGTTTATTTTGTAGGCTGCCATGCGTATACAGACTATAGTAAAACAAAGTGGGAAATAATGTGTTAGTCGTAATGTTTACAGTGTAATGGCGTAATATTTTTAAATCGAGCAAACAAGACTTATTACTATGTAGAGTAGCTTACAAATTGATGTAGTTTTTACCCATGTGTTAAACTCCGTGTGGCACCGGATTAAGAATAGCGTCACTCCGTTTCCTTCCGTGGATGTCGTAGAAGGCGACTAAGGAAATAAATTACCAGGAGACGGGCAGCAGCGTCTTCCTGAGATTCCAACCGCATACTGCGATCGCCAACCCGCCTGCCGAGCGTGGCGATTATGGCAAAACCCCTCATGGTTGTGAAAACCATGAGGGAGGCCTATGTCCTCCAGTGGGCGTCAAATGGCTGATGATGATGATGATGACGATGTCTTAAAGTAAAAATAATTTAAATGCAAGGGATGGTAGAGGTTCTACCACTTCTATAGAAGTAGAGGGTCGAACTGAATAAATATCTCCCGCTTCGATTGGGTATTTGACAAAATATCAAATGAGTTACTTTTAAAACGGAATTTTGTATGAAGATACCGGCTTATGACGTCACATTTCAGAGCACTCTTTTTATGTTTAATCTATTAAAAAATTGTAATAACTAGTAATTGACTAAAAGAGATACATTTTCCGAGATATTTTGTAATTTTTGTTTTAATCGGGCATATGAAATTATTTATTGTTGATCGTGTCAAATACCGAATTCTATCAGTGTACTTGCGTTCCTTTCAACTATCTATCTATCCAACTACTCGACGAAGAGTGTGACGTGTGATAAGATTTCTTCAACAGTGGTACATCCCTAGTGACCCCCCGCGCATCTCCCCTTTGACACCTAAAGTTAGGAATCGACGAAGTTTTCACTCAACCGCCAAAAAGATTTACGCGGATTACTTTGCGCCTTTGTCGTTTGCATCTACGTAATGAGATGATTTGTACAGCGTCCGGTCGCACCATCATTCACACTAGATGAGTGAAGGGAGCACTCGGAGCACTCGGATGGGTTACCGTAGGCACTGACTGAAAATCAGCGCTGAGGGATCACTTCCTCAGCACAACGCTGAGTCAGCTGCCTTTGGTGGCAACGTAGATACACCACAGGCTACATCTATGGTCCTGTTTTATTTATTCGTTTTGTCTGTTGTGTATTTAGTTTTCGTTCTGTTGTTGTGCATATTATGTTACTTATGTGCTTATTTTGTTTCTGTGATGTATCTTGTTGGTATAATAAATGTCTTTCTTCTTCTTCTTCTTCATCAGTGCCTGGGGCATTGTTTTTTAGATGAAATAGGCTTGCCCAGCACCTATACCATCCGGACAGCTTAGTCGGCGTAACCCACAGGAAAGACAAGTCAATACGTGCGGAGCCAACAAAATTGCGAGTTTCCTCACGATGTTCTCCTTCACCGTTAGCGTGTGGTATTGCTACTACAAATTCCCAGATGTACGTAACTTTGAAAATAAACAAATTCATAGGTACACGCCCGCATTGGGAATCGAACCTGGGTCTCCCGCTTCCGAGTTCGTTGTTCTATCCACTGGGCTACCATCGCTTTTTTGTTTTTTTTTTTTACGTGGATTATACAATTGCTTCCTACAGTCATATTAGTGAATTAGTTGTTTCATTTACACTATTGGTAGTCCGTTAACCAAACGCATTCCATTGGTATAATCCGTGCAACTCAACTCGGCGCTCGCGCGATTCTATCTTCGTCGCGAGAGATGCCTGTTTCATTTGCGCGGGGTATACCACTGGAATGTCATCGTATAATCGATTATAGAATCGTCGTCGCTTTATAATTATTGCTTGATAGACTACCAAATGGAGGCGCTATTGGTAACCTAGAGGCCCTCTGATTCGTCAGTCTCCACCATTCTGCGTTTGGGATGGTACGGGGCCATACAATTCGTAGAAAGAAGCGAGTGCGGGTCCGTGTCGTGTTACATGGCCGTTGGCTTGACGTGAAACCTCTGTACGCCTTAATTTTTAGCTCAAACTGCGCACTGGCGTGTTCACTGGCGCCATCTAGCGGCACGAGTCAAAAGGATCTGAGTAATGGCTACTGTGATCCACTCGATGATAAATAAGTGACACACGACACGCAGCTACAGAGAATGCAACCCTCGCCGAGGCGACAATGCGGTCTCAGCAAGTGACCCCCTACAGCCGAGCTGAAAAATGTTTCTCGGCAAAATAATCATTTGACGCCCACTGCAGGGCATAGGCCTCCTTCGTGGTTTTCATAACCGTGAGGGGTTCTGCCATAATCGCCACGCTTGGCAGGCGGGTTCGCGATCGCAGTATGCGGTTGGCATCTCAGGAAGACGCTGCTGCCCGTCTCCTGGTAATTCAATTCCTCAATCGCCTTCTACGACATCGACACGGAAGGAAATGGAGTGACGCTATTCTTAATCCGGCGCCACACGGAACGGCAAAATAATAATAAATTCTCTTAAATTTCAGTGTGCGCCGCGGCTGGGGCGTGCGATGCGGACGCCCGGCCTGCACTTTGGGGATCTGTGGTCGTCTGCGGTGGGCTTACCAATTGTCAGGTGAGTCCTAAGTGTCGCCGTACCTGCCTCGTACGGTCTAGCGGTGACACGCTTGACTACCGCAGCAGAGGTCGTGGGTTCGTACAAAAGGCCTTACGGAGGTCTTTTGTAAGGCCTTCCGTCGAGTCGAATCTGTCGAGAGGAGGCCGCCTCGGCCAGGATTTGTTTCCAAGTTTGTGATATACCTGTCAGGTTAAATTGAATTAAAATTAAAAATTATTTTTTTATTAAAAGTTTCAAGAACTACAAATATCACCAGGGTTCATTGCACAGGGCTCAGCCTGTGTCGCGAGGAACCAATTAACATTATAGTAAACAGTAAGTATAAAATATTTAATAATAGGCTAAACCTTACGGAAAACATTTTTTATGGGATATAAAACATGAACTAAAATTGACCTAATATCATCCCTTCCTTATAGGTACAAGATATTTTCTGTGCTTGTGTAATCCAGGCTTAAAAGTAACCGTCCGGGTTACCGGGGCACAGCGTATCCTAGTTTTGGACCAGGACAGGTGATTGTGTTTTATCGAAGTTAGGCGTAAGAAAAGTTGATATCAGTTTGAAGGGCCGGCGAGGGACGTCCCGGGCGGTCATACTTCGACCAAACAGGGGATGTTTGAGCAAAGCTAAAAAGTACCGGAGACCGGCGTGCGTGCATGTACCTTAGAACGTTGATGAAGCGATTGAGATCTGTCGGGATCGTGGCAAGTGGCCTACCCCGGTCTCTGTCTGCCCCTCCGGGATGCGGGCGTGAGTTTATTCTATGTTTACGTTCGCAGGGCTGGCTGGACCGATTCACGAAGGAGCTTTCTTCCCGCGCGCCCTCTTCGCATCGGCTGAAGAGTCACGCGCCCCTGTCACCGCAAGAACGCCGGTTCGCCTCCTGGATAGGTGAGACACCCGTAGTCAGTTAGTTCGACTGGAGATTTTCGCGCACAATGCTGGTTCACACGTGTTAAGTTGTTAAGTAAGTGTTTATACGTCGAAGGCACTGTGAATGCAATTAAGCTATTTAGTTAGCCCAAGATGGATGACCAACAGCGAATTTAAATCGGTAATTCTATAATAAGATTCGTAATGAGTGAGGTTTTACAGGAAGTAATGGAGTCAGGAAGGCGTGAATACATTTTCGAGTTAATAAATATATTTAAAAACAAGAAACACAAACACTCGCACACTGCCAAGCTTGCGCGTTTAAGTAATAATTAATCTGAGAATAGGTCGTAGGCTAATTAATATGGCAAAACAACGTTTGCTGGGTGAGCTAGTAGATGTATTTGACACGATCAACAATAAATTATTTCATATGCTCGATTAAAACAAAAATTACAAAATATCTCGGAAGATGTATCTCTTTTAGTCAATTACTAGTTATTACAACTTTTAAATAGATTAAACATAAAAAGAGTGCTCTGAAATGTGACGTCATACGCCAGTATTTTCATACAAAATTCCGTTTTAGATGTAACTCATTTGGTATTTTGTCAAATACCCAATTATATAAATGACTGCCTCGTTGGTCTAGCGGTTAAGGCGCTTAGCTACCAAAACAGAGGTCGTGGGTTCGATTGCCACTGGGGGCCGCCGTAAATTTGTACAAATGGCCTCAGTGCTGGTGTATTTTCATGTTTGTGACGTCCTTGCTTGGTTACCATAGCACAGGGTATCCTAGTTTGGGACCAACTCAAGTGATCGTGTTGTGTGGAAGTTATTATTTTTCCTGTAATATCTGACAGTTGTAGTGTTCCATACCCAAAGGGTAAGAGACACTATTACTAAGACTCCGCTGCCTGTCCGTCCGTCCGTCTGTCACCAGGCTGTATCTCATGAACGGTGACAGTTTTCACAGATGATGTATTTCTGTTGCCGCTATAACAGCAAATACTGAAAACAGAATAAAATAAATATTAAATAATTATTTCAACAAACGTTTTCTTTTTTGCTCGATATTAATAACGGCAACAGGTAGAAGCTTGAGATATTAAAATGTTGTACATAAGATAATGGTACGGAACCCTTCGTGCGCGAGTCCGACTCGCACTTGGCCGGCTTTTTAAGCTTTACTCGTAATTTCTGGTGTAAAATAAACAATGTCCTATCTGTCTATAAGATCACACAATACTTATGATGATTTGAGAGCAGATGCACCACAACTGACCCGAATACGCCGGTTAACATTGTACATTGACATTCAACAAACATAATGTAAATTCTACCTTTAGTCCCCTTGGTATTCGTACATAACTGAGTTGCATTACCAGCAATCTATAAAGAAAAAATATTCTTCGCACAAAACCGGGTAATGTACCAAGAAACCTACCTTCTTTGCACGTTACCAGTTACAATGTCTGCAAATATTCTGCCTACATAATCCGGTTCTGTACAAAGGAATAGCTGTTCCTTGTACAAAACCAAGGAGGTTCTCCGAGTGATTTTATGAATTCAACATTGTGAGCCGGAAGGATAAATACCTACCGAGTCACTCAGGAGCGTTCATAACTTTCTCCCTGATTACGGACTGAAGTGTTCGAGTCGCCCAACAACTGCTCGAATTTCGACACCACCCATGCCGAGACAACCGCTGACCCCTGTGATATTTTCGTCACCGCCCTTGCCGAGACAATCGCTGACCCCTGTGATATTTTTGACACCGCCAATGCCGAGACAATCGCTGACCCCTGTGATATTTTCGACACCACCCATGCCGAGACAATCGCTGACCCCTGTGATATTTTCGTCACCACCCATGCCGAGACAACCGCTAACCCCTGTGATATTTTCGACACCACCCATGCCGAGACAATCGCTGACCCCTGTGATATTTTCGACACCACCCATGCCGAGACAATCGCTGACCCCTCTGATATTTTCATTAAATACTAAATTTTGTACAAGGAACAGCTATTCCGTTCTACAGAACCGGGTTATATAGGAAGAATATTTACCTCCGTGTACGTAACTGGCTTTGTACCTGGTAATGTGCAAGGAAGGTAGGTTTCTTGGAATATTAGCCAGTAATGTAACGCAGTTATGTGCGAAGAGCAAGGGTTTTATTCGCATCAGTTCCATCTGCCTAGTTTTATGATATACGTTGAGATAAAACTTGGATTTCTGATTTCATTTTCTCCGTTCCAGGCGGCTCCATACTGGCGTCCATCGGTTCGTTCCAACAAATGTGGATCTCGTCGCAGGAATATGACGAAGGGGGCAAGGGGCAGCTGGAGAGGAAGTGCCCTTAACGTGCGGAAGTTGTCTGTGAACATGTCACGTCTACTGCTTACCATAGGCCCGAATGTGCCCACCAAATCCTGTCGGAATCCCTGACGTCTGCGATATTAATTAGTATGCAATTTGAAAGTTAGACGATCGGACTCATTCAAGGTTTGGTGCGCGTAATGTAGGTGCCGGACGCTGCAAACATTTTGACTAGTGATGTACTGTGATCGGGAATATTGCCTATGGGCCATATTCCCGAACACTAATGTGATAACAACGAAACAACGTTGGTCGAGAAAAAACCGAATAGAACATTGTTCAGCTATAATTCAGGGTGGTCCCTTATAAATTTCATCAGGATCTGCTGATTAAATCCACGAGGAACTCATCGAATTCTTTTTAGTGCGTGTTTTTCTTTAAGTCAGTTTTTTCTTATTAGGAATAACGGGCCCGGGCATGTTGCCAGTATTCCCGGGCACCGTACATCACTAGTCGACTTCTAGAACTGTTTGGCGTGCTGAAGATGTCTCTTCCCTTTTGAGCAGACGTTTGCTCAAGATGTTTGTCGGCATGTTTACCAGATAAAATTGTTTCCTAGATCTAACCTATCTCAATTTTTATTTTCGATTGCTCGCTATGCTAATATGGATATCAGATTTCAGATTGTCGTCAGATTATATGTAAATAACCCGTTCGTAAGGAAGGTGGTAGTAGCCTAGTAGGTAGAACATTGGACTCGGGAGCGAGTATGTCTGGTGTTACTTTGAATGACAGGATACGCAATGGTTTCATTAGAGAACGTTGTGGACTGAAAGAGGATGTAGTGGCTGGAACTGAGAAAGAAAAAATGTTGCGTTGGTTTGGACATGTGGAGAGGATGAAGGAAAAAAGATTGACCGAACAAATACATCGAACGAATGTGGGTGGAAGGGCCGGTAAGGGACGTCCCAAGCGGACATACTTCGACCAAATAGGGGGTGTATTAGCAAAGGGCAAGATAAAAAGTATCCGAAACCGGCGTGCGTGCATGCAACGACTAATGAATGTTGAGGAAGCGAAAGTGGTCTGTCAGGATCGTGGCAAGTGGCTGTCCCTGGTCTCTGCCTACCCCTCTGGGATACACGTGAGTTTGTGTATGTATGTGAAATCGAATCAAAAAACCTTGGATGACACTAGGTTTACTGCGTTGCATTCGTCACAGGGATGATCAACACAGAAAGTCAAACAAGAAACCATAACGAGATACTACAAAACTACAAATTTCTTACAGCCGCTATAGAAATGTTTGTAATGCTTTGCTGAAACGACTCAAGAGAAACTAACAACGAACATTACTTAACAATGCTAAGAATAATAGTAGGCACGTGGAAAGCATTTAAGTAGATTTTAAACCTTGCAAAAATAAAATAAATGCATAAATATTCATCACCACAAGAGTGTTAACGAGTATTTTGCAAAAATTGGGTAAGAAATGGCTGAAAAAATTAAGGAAATTTTGGTTTTTATAAAAATGCTACTTCCCCCTGATGAATCAGAGATTGAAATGCTGATTCATCATCATCACCATCAGCCATCCGACGCCCACTACAGGACACAGGCCTCCCTCATGGTTTTCCAAGCTTCCAGGTGTAGTGCCGCCCGCATCCAGCGACTCCCCGCCACCGTAACCAGGTCGTCAGACCATCCGGTGTGGGGCCTTCCCACACTGCATCGGCCGGTCCGCGGTCGCCAGGTCAGAACTTTTTCGCCCCAACGAAATGCCGCTTAAAAATATTAAAAATGACTGTGCTGCAGGATGGGACTTAAATCTCAGCAACTATTTTAAAATCCGCATAATCAATACTAATCCCACACCAAACGAAGTTATTTGAACGCTCGCTAATTACACCGGTTCACAAGGATGGAGAGATGAATAATGTTTGCAATTACAGACCTATCCCGGTTCTGACAACATTGTCAAAAATCTTCGAATCACTTTTAAACTCGCGGCTGATCAGGTGCCTAGAACATTTACTCTAAAAACCATTATTTCGAATTTTTAGTATGTGTACGACGTTATGATTCCTAAAGTTTTTAGTGTCTCCTGTAAATTTTTATAAACGTCGCGTTCGCGGATGCCGAACGACGTACTGCAGTTATTGCTTCCTGAGGTGGGGCATGTAAAACGTACCTAATTCGTCTAGAAAGGGCTCAAAGGTCCTTGCTAACAGTGATGACTTTTAGCCCTTTCAGATATCTTACAAAATCACTTCCACTGTTAGACAACTTTTTATAATTTCCATCATAGCAAAAACGCACTTAAGTACCCCCTTTAATAAAGAACATTATGATGGAAGGCGCAGAAACGGCCGTATTCGTTCCCCTATCTCCTGCCGAACTGCATATTCACAACGCCAATCGGAAGAGTTACCTTTACAATAAAATTCTTAATGATGTGCTCACTACTTTGAAATGTAAAGAAGTCCCAACAATATGGTTAAGGACTCTTGATTATGATGGCACCGAAAAATTTGGTAATTTTGGTAAAAGCAGTCGATACAAACTTTATTTAGGTACCACGTCTAATATTCATTCCCTTATTTTTATAATAATGTCATATAAAGTTACAAGATTATTATAAAATATGGTATGCACTAAATATTGATATTTTAATTATATATATTAAATAAATATTTATAAACACTATAAACCTGACTTAAACCAACCTAATTATTATTTTATATATATATATTTTTTTAATTAAGGCATTGTTACAATCGCTTTGAAGAGAAATAATGGTAAATACAATGTTTGGTCCGTTTTTAGGAGAGTTTTGGTTGTCTACAATACAGGGTCGCCCCGCGTAGGCAACTGCCAAAACGACAATATTTTACGCAAACATATTTTGTGCAAATAAATTTTCATTTCATTATACCTATCATTCTATTTAATAAAGTGGATACCTTCCTCAGGGAAGAGACCCGTGCCCCTCGGTGGGGACATAATGGGTTGATGATGATCATTCTATTGAAAAACTATGCGAGTATGGACTCTATGGCCCGTTTTAATATGAATAGATCTTATGTTTTTTTAAAGTGCTGAGTGAGATTGTGAGTGGTTTATACGTATTTTGGTCGTGCTGTACTTAGTAGTAATTTGTAATGAAATGTTGTTTGTGATGTATGGATCAATGATTTGAGTATTATGTGTAAGTAACTGGAAAATAAATTAGTTTTTATGGAAAATTGTGTATTTAATTTTTGATGACTCCTTAGAACTACGCTTGAAGTAATACGTTGATTGGGAGTAATTCAATATATTTATTTAATATTTTTCTTCCAAAAGATTAATTAACCGAGCTAAATACTCTATTGGGCCTTTGTCCAATAGCGTATTTAAGTCGTTAATAACTTGGTATTCCTTGGAAAAGGGTATTGACCGCATAATTTTTTTTTTTTTGGTAGTTGGATAATATTAAGACAAGCTGCTGGTCCGACGAAAACGCAACGCCTCAGGATCGATGTTTTTCGTGTATTTTTCTAATTTTTCAATCGTTATTCCTTTATTTAAATCCAACAAACCTAAGATCATGAAAATCGATCCATCAGGGGCTTAATTATGCGCACCAAAATCCTGTCGGTATCCAGACGTTTGCGATAACAATGAGAATGGAATTTGTCAGTTAGATGATTGGATTTGCTCAGGAGTTCTCGAGTTATAAGACAAGAATGTAAAACGGTTTTTAGGGTTCTGTATCCAAAGGGTAAGAGACCCTATTACTAAGACTCCGCTGTCCGTCCGTCCGTCTGTCACCAGGCTGTATCTCATGAACCGTGATAGTTAGACAGTTGAAATTTACACAGATGATGTATTTCTGTTTCCGCTATAGCAACAAATACTAAAACTAATAAAATAAATATCTAAGGGGCCCCATACAAGAAACGTGACTTATGCCGTTTTTTGCTCGATATTAATAACGGCAACAGGTAGACGCTTGAAATATTCAAATGTATAGATAATGGAACCCTTCGTGCGCGAGTTCTACTCGCACTTGGCCGGTTTTTATTTATTGTTTTTATAAATTGTGTAAATCAGAAATCAATAATTTATTTCAACGTAAAGAATTTACATTCTGTTTGCTGAATGTCAATGTACTATGTTACTATGTTAGCCGCTGCCTTCGGGCCGTATTTGTAGTGGAGAAAAAGGCAGCGGGAAAAAAAAAACTCCACGAAAGCCCGGTTACTTTCTTTTATTTGTAGTAAAACGCTGCAAGCCATGATGGTCTAAGATTATCTCTGTAATGACGTCACATTGCAAACATATACAAGTAACGCTGGGGCGCGTAACCATGACGATTCCGATTTTTTATTTGGTCATATTACCATGCCCGAGATCGTGGGTCCGATTCCCATTGGAGGCTCTCCTACATTTGCAGGTACAAATGGCCTCAGTCTGCGTGCAATGCATTTCCATGTTTGTGATGTCCTTGCCTGGTTACCATAGCACATGGTATCCTAGTCTGGGACCAGGAAAGTGTTTTTGTTGTGTGGAAATTTATTGTTATTCTTTAAAACCGTCTTATATCTACTTTTATGTAAGTAGGTAATCGAAATATATTTACCTAAAACTGGCGAGAGCACTACGCATTGAGAAAAATAAAGTATCTACTTACACGTACAACAGAACGTCGAATTATCCGGACGTCCGAACGACCGATTCACGAACTGGCTACAAACCTCGCGGTCCGTTTTTCATCACTGCTTGCGCCGCAGAGGTTCAACAATGGATGAATGTCGACGATTGAGATAACGCAGGATAATGAAATTATAGTAAAGTAAAGTAAAAAAAAGTAAAAATTTTATTTATTTGTAACAACCATTGGCAGATGTAATTTCTGGTGGGCCCCACACTAGGCAAATCCTGTATCGTGGGCTCCCGTTTGTGGATTAAGTACTATTATTAAAAGGTTCCTCTGTGGTAGACAGTGTCTGAGTAAATATTAAAAATACAAATAAAAACTAAGCTAGATTAAAGCTAAGCTAACCTCCTCGCGCTCGCGACGGGTGTACCCCACTATTTCTATTAGGTTCTATTGATAGAACTATCTAATGGGACAGATTCTCCCACTATCCAGTGCTGGCGGCGGGCGACAAAAAAATCGGCTCCACCTCTGTTGCAAGTCGACGCACACCGAAACTATAGGATATACCTACCTAATTTAGAAAAAGGCTAGTCCCACTTATTCTCTTTTGTATTTCCATGTAAATAGTGAGATACTGCGTGGCGTCGGATTAAGCATAGCGTCACTCCGTTTCCTCCCGCGGATGACGTAGAAGCCGACTAAGGAAATAAATTACCAGGAGACGGGCAGCAGCGTCTTCCTGAGATTCCAACCGCATACTGCGTTCGCCAATCCGCCTGCCAAGCGGGGCGATTACGGCAAAACCCCTCATGGTTATGAAAACTATGAGGGAGGCCTACTTATGTCCTGCAGTGGGCGTCAAAGGGCTGATGATGATGATGAGTGGGATACATCCGTCGTGACTGACGCCAGCAGTAATGGATCAACTAGTGAGTCAGATAATGAAGATGAACACAAACCTGCTGCTTCCGAAGCATTTACACGCTCAAAAAAATGCGGGACCCAGCTGCTAGTAAAAGCTGGTGGGTTTGCTTCGGCAGACGAAGATTAAAGATTTTTTTAACCCTTAACATAAAACATAACATAAGCAGCCTATAAACACCCCACTGCTGGGCATAGGCCTTCTCTCAGGGAGAGAGTATGGCCTTAATCACCACGCGTGCCCACCGCGGATTGGCGATTTCAAGCGGTGAGGTATGTGAATAGTTCAGACGCTCAGGTTCGATGCGATGCGATGTTTTCCTTCAAAGTTAGCGAGTGGTATTGCTACTATAAATTCACAAATGTACATAACTTACAAAACAAAGTCATAGGTATACGTCCGCCCTGGGAATCGAACCTGGGTCTCTCGCTTCAGAGTCCAATATTCTACCCACTAGGCTACCACCACTCCTACGGACTATCTACTTTTAAACACAGGTTTGATTGAAAAAGGATTGCTACTTACCATCCTAATAGCATTATTATACATTGTATCGCGAACCTACGTCCAATTTTATGCTCCGTATGGGTTAGTCTATATTATTTTATTTTATTTGGGTAAAGAAACAATTATACAATGAGTGGTAACAGCAACTTAGGTAACAATCTAGTATTTTAAGTAATTGTACAACCAGCAACGCTTACCACGAATTGGAGAAAGAGAAAATAAATACGGATAACAAAGGCCTCAGAGAGAGGTAACTTCTGACTTATTAGAACTAAGTTAATTAAAACTAACAACTGCAGATGTACCAAACTATAGTTAATAAATTATGAAAAAAATATTTGTTTAATTTAATTGATTTATTACTTCAGTTAGGTATTCAAATCTGTACACGATTAGGTATCTGTATTGACATCAGTGTACCAAATAGAATTATAGTTTTTCTTTTTAAGTAGACACAGTTCGATTATCGGCATAAACCGGTTATCCGAACACCCGTGTCCGCCAATTAGTTCGGAGAGTCGACGCTCTACCTGTAATTCCGGCAGTAAAGTAATAAAAAACATTTTTATCAACATGTTTTACGGGGAAAACTAACTTATCATAGTTATCATACCTACATGTCATTTGCGTAGGTAATTAGACAACTGTTCCGTGATATCCAGAAATGAGATTCGAACGTGTATCTAGCTAATCCTGTGTAGATAATAGGTTTACAACTGCCATCGCTAATCTAATGTTAATAATACACGGGTAATCGTAACATAACATGCTTTGAGAACCTAATCTTTCTATAATTTCTAATAATCTGTGGTACAGTTCGAACCGGCACATGTTTTCTACGACGATTTCCTTGTTTTGAATAAGGAAATAGTTTATCGTATTTTACAATTTCGGTTCTTGATAGGTGCCGTTGATTTTGAAGCAGCAATACGCTTGGTTACGTTTTTAGGGTTTGGTAGTCGACATGGAGCCCTTATAGCTTCGCCATGTCCGTCCCTCTGTCTGTCCGTGGCCTAGCCATCCCCACCCCCCTCCTGGCTAAACGGTTGATTGTTGAAACGTGAAAAAATTCAGGGCAGTACATAGCACATAATAATATAACGAACTTAAAAGGAAAAACTATCACGGCTTAGGCTATACAAGCTAACGGGCGACCAACTTACCTATAAAAAGAAAACTTCGTACAAAATCCATTGAAAATTACGTTGATGAAGTTGTTACTTGTAATGTATAATGTAAAGCGGATAAAACCCCCTCTTTCTACGGAACCCTAAACTGCGCGTGGCCCGACCCGCACTTGGCCGGTTCCCCTTTACCATAGACTATTTAAACTGCCTCTGAGGGGTGTTTATATAATAAGACCGTAACTTGGGAACCTAATTGTCATTGCGAAATTTAGCGAATCTCGAGCTTACTGTACGTAATCGCGTAATTAGAAATAGAAATCTACACAATCAGCCTCATTCCTGATAGTGAACGGTTTATTAATCACCGTTATCGATTTTATTATAATGAATTTCTAACACCGGCTTGCGTCATTAGTGCTGTTCGACATTAAGTTTACGCGTGATTGGTACGGTCGACCGCGGGTCGACCTTTACGTTTCTGTTGCAAAGTCGCCCGTAACGTAATCGAGTAGAGTGCACGCGCGGGTAAAGTTTGATGTGCTGCCAACCTGTACCGTAACGTTTTTGTTGTCTTTGGTCTGTCGCGGAACCGGCCAAGTCGGGCCACGCGCAGTGTAGGGCTCCGTAGGAGGAGTTTCTTGATTCATATTACAATTTTATTTTGCTTAGATTAACTGCCTGCTTTACACAACCACCAACTTCATCAAAGAGAATATAAGATAAGATAAGAATATTCTTTACTGCACACAGGAAGCGAGACATAAATGTGAAAGTTACTATGAAAAAGTCCAATGGGCGGCCTTACTGCTAACGGCAATTTCTTCCGGACAACCCTGTGACGGAAAGGTTTCCGAAGGAGAAAGAGAGACGGGTAGTTGGTGCAAATACGAACTTACTTAAAGTACTTAAACTTAATAATAAACTTACATAAATCTTACTTAAATAATTGTTATAAACTACTACATCAAAGTAATTTTCAATGGTATTTCTACGAAGTTTTTGTGTTATAAATTGACTATTATCTTCTTGTTAATTTGTGAAGCCTACTTAACTGTTATAGTTTTCACTATATTATGTACTACTGCCCTGATTTTTTTACGGCTTCTTTTTTTTGTTTTCCTACACCCACAATCCAACGATGCCACAAAGGAACAATCCAACGATGCCCCATACTATGGGATAGATGAGAAAAAGTCAGTATGCCATATTTCAGCTTTCTTGTACCTATGCACTCTGTTTTTATTGCGCCAAAAAAGTGACATCCTCAGTTTATTGCTCTAATTGATTCACGAGTAGAACTCCCAGGAGTCCAATGATCAGCTTTTTTTTTAAATCAAAAAGTTTTCGTGACCTTCGTAGTAATAAAATAAGAAAAAAAATCCTGTAAAAAGGTTTTTGTATCCTGTGTGTTTAGAACTATTACAGGCACATAATATTTAAGAGCTATTAATTTGTTGAAACTTTGCCTAATAACGAAGCAATAATTAATTTTATAGTTTTTGGTTTTTATTTTTTGTTTATTTTTAGACTTTGAAGTAGAGCCTCTGACTACAACAGACTCATTCTTTATTATGAGTAGCACCTACGACAAAATTTGCAGGGTCTAACAACGCAGTTATTTGGAGATATGATTTAATTTGTTTTCAAGTTCAAATATGCAAGTCAGGGTTGTCACAAAGGTCAACATCTATTTCATTTACACTTTGTGACTTGTTTACGATTTTTTTTATCATTGCTTTTAAGTTGTCGGGTTTTATGTTTTTGTAAGTACCTACTTAACCACTTTTTTAGGGTTCCGTAAATAAAGGCTGCCAGACGGGTCCTATTACTCTGCCTCCGATGTCTGTCTATCGGTCTGTTCGTCCGTCGGTCTACCCGACCATTAAAGGTTGTATCTTTGAAATGTTAATAGGTAGCCAGTTTAAAAGGCTTACAACATGTTTGTCTTATGGCGAAATACCTATGAAATAATAAAAATAAGGGGGTCTCTATACAACAATCGTGTTTATTTGCAGATTTTGGTTTTTGCTCTTGCTTTTGATATTAAAAACGTAGATACATACAATTGTCAAACTTAGTGTGATTGTAGCGCTTATATTTTATGTGATATAATAACACAATATAATAAAAAATTGTTAAGTGCAAATGAGACTCACGCATTTTGGGGTCCGTACAAATAGTGTTTTTTTCAAATAGATGGCTCAGAAAGCTAAGTGGTGGTGATGATGATTCCGTGTGGCGCCGGATTAAGAATAGCGTCACTCCATTTCCTTCCGTGGATGTCGTAGAAGGCAACTAAGGAAATCAATTACCAGGAGACGGGCAGCAGCGGCTTCCTGAGATTCCAACCGCATATTGCGATCGCCAACCCGCCTGCCAAGCGTGGCGATTATGGCAAAACCCCTCATGGTTATGAAAACCACGAAGGAGGCCTATGTCCTGCAGTGGGTGTCAAATGGCTGATGATGATGATGATGATAATAATGATGATGATGATGATGATGATGATGACGACGACGATGATGATGATGATGATGATGATGATTATGATGATGATGATGAGGATGATGGTACGGCGGAGCCCTTGGTACACATAAACATGGCCCGTTTTTTTAGGACTCCTCAAATGAGTCATTTTCATTTGTCAGTATGACCGGAAAATCATCTTCCTCGTTGAAAATCTCATCTACATCCAACGAATCTTCACCGACCATTTGTATTTCGCTTTCTTTAGAAGGCTGCAGAAGATTTTGAACAGCTGCTGGCAAAGGCAGACGTTTTGAAAATTTTCTGCGTCTGCGAAGGCCCATCATTGAAATTAAAGGATCTGATCGGGGCCCGGAAGGACATCCCCCAGCAGGTTGGGTAAGGGTCTGGGTCATGGGTCTGGAACGGCTCCATGGTGCCTCACCCCCGATCCTCCGCGTTACTTGTTTTGACGCGGGGTTTTAGTAAAATCCTAACGAGGACCCCTTCCCGCGCCACAAGGTACCCTTCATTGGAATTGCATTTGTTTTAAACTGATCATATTCTGCAGATGCCTTAGCATACCTTAGATAGAGCGATAGGTATGTATTAAAAAGAGCAAAAAGGTTATTTCTATCTGTCTGTAAAAAATGTGATACAGCTGAAATATTTTAGGAATAAGTCAAAAAGTGTGATAAACCTGGTAGATGGCATGTGTTACGGAAACCAATGTATTTGAATAAAGGATGTATTGGCTCTTAAAATACGTTTATATGGCTAGCTAATCCATTTTAGTGTTAAAAAAAAGTCGGATATTTTTTTTTTCGGGTACGTAAGAACAAACAATTATAAAATAGAAGGTTGATTTGAGTGACAACCCTGATCAAAATATTTAAAAACAAATATCTCCAAATAACCGCGTTGTTAGAACGTGCAAATTTTGTCGTAGGTGCTACTCATAATAAAGAATGAGTCTGTTGTAGTCAGAGGCTCTACTTCAAAGTCTAAAAATAAATAAAAAACCAGAAACTATAAAATTAATTATTGCTTCGTTATTAGGCAAAGTTTCAACAAATTAATAGCTCTTAAATATGTGCCTCTAATAGTTCTAAACACCCAGGATATCACGATCATTCAAGCCTTCATAGTTTTTTTACAGGATTTTTTTTCTTATTTTATTACTACGAAGGTCACGAAAACTTCTTGATTTAAAAAAAAAAACTATGATCACTGGACTCCTGGGAGTTCTACTCGTGTCATTTAAACACGTAGCTGAATCAATTAGAGCAATAAACTGAGGATGTCACTTTTTTGGGGCAATAAAAACACTGTGCTATGGTCTCTGAGCTAAGCCGCGGATAGACAGACAAACCGACCGACGGACGGACATGTCAATGCTAAAAGGGTTTCTTGTAGACTACGGAACCACGTACCTAAGTACAATTCTGGTATTACTATCATCAAGGACCGGAATTCTTCATAGCAAAAATCAAACTGTCAGAGGGAATGACTAAAGTGTTTTATCGAATATCGATAAGTAAATGTCACTTAATGAGTAATCAACATGACATCGGTAGATGTAGAGCGATCATTTTCCATTCATAAATGGATGTTCAATAAATTAAGAAACCGGTTTATTCCGAAAAACCAGGAACAAGTGAACATAGTTCATTCATTTTATAACATGGATACGTACTTAACTCAAGACAGTGACGAGGACCTTGAACACTTAATTCACCAATAATTGAAGGGGTTTAAATATAATATATACATATTCTTTTGAGAAGTTTGTGTAACTGGCAATTAAGTGCACAAACGTGAAAAAAAGGTTGCTTATCAAAGAGGTCAAATGTTACAGAATAATTAAGTCGATATGCGATAATATTCCATAACATCGATACGTGGAATTGTCGATAAAACAATTTGGTCATTCCCTATGACAGTTTGATTTTGCTATGAAGAATTCCGGTCCTTGACTATCACTGTTATTTGTGTCAAACTGGGTCTAGTCCAATCTTTATATTTAAGGGGCTCCATCCGGTTTACTGGCGCCACCAAGGGAGAAAAATCATATCTTTTTCAACAGATCGAATTTGCAAAAAGTGTCAGTATAATCTCCCAATCATGTTAATAGTGATTTTTAAGTCCCATTGCCCTGAACCTAAGGCAAAAAACCTAGTACTAGACAGCATTAAAGCCAGAACGGCCGTTTTTGGCGTAAGTGCTATCTAGTCCCAGTTTTGTGGCCCTAGGTTCTTCGTCGCGAGTCCTAAAAATCACTGTTAACATGACCGAGAGATTGTATCGACACTTTTTGAAAATTTGGTCTGATAAAAATGATAGGTACCTATGATTCTTTTTTCCTGGGTGGCGCTAGTGTTACTCCCTGGACCCCCTTAACAAACAAATAATGAAAACCGGCTGAGTACGACTTCCGCTAAAACCTTTCTCGGTCTGGGGCCTAGTTATGCGCAACAAATCGTGTCGGAATCCTGAGGCCCTGGCCACACGGAAGGGACGTGGCGGCGGCGCGGAAAAATTCAAATTCAAATTCAAATTCAAATATTTTTATTCATTGTAAAAACAGAATGTTTACTTAATGAACGTCAAAGTTGTTAGTTTCACAATTAATGGATTATGTGGAGAAGAAACTAACAAAGAAACTCCAAATTTATTCTTTTCAAAACACGTTTTAACTTAATTAACAGAGTTTTCAACTTAAAATATTAGTCATGAATGTGTTGAACACTAGTCACAATCGTTCTTTAAATAATATTAATCTACTGTTTAATGCCAAACATCTTTGTCTTCTAAGTAATCCTTGATGTTATAGTAAGCCTTTTTGCACAGAATGTGCTTAACACATTTTTTAAATCGCGTTGGAGGTAACTCTAATATATCTTGAGGAATTTTGTTGTAGAACCTTAAAGACGCGTCGTCTTTCCAATTCACTTTCATATTTAATAAAATTTTAATGTGCAGAAGGGACGCGGGACGAAGCCCACACAGAAGAGACTGGGCGAAGGCGCGATTTCTATTCAACGCGTCGCGTCTTTTCCACGTATTAGTATGGTTGGTATAGGACATTATAGACGATTGGAACCGCTGAGGATTTGATGCGCATACTGTCCTCTTGTTACGTGACTGTAAATGACGATTCCAAAGTGACGAAATATGTATGTAGGTTGGGTTAGGTAGGTTATGTCTTAAGTTACCCGAAACCGGCGTGCGTGCATGCAACGACTAATGAATGTTGAGGAAGCGAAAGTGATCTGTCAGGATCGTAGCAAGTGGCAGTCCCTGGTCTCTGCCTACCCCTCTGGGATACAGGCGTGAGTTTATGTTACGTTATGTCTTAAGTTGTAGGTAGGTTTAATCGGTTAAATTTGATACGGTGGAGAACTTACGTATTAGAGCTCCAGAATGAAGAATGGAGAACGCAGAATGAAAGAATTTTTTTTTTTCATGGAGAACGGGTTATTTTGTAGGCGACGTAGGATTTCTTAATATACAATAATATGTATAGTTTCTATGAACTTATTTTATGTAGCCCGTATACATCCCACGGCAGGCACATACTTTCTCTCAGAGATAGAGCATGGGCTTAATTATTAAGCGTGCCCACCGCGGTTTGGTTTCAAGCAAGGGTATGTGAACACCTCAGACACTCAGGTTTTCTCGCGACGTTTTCCTTCGCCCTTAGCAAGTGGTTGCTACTACAACTTTACAAATGTATGTTACTTAGAAAACGGTGGTGCGCGGGTTGCGAACCTGCGACCTCCCGAGGGAGAGGCCGGCGTTCTACCGCAGCGCTAACACCACCCAGACATGCTAGACATGTCAAACAATATTTTACTATCGAGACTGAATCGATTAGATATCTATCTCATATCAGATCAGTAGCAAAAATGTAAGATATCAGAAAGTTTCTTTACTAGACAGATATAATAACCTATTAGGTAATAAGGCGTGATGTAAGAAAAAAAACCGGCCAAGTGCGAGTGGGACTCGCGCACGAAGGGTTCCGTACCATTAACTATACAACATTAGACACAAATATCGAAAAAAAAAACGGCAAAAAATTACCTTTGTAGTATGGGAGCCCTCCTTACATATTAATTTTATTTTAATTTAAATATTTATTTTTTAAAGAAATATAGAACTAAATATTCTGTGAATATTTCGAGCATCTACCTGTTGCCGTTATTAATATCGAGCAAAAAACGGTAAAAAAATTAATTTTGTTGTATGGGCGCCCCCCTTGAATATTTATTTTATTCTGTTTTTAGTACTTATGAAGAAGAAGAAGAAATACCTTTATTATACCAACAAGATACATAACAGAAACAAAATAAGCAGTAATATGTGTTGTTATAAAGGCAACAGATATACATTACGTGGGATACAGCCTGGTGACAGACAGACAGACATACAGACGGACAGCGAGGTCTTAGTAATAGGGTCCCGTTTGGCACCCTTTGGTTACGAAACCCTAAAAACGTAAGTACCTTCTAATTAAAGCTGTAAAACTTAAATTTACCCCGTAAAAGGGCATGGGTAGCACGAATTTTTCATCGGTTTAGGACTTTATTTTAAGATGATAAGGTCTAATTTGAAGTGGTAACTACTATGCCATTGCCCTAGTAAACAAAACACAAAAGATTAATCTATACAAAATATTAAGAACTAACATGTCGTGGGATTAGCTCGAACCAATGAGGGGCCTAATTCAGGTCAGTGGACTAAAGCAAATAAGTCCAAAACCCACATTAAAAACCCGAGTGATGCCGGAGGTTTTTACATACTCCAGCGCATAGCCTAAGCGCTTGAAATTGCCAATCCGCGGTGGGCACGCCTGGTGATTAAGCCCATACTTTCTCTCCGAGAGCAATCTACCTCAGATCGTCGGTCCAGCGAGCTGGTGTAGTGGGTGTCCTACGCTGCGTTTGCCCGTTCGTGGTCTCCATTTGAGAACCTTTGCACCCCATCGACCATCGGTTCTTCGGCATTGTGACCAGCCACTTCAGCTTCATTTTGGCTCACTATTCAAAAATCAACCGAAATATTTATTTATTTAAGGAAAAAAAACAGAATTGACAAACTTATAGCATAAAAATATTAGAGTCAATATAGTACATTTTGCCAATTCCTCAGCATTTCCCACAGATAGGTAATACTTATTATAATAAATAAGTAAGAGGCGCAATACAGGACTCTAGATTTAGTTCTAAGATTAAAATGAACAAACACTAAAGCAACTAACTATTTTAGAAAGAGATACATACACAAACAATCATTAATATTATACATTGGAAGAAGTAAACGCAACAAATCGGTACAGCTCATGAATTTGACAGGATTCTTGTGAACATTTGCTTGCAGCACTGCTTTGACTTTGAAACAAATCAACTTCCGTAAATGCTATATATTATAGTAGCTATCGCACATTCTGTTGAGAGGTGCTCTTTTGCCAGCATCGACTGCGTAATAGACAGTGGGCTCGAAGATGACGGCCGTTGGAGCGAAAACGTTCTGACCTGGCGACCGCGGACCGGACGACGCAGTGTGTGCAGGCCCCCCACCAGATGGTCTGACGACCTGGTTACGGTGGCGGGGAGTCGCTGGATGCGGGTGGCACAGGGCTGGGAAGCTTGGAGTTCATGAGGGAGGCCCATGTCCTGCAGTTTTCGTCAATTGGCTGATGATGATGATAAATCGACGCCAAAAGTTAATAGGTAATTATTCCGTTTAGCCGTCTGTTTTGTCGCCTCTCGCCTGAACATGATGATGCTTGACGGTTTGGATTCCGGAGCCTGGTAGAATTGTTGGTCCCGCTGTCTTGACGTCAAGATGGGCGGTATTGTGAATTCTGGGCAGAGACATGAGGTAGGAATTTCTTATCGTAGGTAGGTAACGCCGCGTCCGTGTGACGCCGGATTAAGTAGCGTCACTCCATTACATTCCGTGGATCTCGTAGAAGGCGACTAAGGAATTAAATTACCAGGAGAGTCTTCCTGAGATTCCAACCGCATACTGCGATCGCCAACCCGCCTGCCAAGCGTGGCGATTATGGCAAAAAACCCTCATGGTTATGTTCGAAGCTTGGAAAACCATGAAGGAGGCTGTGTCCTGCAGTGGGCGTCGAGTGGCTGATGATGATGAGGTAGGTAGCAAATGGAGGGTAAAAGGTATAAAACAATCAGAGAGACTTAAATCGTGATCCCGCTGTAATAACGCGCACGAATTTCTCAAGCGTTTTTTTTTTGTTTGTTTTCTTATACAAACCGTGTCCTGACAATAATGAAGACACCAAGAAAATTCGTTATCTATTCCATATAATTAGTTATTTATTCCTACCGACATATTCAGTCGTATAGTCTATTCATATTTACTTGTCCAATTTAGTAAACAAGATTCTACCCGCAAAGTATGACTGTTTAGTCGAAAACTGCCATATGCCATAAATGAAGTAGGACACCATTTTGGATAACACGCTGCTATGTTTATAAACAAAGTGCACGAACTTGCAAGAAAATATCTAGTTTCGGCATCAAATGTCAATTTTGAGGTTAGAATATCGTTTACTAAATTGGACAAGTAAGGATGAACAGACTGTACTGAAGTTGTTTGTGTACAAACAATTCAGCGATTCATTTTTATGTAAGCGATCGATGTCTTAGTAGGACTGTATTTCTGAAGCGAGACCTTTCTTTGATTATGGCGTGCGATATTATAGATAGATAGATAGATAGGTACTTAGAATATTCTCGTAAGTACAGTACATTTACATTTTTATTGCAAAGTCGTCCTTAACGTGAGTGATTAGAGCGCACGTTTGTAAACGTTGATGTGCTGTCGACTGCAGACCAGGAATTACCTATGAGACTTAAAACAATAATAGATAATAGTTCAGTACAATTGGCGGCCTTATCACTAAAAGTAATTTCTTCCAGACAACCATTGACGGAAAAAACTAAACAATACTAAGCAAGACATTTTGTTTATTTAATAAGCACACATACATAGACGGTAGGTAGCTGAATATGAAATAAATATAGAATAAACCGACATAGGTAAATAAAAACCGGACAAGTGCGAGTCGGACTCGCCCACCTAGGATTCTGTACAAATTTGTAGGTACTTTATCCAAGAGTCAAGCCTCGCAGTTTTTAACTTCAAAGACTTTTTTTATGATTTAATTATAATGTAAACTTTCAGATTTTTTCCTGTACTTACTTGTACGACGATATTACTTGCCAAATTTTATAGGTCTAGGTAAACGGAAAGTACCCTACAAATTTGGATTCCCTTGTGAGTGTCAAAATATATGCTTTTTGCTGCAAAAAATTAAAAAAACAAACTTATATTATTGATAAATAATAATATTTTTACCAACCCGCCTGCCAAGCGTGGCGATTATGGCGAAACCCTTCATGGTTATGAAAACCACGAAGGAGGCCTATGTCCTGCAGTGGGCGTCAAATGGCTGATGATGAATATTTTTGCACTCTGCTCTTAAATATTGGCAGGGACGGTGAATACCTTACTTCCAGAGGCAGATAGTGCCACGGGCGGACAGCTGTGATAGTAAATAAATTGCTGAAGAACCTTGCGCAAATTATAGTGTGCGTCATCTGCTTTGCGTTAGACAAGACAACAGATGGGGTGAAAAAATGCTAGCCTGGAGACTCAGGGCCAGTCTCAGAATTGAGAATTTCGCTGAGTAAATAGTTAACTGTAGTGCTGTCTCTTCGAATTTGTCAGAAAAGAGCGTGACAGAGCGTTACTTAAGTATTTACTTAGTGAAATTCTCAATTCAGATACCGGCCCTCAGAGATGGCCTGACTGGATCATCATCATCATCATCAGCCATTTGGCGCCCACTGCAGCACATAGGCCGCCCTCATGGTTTTCCTTGCATCATCTGTTCATCATCCTCATTTTCATGTTTGTGACGTCCTTGCCTGGTTACCATAGCACAGGGTACCGATCCGAGTTTGGGACCAGGTCAGGTGATTATATTTGTGTGGAAGTTATTATTATTATTTATTTATTCACCTTGACGGAAGTGTTGCAGTAGGGGCAGTAGTGTGGGCCTATCCGGCAACACACTACCCTCACAGTACAAATAAAGACTGCCCCTGCTAGCCTTCTATGGCAGGTTTAGATGACGCCTGACGTCTGTTGTGCGGAGTATAACAGCTTTCAGCATTTTACTCCGCAGAGTCGCCGGAATCAATATTATTATTATTATTATCATCAGCCATTTGACGCCTTCATCAGGACATAGGCCTCCCTCGTGATTTTCCAAGCTGGCGATTTAGGATTACAAGTCGGCTGTGTACCTGTAGCAGGCTATAATGTAAGAGGATGGCGAATCCTGGAATGGAGATGGAAAATCCTGGGGCACATGGGACGAGGGCGCGAAGAAGACGTGACGTGTCCTCGTCCGTCTTATCTTTGTGGCTATGTCCCAATTGCTTCAGTAAATTTGATTCAGACGCTTTTGTATGAAAGTGAACTTAAAGAAATCTTCATATTTTCCGCACCATCGTCCCACGTCCGTCCTAGGTGCCCAAGCCGAGCGGTGGCATTCGGGATGTCGTGGCTCGAATCTCGGCATGTAACACGGCATGACTTTGTTTTCCAAGTTACGTATATTTGTGAAGTTGTATAGTAGTAATACCACTCGCTAACCGCGAAGGAAAACATCGTGAGGAAACCCTAGTGACTGAGGTGTTTACATACCTTAGTGCTTGCTTCGTACGGCCCAACTATGAGGATGAGAGCGAATATCTCAGGTGTAACTAGAACTATAGGGAGTTAGTTAGACCTGAGATTTCCGCACTTGGCGTCATGGTTGGGTCATTGTACGTAGCAAAGCTGTCAGTTTACTATTGCCAGGCTACCTCTTTCCAGAAGGCCATCAGTGCTCTGATGTCACTGCAGGCCTCCTGATGGGATCCCAGCTTCCCAACGATGGCGGTCCGTTGCTTTTCCTCGCCTTCACAGTGAATGGTCACGTGGGCGGGTGTTTCCTCTTCTTTGAAGCATTCCCGGCAAAGCGGGCTGTCGGTTAGTCCCATGTTGTGGAAATGTACTACGTGCCCCCAACTAGAACTATGTGCCCCACGACAAAGGAGGACAGGCGGGGGCGTGCGTTGAAGGACGCTTTATGCCCAGAAGTGGGCGGGGGTGGGCGCATGGAATGTTTAGGAAGGATAGGCAGGCAAGAGACTAATCCACGCTTAACTACTTTCTTGATCCGCACGTAAATACGTATAATGTTTATCGGGTGTGCTAATGTGTTTATCGCGTTGATATCTCGGTAGGTAATTAATAATCCTCAATTCTTCCTTCAACCGTTTATCTTTGCGAAAAGTCTATAAAAAGTCATGGCTAAGGCTTTCCGATTAGACAGTTTTATACACAGCTCGACTGTTAAGACTCTGTCCCTTGTTTCTGTCGATTTTTGTCTGAATATTTTTCGTTTTGTTTTTTTTTCTTGTGTGCTACCAAAGGAAGCTAAGATGATTGGTGAGTGTTCTTTGGTGCGAAGTGGTGCGTTCGTTTATCATAGAAATGAAATCGGAGTACGTAGCACGACTTCACGCGAGGCGCGCGCGCATATTTCAGAAGTGGCGAGTTTCCGTAATTTTGACGTTTTAGCGCCACGGAATGCGTGACTCGCGCTGTCATACTACCCAGGTTGGACACCCGAAGTGGTTTAGCATAGATACGCAATTTGCGTAGGAGGCATAACTACGCGAATCGCGCGCGCAAATGTCAAAAGTCGCGACTTTCCGGAACATTTATCGTCAATGACGTTTTGGCGCCCCAAAATGCATGACTCGCGTACATGTATGCATGACGCCTCGTTGGTGTAGTGGTTAAGGCGCTTAAATACCAGAGCAGAGGTCGTGGGTTCGATTCCCAATAGTGGCCGCCGTACATTTGTGCAAATGGCCTCAGTCTGGGTGTAAGTATTTTCATGTTCGTGACGTCCTTGCCTGGCTACCATAGCACAGGGTATCCTAGTTTGAGACTAGGTCAAGTGATTGTATTGAATATCATTTGTGTATTTTCCAATTTATTGTCTACCGGCCGTTACTGTAAGTTTTGTGTTTGATGAAGCATGAAGTTCATACACTTTTTGTTATGTTGTATCTATCTATAGGCGATCTATCTATCTGTTATTAGCTCTTAGTTACCTATTGTAAGATCAACTACGAGTATAATAATATATTTGTAAGCTGATGATTCTCGAATCTGAATAAATACATAAACAAGGTATTAAAGACATATTTAGAGTATATTCTTTTTGTAGCACTAACCCGTGCTGAGGACAATTTTAAAAACCTATAAACCTACTGAGCTAATGGGCACGTGCAGAGGCATCGGCAAAATTTCAAGCCTCTAGGAACTTTTCTGTATTACGTACAGAGGTCGCGGGTTCAATTCCCGGCATGGGTGGAATTCTTAGACTCTAAATAGGTTTTTAAAATTGTCCTCAGCACGGGTTAGTATGGGTGAGCTCCATCTAGTGAATAAGTTTTGCACCATAACATTCACAGAGCTGTCCATAGACAAATTGTATGACTGACAAACCTGTAAATAAAATATTTATTCGTTTATCCCTGGATACGTATTTATTTATTTACTTACTTATCCAGTGACTGGGTGCAAGTCGCCCTGACAGGATTAACTAAACTCGCTGTCTATTCTGTTTTTCTGGCTGCCGTCTTGCGTGGTTATTTGTCCACATGCGAATGATTTGCGATATTTAAACATTTAAGTATTACAAAGGGCATACTGCCCAGCAGTGGGCTCTATCCAGCCCACTGCTGGGCATGTGCCCTTTCATGCCAATATCCCCATATCTTAGCATAAACAATATGTTACGATATCTCGACTGCCGCGTTGGGCAAACCGTTAAGGCGCTCACTACAAATTTCTACAAATGGCCTCAGTCTGTGATGTCCTTGCCCGGTTACCATAGCACAGGGTATCCTAGTTTGGGACCAGGTCAAGTGATTGTGTTGTGTGGAAGCTATTTATTTATTTATCTCGAATATTGATAAACGCTCCATACATTGTATGGCTTTCGTTGAAGTTGTCACGTCATAGTTTGTATGGCGCGTTTTTATACCACCTGACTAGAATGACTTTTCGCATTTTCGACAGGTCACACAATTTACGAATGGGTGCGGATTTATTTTTATTTTATTTAATTATTTAATACTTTTATTGCACTTAACCTAATGTACAATACGGCGAACTTAATGCCATAAGCATTTTCTACGTTTTTTTGTAAATCAACCGGGTATTGCTGTAGTAAAATATTTTTCTCTCTCTCTGAGAGAAGGCCTGTGTCCTACAGTGGGTCGTATGTAGGCTGCTTATGAAATATTTTTAGTAAAAAAAACGTAATGGAATTTCACAGTGAAATATTTTGCTTAAATGTACGCATGTATGTATGTATCACTTTATTTCGGATAAAACAATCCATAGGTTGTTAGTAAAATTACATTAAATAATATAAGTAAAGATGATAGTGAGATCAACATTTCTGAAATTAAAATTAAGTTTCCTAAATACGTATACGAGCATGAGCTAGAGGGATGGTGCAGTTATCCTATCTATAGCTAGCGACACAAAGCATTACGAGTGAATGACGTAAAGATTACGGGACTTCCCCTACAGTGTTACGCACGTGTTAGCAACTTCCACACTACACAATTACTTATCTTGGTCCCAAACTAGGATACCCCGCGCTATGGTAACCATTAACTAGGCATGGACATCACAAATATGGGAATACACTCAGACTGAGGCCATTTGTATAAATCAAGTACGGCAGCCCAGAGTGGGAATCGAACCCACGACCTCCGGTATGGTATTCAGACGTGATAACGGTAGACCAACGAGGCAGCCAAACGTTGTACAATCAACAGCAGTATTAGCACATCAATCTTTATATTTTCGAGGCAAAGTCGCCCGTAACGTAACTGAATAAAGTGCCCGGATATGAAAGCTGATGCGTCTTCGACTGTTCCTTACATTATTAATGGAATATTTAGGGACGTCCCAGGTGACTTTGTCTTGTATTATGTTGTAATTATGTGACTCTCTCTCTCTCTCTCTGAGACAAGGCCCGTGCCCTACTGTGGGACTTATATATGTGACTTGTTTTTCCTTTGTACTTCTTTATGTTACTTGTTATGCCTTTTGTTTCTTGTGATGTGTTAATTTGTCCCTATAAAAGTCTTCCCGTGTGGCGCCGGATTAAGAATAGCGTCACTCCACTTCCTTCCGTGGATGTCGTAGAAGGCGACTAAGGAAATAAATTACCAGGAGACGGGCAGCAGCGTCTTTCTGAGATCCTAAGCGGATACTGCGATCGCCAACCCGCCTGCCGAGCGTGGCGATTATGGCAAAACCCTTCGTGGTTAGAAAACCATGAGGGAGGCCTATGTCCTGCAGTGGACGTCAAATGGCTGATGATGATGATGATGATGATGAAGTCTTTCTTCTTCTACATACTTCGACCAAGTAGGGGATAAAAAGTACCCGACACCGGCGTGCGTGCTTGCAATGACTAATGAGTGCTGATGAAGCGAAAGAGATCCGTCACAATCGGACCCGGGTCTCTTCCTACCAGTGGCCTAACTATAGGGTGGCAGGACTAGCAAAATGCCATGGGCCCCCGACCCGACGGGGGCCCCGGTCCGAGATACCGCGAACTCAGAAATAACCTAACCTTTTTAACAAAATTTAGTAAAAACTAGCTTTTGCCCGCCACTTCGTCTGCCTAAATATCGAAAGTTGCGTGGAAATATTCCTCGAGTATCGTAAAGAGAGGTTTGATAAAATGTGAATTCGTAAGAAATCATCATTTACGCGTATGAAGTCGCAGGAAAAAGCTAGTATATTTAACAAAACACCAAGCCATTTTTACGGATGGTTAGTGCTAGGTAAGTCTAGAAAATCTTTATATAACGTAAATGATTATGAACTAAAAAAGACTTACCTATGTAAGTTCAAAACGAGGACAAAGGTAGTGACAGTCAGATGTCAGTTTGCAACTTATGAAGTGAGAATTTATATTTGTGTTTATAGGATTCTTTTAAAATGAAAGTTGTTACAGCTTTTCGGAAATTCGTCTCCTAAAGCGGCTGGATGAGAAGGGCTATGAATAAGTGGCATGCCTTGGAGAGGCTTATGGCTATCAGTGGATGAATTTGTTATAGGTACTCCCTCCCACTTAGGGTTCATTTTTAAAAAAAAAACCTTGAAGTATAATTTGTACTAAGTTTACTAAAATTTTTACTCTCCGTAGAAATTGTGGCATCCCTTTTCACCGTCTTAAGGGTTGAATTTTGCAAAATTATGAAATACTTGTTTCATCAATTGTGCTGAAGTACATTTATACTAAGTTTGAAGAAAATAATAAGCTTGCCAGAAATGCGGTTCAAACAATGTGTGAAGCAGACTTTTTGCCAAAAAAGCTAATATAACATTAAAGATTATTTAGATGACAATGATGTCTGGAATTAAAGCCAGTTCAATGCATGAGTTTTAGAACACTTATATAAATCCTGTAAATTAAGGACTTGAAAAGACTAAGTTTGGAGTTTTTTTTGTCCATTTTTTCTCCAAAATGATCTAGATTTTGAAATGGTCACCTAGTTTAACTTGTAATGTGCTACCTACCTACTTTGAATAAACAATTTTGATTTTGATACCCTGGAGGGAAATAAAAAAAAAGGGATATACCTAAATGTCTCATTGATTATTTTGACGTACATTTGTACAAAGTTTCCTATAAATCTCACCACTAATATTTTACTCCTCATACAAACTTTCACACCTTTCACCTCTTTAGGGTTTGAATTTTGTAATTCCTTACTTCTTGTCTACATCATACAGAAACTATCCGTGCAAAATTTCACCTTTCTAAGTCTAGTCACAGACTTAGACTAGGCGTTGATGAGTTAGTCAGGACTTAGGCTTAATACAGGGCTATTTCTTAAATACGCATCTCCTGAGAATTAGAGTACCTACCTACGTGTTCGGCGACAACTTTTGTACTACGAGTTTTTTTTTTCAGATTTTAATGTTTCGAAACATATTCTATATTAGTAATTATTTTTCAGTGTATGTATGTTAATATATTTTATTAAGTATAACTTTTTTGTTCACGTTCGGTTGAAACTCCGTGATTTACCAAAGGCCCGTGCTGAAAATCAGTGCTGTGGGCAAAACCGCAGCGTATACTGAGCTCGAGGCCATTTTACCGCTGCATAGACATACCCTGGGTCCCTTATTGTTTTGGGATTATTTTTGTTTTGTTTTTTTCATGTTCAATTGTTTGTCCGTTTTAATCATTGTTAAATGTATGTCTTTGTGGTGTTAAATAAATGTTTTTCTTCTTCTTCTCAAATATCGGATCGTGCTTTACGCGTCGTACCAATGTCCCAGCCTCCAATAAATCATTGTGCTACATAGAAACGATTTTTACTGGCAGGTCCCCATCCAATGAATTAGCCACGGGGCTCAGATTATAAACTCACGCCTGCTTCCTACCCCTCCGGGATACAGGCGTGAGTTTATATTATGTTGTTTATAATAAGATAAAGAGCAAAACAAACCTACCACTATTGTTCAGCTCTCAGACATGCACCGGGTGGTATAAGAGTCATCTAGCAAACACGTGTTGAAACAATGATGGATTGGAATCGCTAGACGGTATCAATAAGCTTAAAAGATTACACGATTTACACGTAAAGAGTATTTAAGGCGTGGGGCACAAAGAGAGGACGCGAGGTGCGCGATAGATGCGTCTTCCTTTCATACAAAATATACTGAAGGGACGGAACGAAGCCCACACAGAAGAGACGGGGCGAGAGGGCGCGAACTCTATACAACGCGTCGCGTCTTGTCCAAGACGCCTGCCAAGCGTGGTGATTATGGCAAAACCCTTCATGGTTAGGAAAACCATGAGGGAGGCATGCCCTGCAGTGGGCGTCAAATGGCTGATGAATGATCTAAAATTAAGTGATCTCTCAGGACCGTGGTAAGTAGCAGTCCCTGGTCTCTGCCTACCCCTCTGGGATACAGGCGTCAGTTTATGTATGTATCTAAAATGCTCCCAGCCTTTTAAGGTGCGTCCGCATTAGTGACATTTTCCATTTAAAAGAAGAATAGAAAACGAAGAAGATAGTGTTAGATTTACCTACACAGCCACCAACCAAATTACGAATCGCACTAATAAACCAACTAGGTAGTAGCATAATAATTGGTAATTGGCGGTAATTGAGCGTAGCGGAAGCCTAGTGGGTAGAACATTGGACTCGGAAGCGAGAGACCCAGGTTCGATTTCCAGTGCGGGCATGTACGGACTTTGTTTTCTAAGTTACGCTAACGTTGAAGGAAAACATCGTGAGGAAACCTGAGTGTCCGAGCTATTTACATAACTCAGCGCTTGAAATCGCCAATCCGCGGTGGGCAGGCCTGGTCTCCCGGAGAGAAGGCCTCTGCCCTACAGTGGGACGTATATGTTATGTTATGGCGAAAATTCTAACAATCTCTCGATCATGTCAATGCGGATGTTTAGGACCCACGACCGTAAACCTAGGATCGCGGACCTGAAACCAGATAGTATTTATGCCAAAAACGGCTGTTTTTAGTCCGTAATCCTAGTTTTTATGCCTTAGGTTCACGGCCATGGGTCCTAAGAATAACTATTAACATCACTATAACATCACTGAGGACTTCTTTAATGGTCCATTGATCTCAGTTTAATTTTAAGCTTTTTGTTTTCTTTTATTGTTATTACTATGCAAAGATTTATGTTACATATTTTTGTACCTACCTACTAATTTAGCTCAACAAACTTTTTTTTTAAACAAAAATAATATTTGCGTACCCTGACGGGTAGAGCATGCTTGTGCCATAATTTTAAGTTACCACCTACATAATTTGTAATTACCATGCTTTAGCAAATAAAATACCTACTCAACTCAATTGTACAGACGCTTTTTGCAAAATGAAATGAAACTTTAAATGAAATGAAACTTTATTGCTTGAATTTGGGTTAACATTAGCAGTTACAGGTGCTTTATATAAATAGGTACATGTCCAAATTCTTCCTTTTCAGGAGTAAGCACATTTTCTTTTCATTCGATCTGTAAAAATAGCTACTCCCTGGAGCCCCTTAAGACGTTCCGTCCGAATGCGTTCTTCATTGCATTTTAATATTTTTAATGTTTCTAAACGATTGTGTGTGCTTTTGACAAAATGTTCGCGGCACTAATGCTATTTAGTCATTTAGTCTTAGGTTTTCTGCCTCGGTATCACAGCCATAAGTCTTATAAGAAATTAAAATTAAAAAAACCCGCGACACAAAAAACTGACTGTTAAAAAGTAACAGCGCTGAGGGATCACTTTCTCAGCACAACGCCGAGTCAGCTGCCTTTTGTGGCAACTTAGACACACCACAGGCTACATCTATGGTCCTGTTTTATTTATTCGTTTTGTCTGTTGTGTAAGTACCTATTTAGTTTTCTTTCTGTTGTTGTGCGTATTACATATCTGCTTATTTTGTTTCTGTGATGTATCTTGTTGGTATAATAAATGTCTTTCTTCTTCTTCTTAGAAGCAACAACCTTTTTGGTGGCCATTTTTTCCACCATTTTGTTTTTTTTATCGCACTTAAATTTGCCCATGGTGTACGTAGTTTTAGTCAAAGCACCATCCCTACATCCCTTACCGTTTTGTTAGGCAGTTGAGCATGCCCATAAACGGCTGAGTGGATTTCCATCAAACATGCCTAAGAACCATCTCGATTAATCTAGCTTTCAATAAAATAAAAAAACCGCCTCGAAATCGCTTGATCCGTTTAGGCGCAACGAGGGAACGTACAGACACACGCGTTGTGTCGGGGGTCAAAAATGACTATTAACATGATTGAGAGATTGTACAGACACTTTTTGCAAATACAATCCGTTAAAAAAGATATGATTACTTACCTACCCCTTGGTTGCTTTATTGTTACTCCATGGAGCCCTTTAATAAACCAACAATATTGCAAAACCGCAATGGTTCATACTCTCTCTGAGAGGACAAGGTTTCAATCACAATTCTCTGTATCGAAAATCTGTACTGTTGCTTTTTTAGTTGAATACTGTAAATAACATACTAATCTTACCTAATATGATACCAAAAACATTCCTAAAATATCCGTAATATTATTTTTAAGTGCCGCGAACATTTTGTCAAAAGCACACTCATTCTTTTGGAAACATTAAAAATATTACAATGGAGGGAAGGAACGTCTTAAGGGGCTCCAGGGAGTATCTTTTTTTACAGATCGAATTTGCAAAAAGTGTCTGTACAAATTCTTGATCATGTAAATAGTTTAAGCGGTGGTAGCCTAGTGGGTAGAAACTCGGAAGTGGGAGACCCAGGTTCGATCCGTGGTGCGGGCATGTACCTATGACTTGGTTTTCTAAGTTATGTACATTTGTGAAGTTATAGCAGCAATACCACTCGCTAACAGCGAAGGAAAACATCGTGAGGAAACCTGAGTGTCTGAGCGCTTGAAATTGCCAATCCGCGGTGGGCACGCGTGGTGATTAAGCCCATACTCTCTCCCCGAGAGAAGGCCTGTGCCCTACAGTGGGACGTATATAGGCTGCTTATGTAAATAGTGATTTTTAGGACCCATGGCCGTGAACCTGAGGCACAAAACCTGGGTCTAGGTACCATTACCGCCAAAAACGGCCGTTAAATGCTATCTTGTCTCAAGTTCGTGATCCTAGGTTCATTGTCGTGGATCCTAGAAATCATTGTTACGGCGATTTAGAGATTGTACACACAATCTCTTTTTCATATTTGCTGTTATAGCGGCAGCAGAAATACATCATCTGTGAAAATCACCTGCCTAGCTATCACGGTTCATAAGATACAGCCTGGTGACAGACAGATAGACAGACGGACAGTGAAATCATAGTAATAGGGTCGCGTTTGGCACCCTTCGAGTACGGAACCCTAAAAACCACAAAATATCCCAAAATTTAAAAATATTATGTTAAAATAAATAAAAAACTTTCAAAAGTGGTAGAACAAAAGTTGTTGTAAATGACAAACTTTAATCAACATGTTTCAGGAATTGCGCAGAAATAGCGCGAAATAGGTATATCATGGTAAATTTAAGAAACGTACTGAACATTTTTTTTTTAACATTTCAGTCCACTTTTAATGGAGTTTCTTTGTTACTTTCTTCTACACATAATCCATAAATCTGAAAAAACAGTCTTCAAGTCTTGCCTTGATCTCAAGAACACATTGTAAGTATATCATTATCATCATCATCAACCCATTATGTCCCCACCGAGGGGCACGGGTCTCTTCCCTGAGGGAGGTAAGTATATATAGCATTGAAAATACAGTATGTATAGCAGACACTACCTTTAACAAAATCATAACAGTTAATTCAAAACTTTGACATCTATACACTCTCCGCCTTCCAGTTCTAATTCTCTAGCAGTACTTTTACGAGATATGACGTCACCATCAAAGTAAAATTTCAGCTTATCAATACTTTGTTCAATATGTTCCGCACACTTTAGCATAGCCACATAGAGGGCTTCGTCCGGAAACACAGATAATTCAAAAGGTTTCTTCACGTTTTGGCACTGAAACTTGAGTTTCAATCCCCCGTTGATGCCTTGCTTGTCATTCTGTATCAGCTCCGTAATGTTTTTGCTAACAATACCACCATCTATGAACTTTCCTATGTTATAGTCTATGGAGTCTGGTGTATCGTCTGGTTTCAGGATCTTATCATTGTAAGTGAATAATAGGTTGCCGAATGCGACATTTTCTTTCTTGGAGAAATAGTCAAATATCTGGGATATTTTCTGGAATCTTCTTAGGTTGAAGCGGAAGAAATCTGAACTCTGCCAGTACACTTTCACCGATAGCTCCTCGTTTTCATCCAGGGAATCATTTGCATCAACTTCTATGACATCATCATCTTTTTTAGCCACCGCTGCATTGCTACTGAACAGCTCTTGGCTCTGGCACTCATCTGGGTAATCGTAGGTGTTACCGATACTAAAAATTGGCAATGCAGCTGTAGGCTGTCTATAGCGTCTGGCTCTTCGCGGGGCCCTGCCACGGCGTCGGCCTGATAGCATGCTTTCAGACGTGTCTACTGATGTCTGTATATCTTGACCCCTACCTCTTTTTCTTCCCCTAGGAGTCGCAGTTTGATTGCTATTTCCCCGTCTACCTCGCCTACCTCTCGCTGCGGGTGCTGGAGGCTCCTGTGCAGTACTTGGCGTCGTCACAGGCGTGTCAGGAAGCTCCAAGACTGATTCTTGGGCAGAGTTCCTAGTCGCTGCACGGGTCATCCGTTTTGACGTTACATTAGAGGTAATTTCAGCGGGAACACTACTGGAAGTTGACGGCGGGTCTGCCGCCTTCTTGCCGCGCTTTTGTGGCGTCTTCTTCGCCGGTTTGGCGAGCCCCGCGTTTTTTATTATCTCATCGATTTCGGCGGAGTCGTTGAGCAAGTCAGCGCCTTCGTACGCGTCTACCTTGAAAGTGTTTTTTAGCTTTTTGAGTCTCTGGGCAGCATTGCTGTAGCAGTCGTCTTCTGAGTCAGAAGAGGACATTTTGGTTGATGGATACAGGACTTTTTTTTTCCAATTCGTAATTATATTCACGTTACTTGTACGTAGTTCGATATAAACTGGATATCAGTCTATTGAAACTATGTAGAAAAAAAACAGTCTATGAAACGGGGTAGAATTTTAATGGCGGTTATAACTATCTCACTCATTTCCGTTGACTTCTCGTTCTATTATGTCAATTATGTCATTGTCAGATAATTATGTTGTCAGATGGAGATTGGCGTTTTTGTATATCGTGTTTGTTTTCAGTTTTATTTGGATTCTTTGTAAACTTTATATTAAATAGCGTGGTTGGTGGCTAAAGTTGCGACAAGAGAGGACCAGCCAGACAAATCGATTGTTTGTGTCTAGGTAAAACTGTGCGTCATGAAGTATAGAAAGTACGAGATATGTGGAATGAAGACCGAAAGGAAAGAGGGACATAAACGTTTTTTTATGGCTCGGTTTCCCCTGTAGGAGACACGGTAATTAAATATGTACAGTAATTTAAAATCAATGTTACTCCGAACATCTTATAAGTCCTAACAACAATGTTGATTCATATTTTCCTACGAACAGTGCGGTGTATCAAAACATTTTATCGATATCGATTTTTTTAAACAGATGTAAGAAGTGGGTCAAGGTTACTGGAAACCAACCTCTGGTTTATGTCAGCGGATACATTGCATTGGCTGTAATCAGGCGTTTTCACTTGACGTGTTCAAAGTGCTTATGTTCTTTGACAACAGATTCGCCAGGTGATCAGATTTTACATTAATATTTTCATTACACTCGAGTTACCATTATTTTCTTTCGTTTTTCGCGATTTTATTATTACAGAAGAGGGGAACCATTTTACTCATTTTTTCAGATAATGTTAGGTTAAGTTCTTTTGGCTTGTTTACAAAGCTTAAATGGTTTACGGCAAAATGCAAAGTACTCTGTGGTGGCAGTTATTTTTAAAAGATGTGAAACAAGGTTCAATCAAATCAGTAATGTTTAAATTGTTTAAATGGCTACCAAGTCAACTGCCAGTACGTACATTGCATGCAGTCGGTTGATTGATGTGATACTAAGTGCATGCATGCATGCACTTATTCGTTGGTATACTTGGATTTAATAAAATTATTCAGCAAATTTACCTGTGTTGCAGGAAATGAAGAAATGTACAAATACATTGATTTAAATGAGTGGCAGAGCGACAGAAAGCTAACTTATCCCACTATCAATTTATGCTCAATGGTTGCAGATACTCTCAAAGTATTTGAAGAGGAAGTACGACCCTGCTTACATCAAACGGATATCGCTTCATATTGTCGCGTCTTCATGTTGAAGGTCGTTGATTCGTCATGGATTTGTGATTATACATTCTGATCAAATTTTAGAACAGCTGTTCTTCTTCTTCGCTCTTGATCAGAAATGAGTGTAAAAAGATGAATCAACACTAGCGAAACAGAAGAATTATGCGCAGACTACAATAAAAAAGCTCAAGTGTTAGGTTTTAGAAAGTAAACTTTATTTCCAGTATAACTTCTTATTTATTACCTGTATTTTTCATGATAACTGATATCGCGGCTTAAAATATTGCTTTCTATTTCAGTTTCTGATTTTGTCTGCTCACCGATTGACCCGAGGTTATTAGTTTTCAGTTCATACTATAAAAAAGTGACTATATAAAAGCTAACCACCCCGAATCAATCGCAGAGCCGAGACAAAATCGGTAACTGAAATGGAAAAGCAAAATTTTAAGTGTGTTATCGATATCGATAAAAAATGTAATAAACAAAGGCAGACAACACTACGTAGCTTCGTTCTGTTGGCAGCACTGGCCGGGTGAGCGTATCCGTCTTTTTAAATGTTGGCTATGATGTGAGAACCCTGTTTTGACATTTTGTTGGTTCATTTTATTCTGTGGTAGTTCCGACTCTTAAAACGTAGTGGTTATATTCTCTTTGCTGGATATAAACAACAACTTAGCGTCGGACTGAAATGAATGACGTTCAGTGTTGCCACCTCGCAGAAAAAAATATCTCTAGTTTTAATCTGAAATTTCTCTACATTTCCGGATTGTTAGGTTTCAAATTTTCCGCCAAGTAGGGATGTCAATATTCTTCCCTCCTACCCCCAACTCCCAATCCTATTGGAAACGCGGGTGCATGAAGAAAATCCACCGGTGACAAGCTGTCAAGACAGAGTCAAGAAGACATCGTGGCGTTGCACGGACGGTTCGGTCAACCAGCTCTGAATACTGGTCCCGTCAACGGTTTACTCGTGATCACGAACGTCGCGACCGCGCCAATTCCATCCGGCGCCTCACAATAACGGCCATCAACAAGGAAAACACACGTAGTGGAGAGTTTGAAGGGAAGACAGTCGCCAAGGCACGCCACCTACCACCACCGGATTGCCACGCTACAAGTGAACCAGGTACGCGTTTCCATCCCTCTCTTTAAACCATCCATGAAATTGGTCCTTCGAGCCGGATAATCATCTTATTTTCAAGGCAATCATCTTATTCCCTAACTAAAAACCTAAAAAAGTGTTATTTTTTCTAATTTTATACATTTGTGGGTAATTTTCCAGTCGAACCACCATTTTGCATTTTGGTTGTCTAATCTCATCTCATTTCCTGTTAAACAAATTTTGTCTATGGTACTAAAAAATTCATTCACTTTCATTTACCGGTTTGTACATCACTACGAGTGATATTGAAACGCATTATAATTCACTGGCAACACTTAATGTCAAAGTGACAGTCAACCAATTAGTCTGTGACACAAGTTGAAGTTGGATTGTTTGTTTTGATTTGTTTTGCTTCTGTTTTTCGGAGTAATTATAGCTAGTAACAATGTCTAGGGATAAGGAAGAGCAACAACCTAAAAAAGGCATCTTGCGAAGCGTTCATGCTGTAGCCATGAAATCGTATGAAACTTATATCACTGGTTTGTATAAGATAGCTGATGAATTGTACATGAACATAACGGAGTTGAATCCAGCGCGTCTTGCATCATTCAAAGCTCATTACAAGGATGCACAGTTGTTTCGCGATCGTTACCATGAGGCTTTCAATGCGTTTATGGCGGAGTGCTCGGACGAAAGGCAGCAGGATGAGGCCAACGCTAAGTTTAACAAATATAATGAAGTGTACTATTCCATCGAGGTTATGCGGGATAGTATCGTGGAACAGACAGCACAGGTGCCCGAGACTAGCAAACCTAAATCTGCTCAGTTTTGTCTTCCGAAAATCAACTTAGGTACATTCTCAGGGGCTTATACAGAATGGCCTAACTTCATAGCCTTGTTTGACAGTCTTATTCATCAAAATCAGGACTTGAATGACATTCAAAAGATGCATTATCTACTGAGCATCCTTGAAAAGGAACCACTGAATCTCATCAAACATTTACCGCTCTCGGAGCAAAATTATAATGTTGCCCGGACACTTTTAAGGGATAGGTATGAGAACAAAAGGCTTATAGCCGACAAACACTTGGAAAGTATATTAAATATTGCTACTTTAAATCAACAAAACACAAATGGTCTTCGCAAACTGGTTAACACACTTAAGGAGAACATGCAGGCTCTCACGGCTTTAGGATTTGATGTCAAGTCGTGGAGTTTTGTGATGTTGCATATCATCTCAAAGAAACTTCCCTCTGAGTTACGCAGTAGGTTTGAACTTAGCCTTAGTAGTTCACCTCAGGACATACCTAGCTTTGACACTTTGCTTAGTTTTTTGGAAAATCAGCTCAGAGTGTGGGAAACTGTCGGCGTCTCAAAGGGATTCAGCGGCTCTAGTGGGACTGCCACAAACCCAACAAAATCAACTCTAACAGTCAGTACTTTTGTCTGCTGTATTTGTAAGGGGGAACATAGTGTTTACAATTGTGACAAATTCAATGCTATGACACCGGGTCAACGCAGGGAGGTTGTCATAAAAAGTGAGCTATGTTTCAATTGTCTAAGGCCACATTTTGTCAAAAAATGTTTATCAAGGAGTCGGTGTTCAATATGTCAAGGTAGACACCATACTAAACTTCATATTGAACAACAACAAGAGCAAGGAATAAGTAACCCTGCTCCCCAGGTCTCTGGGACTGCTGTGTCGACATTTGGGTCCACAGTCCAGTCTCGCAGTGAACATAGTGCTCATCTTGAGTCCACTATGCTCTTGGGTACGGCCTTGGTAGGAGTCCAGGACATTAACGGACATGATCACACAGCTCGGGCTCTATTAGATAGTGGATCACAGGTTAGCATCATGACGGAGAACCTCGCCCAGAAATTGCGATTGACTCGTTCTAATTCTGGTGCTTTATTTGGTTTGGGAGGTTCAAACAGTCAAAGAACAAATGGTAGAGTCCAGTGTGTTATCAAATCGCTCCATGATAAGAGTCACACTCCTCTTATCACTTCAGCAGTAGTGGTCAAGCGTATTACAGGTTCCCTTCCTAGTATAAGAGTTTCATCTGCTGTGGAAGAGAAGTGTAGAGACACTTTGCTCCCACTGGCTGACGACAAGTTCTCGGTTCCCGGTCCCATCGACTTACTCATTGGAGTGGATCTCTACAATGAAATCTTTGATGGTAAACGGCAAAGTCTGGGACAGGGATTACCTACTGCTCACTCCTCTCTATTGGGTTGGGTACTGTTGGGTAGAGCGCCAGTAGAGCATCAAATGTTGACGTGTAGAGATGTCTCTTTACACAGTGCAGTTGATTTGGACGGCATGCTCACTCGGTTCTGGGAAACTGAGGAGCCACCCTCACCAAGGATAAAGGATCCTGAGGATCTATTGTGCGAAAGGCATTTTGTGGATACTCATTCAAGGGACGACACTGGTCGCTTCATAGTTAGGCTGCCTTTTAGAGCTATTCGTAAGCCATTGGGGAACACTCAAGCGTCTGCTCTCAAGCGGTTTTACAATCTTGAGCGCAAGCTTCTAAAATCAGATCAGCTTAAAGAAAGGTATACCGCGTTCATGGCTGACTATCTGGAGGCAGGCCATATGAGGCCAGTGTCCAGTGACTCATCAGAAGGGAGGTATTACATACCCCACCATGGGGTGTTAAATGAAAACAGCAGTTCCACAAAGCTCCGTGCGGTTTTCGATGCATCCGCCCCTAGCAGCTCGGGCATCTCACTCAACCAGGTGTTGATGCCAGGACCTAAACTGCAACATAACATCGAGGACATTGTGTTGCGTTTTCGCACGCATGCTGTCGTCTTCACCTGTGACATCAAGCAGATGTATCGCCAGATCCGTCTCCACGAGGATGACTGCAAATACCAGACCATCTTCTGGCGCGATTCCATCAACAAACCTCTACAGCAGTTCGAGCTTACCACCGTCACTTATGGAGTTTCAAGCTCGGCTTACCTGGCGATGCGCGTCGTGCACGAGCTGGCTGTGCTCAATGAAGCCACTCATCCAGAAGGTGCTCGTGCCCTGAAGGAGGATACTTTCGTGGATGACGTGGTCACTGGTAGTTCTGATGTAGAGTCGGCTAGAGATCTACAGCGTCAAATTGTAGAGGTGCTAGGACAGGGAAGGTTAGCTGTACGAAAATGGGTCAGCAACAAAAAGGAAATTTTAAAGGACTACCCAACAGATCACCTTGAACTGCCCTTTCGATTCAACGAATCAGGGGACAAGGTATTTAAGGTATTGGGGGTAGAGTGGAATGCTGAGTGTGACCATTTCATGTTTCGCACCGGGACACTCAGTCCATGCTCCACCAAAAGACAAATTCTTTCTAACATCGCACAGGTGTACGATCCTTGTGGCTACTTAGCTCCAGTGATTCTGTACGCCAAACTTATCATGCAGCAGTTGTGGCTGCGCACTGATCTTTCGTGGGATGATACCCTGCCTCAAGAGCTGTCCGATTCATGGGATTCTTTCGCAGCTGGATTCGATGTCTTGCGTCATCCACAACTTCCAAGGTTTATTTTCAGCAAAGATCCTGTGCGAGTTGACATTTTGGGCTTCAGCGATGCATCCGAGCGAGCGTTTGGAGCTGTAGTTTACCTTCGGGTCGAGGATTGTAGCGGAGAAGTTGGAGTTCATCTACTTCTAGCAAAAACTAAAGTTGCTCCGACGAGACAGCGACGTACCATTCCTCAACTAGAACTCTGCGGTGCAGTTTTACTGGTCGGCCTCATCTGTCGCGTCCGGGAAATTCTGCAGCGTAGAATAAAAATTGATAGTACCGTTGCTTGGTGTGACTCTACGGTCGTCTTACACTGGCTTCGCACACCTCCTCATAAGCTTAAGACGTTTGAAGGAAACAGGGTCTCTCAGATTCAAGGTTTAGGTTCCTATATCAGCTGGCGGTACGTACCAACCGCTCTTAATCCGGCTGACTGTGCCAGCAGAGGTTTGCTGCCGCAGGAAATCGTAGAGCACAATCCCTGGTGGTCTCCAGACTGGCTAAAGGAGGATCCCGACGCTTGGCCCGAAAACTTGGTTGTTGATCCGGAAAATCAAGAGCTCAATGTTGCTCATGCTGGGATGACTCCAAGCATTGAGATAAAACATGAGGATGTCGCTCCATGTCCAATCATTGCGCGTTACAGCTCGCTGACAAAGTTGCAACACGTCATAGCGTGGTCGTTGCGTTTTGCTTTCAACGCTCGCCACCAAACACAACAGAGAAAACAAGGTTCTCTATCGGTAGAGGAACTTGAGGGTGCTCTACATAGAGCTATAAAGTTGGTGCAAGAGGAGGTTTTTCTTGGACACTTTCAGGCACTTAAGGCTAAACGTGCCTTGAAAGATGTCGCCATGGCTCGCCTACAACCATTTATCGATCCTGAAGGTTTACTAAGGGTAGGTGGCCGACTTAAGCATTCCAATTTACCCTTCCAGGTTAAGCATCCGATTTTGCTTCCTAAGGCACATCACCTAACAAATATTATCATTGACTATCATCACAAGTTGCATCTACATGCTGGTGCTTCGTGTCTTACCACAATTTTGCGACAAAGATTTTGGATCGTTTCAGCTCGTCGGGTGGTACGGCACAGAATCTTCCAGTGTAGACGCTGTAGTCAACTTAAGGCAAAACCCCTGGAGCCCATCATGGGCAATCTCCCGCCAGCCCGTGTGCGCCAGGCCCGTCCCTTCTTGAAGGTGGGCATAGATTTTGCGGGACCTTTTAACATAAAGGTATCGACAGTTCGCAATGCAAAGATCAGGAAGGCCTATGTCTGCATCTTCGTGTGTCTCGTCGTCATCGAGGTCACGTCAGATTTATCCACAGAAGCTTTCTTGGCTTGCTTTCAGAGATTCGTTTCCCGGCGAGGTACCGTGTCTGATGTGTACACGGACTGTGGGAAGAATTTCCAGGGGGGTAAACGCTATCTTTCGGAAGCAGAAACTTTCATGCGGCAAAATAATGCGGAACTCAGTGCAGGTCTAAGGCACCTCAACGTCTCCTGGCATATGAACCCGCCTTACAGTCCTCACATGGGAGGAATTTGGGAGAGCGCCGTAAAATCGGCCAAACAACTATTTAGGCGGACCATCGGTGACCAGATCCTCTCCTTCGAGGAACTCACCACAATCTTTACAAGAATCGAAGCGGTGCTTAACTCGCGACCCTTGTGTGGTTCGTCCGACGATCCTATCAGTCTGGATCCTCTCACACCCGGGCATTTTTTGATCGGGCAGCCGTTGGTCTCTCCTCCTGAATTTTGTTTTGAGCATACCCCGATATCTCGCCTCAATCGTTGGCAACTTGTCCGGCAGATATCGCAGCATTTTTGGCGCAGGTGGCAGCTGGAGTATTTGACCCTATTGCAGCAAAGGGCTAAGTGGACTAAAGGCATCCCTAATTTACAGGTCGGAGATTTAGTTCTTATTAAAGAGGATAACTTGCCTCCCCTGCAATGGCGGTCAGGTCGGGTGTCCGAGCTCCATCCCGGCAGCGATGGTGTGGTGCGGGTTGTCAAGCTTAAAACTAGCGCTGGGTCCTGCCTCCGTTCTGTTTCTAAGGTGTGTCCACTCCCTAAGAGTGACACAGAAGCTCAACTTTGAAGAAAGAAAAAGGATTTTTTTTTTTTCTTCTATGTAGAGTTTAGAGTTAAGTTAGGTTAATCAACTTAAGTTTGTAATTATCCGTATGTAGCTAACTAATTAGGACATCAACTTCAACTTGTTCAAACTTGCCGTGTTGCGATTTTTCATGAAAGAGCTGGGTAGCTCTTTGGGGGGCGATTATGTTAGGTTTCAAATTTTCCGCCAAGTAGGGATGTCAATATTCTTCCCTCCTACCCCCAACTCCCAATCCTATTGGAAACGCGGGTGCATGAAGAAAATCCACCGGTGACAAGCTGTCAAGACAGAGTCAAGAAGACATCGTGGCGTTGCACGGACGGTTCGGTCGACCAGCTCTGAATACTGGTCCCGTCAACGGTTTACTCGTGATCACGAACGTCGCGACCGCGCCAATTCCATCCGGCGCCTCACAATAACGGCCATCAACAAGGAAAACACATGTAGTGGAGAGTTTGAAGGGAAGACAGTCGCCAAGGCACGCCACCTACCACCACCGGATTGCCACGCTACAAGTGAACCAGGTACGCGTTTCCATCCCTCTCTTTAAACCATCCACGGATATTTTTAATTAAAAATATCCCTAGAATACACTAGGTACATAAGTAAAAGTTAAATCAAAAGTTGGGTTGGTAATAAAAAACATATTTTAAATGTGCAAATAATGTATGGAAATGCTAAAAATCAACATTAAATGCTTCAACAGGTACTTCTTCATCCTCTTGACTGGGTTTGCCGATGTAAAAGACTGAGATGGTTCAGTTTGGTCGGACTTCTTAGAAGAATATTTCGAATTGCTGGCAATAGCAGCGATCGCATCCGTCGGGAGCTCATGGGCCTAATTATGCGCATCAAATCCTGAGCGATTCCAATTTATTGGGTAGCTGTCAAATTTCATTCCAATTTTACAGTTACACGACTGAAATTATTCTTCATGATTTTCTGCTTGTTTCTGATGAATGCTACTTAGAGTGTGTACAACCAATTTGTTTTTAAGGATACCTAGTGCTATATATATTTTGATGCTGATTCTAAATTCCTTAAAATGCAATAAACGTCACTAAAATTCTTCGAATATTATTTTTGTGATTTTCTTTTTCTGAATTTCACCATTCAGCTCCCAAAATTCACTAAATCTAGTAACAAAATGACCATACTGGCAACAAGACATTGTTTTTTTAATCGTCGTAAGTACGTTTTGATACCGTTATTCTACGAATTGTTTCAAGATAGTGTTCGACTTTCATTGCACAATATTTATTTATTAAGATAACAATCACCAGAAAAAAGTATGATAACTGTCGCTTTTATTGTTTGAAGACCTATCTTCAATAGAATACCTATATAATTACATTGCAACAAATGATTATTTTTACTACAATAGGTATTTCTTACGTTGTATGACGTTGTGTGCAAAAACGAAACGCTAATGATCTTCGTCCTTATGTCGATGGTCAAAAGGTCTTCCTTCTCCTCCCTAGGACATGCATGCATGCATGAGTGATGGCGCGTGCTCTAGGTACGTTCAAAATATTTGAACAATGAACAAAAGTTGTTTGTCAAGTACGTAATAGTACAATTTTTGCTATTTTAAAAATCTTTTCGCTGAAACACACAGTAGTACCTACGTAAAAAACATAATCCATCTTTGGATTAGCGCGATTGGCGTCAATAAAACGAATTGTACCGATTAATTTACTGATTTGAACACTTTCTTCTATTGCAGAACCTGTTAAATCGGCGCTGTATTATAATATTTATAATTTTTACGCACAAATATGCTAATAAATCTAATAGGTTTTATGGCTAGGTACATCAATTTGTATTACATTTAATACCTAAGTGATAGGATTGAATTTTAAGTTAATAATAATGGGGAACTTGCCTAAATGATGTTATAAGTACCTCCTCAAATTTCCACAGAGTTATATTTTAGGGGCTCCGTGCAGTAAAACTTGAGCCACCAATGGAAAAAAAATCTGTTTTTTACAGATGTATCATCGATCGTATGATCGTGTCAGCAAAAACAGTCTGTACAATCTCTCAATAGATAGTTAGACAGACAGAATCATCATCATCACAATCAGCCGGTGTCAGTCCAGTGCTGTCCATCGGCCTCTCCCAAGACACGCCACTGAGCCCGATCTTCGGCTCCTTTTCCAGTCACTGCCCACCGCTTTGCGAATGTCGTCGCTCCACCTGTCACAGGGCATCCTGCGCTACGTTTGCCGATCCGCAGTCTCCACTCTAGAACGTATAGGCTGCTTATGACGAACGTATTTCTGATACCTAGTGAAAAACTTGTTTGTACTAAAATTTATTGTTTCGTTGTATGCCGTTTTGGCAAGTATGAATGCAAAAGAGAATTTCGATTTCCAAGCCGACCGAACAGGGCCAACTTTCTTATAAAACTATACAATTCGTAGTTGCGTACATTGCGCACCAGAGTCTACTTGTTAATCTGTGGGATAATCAACTTTGCAATGTACATCGAAAAGCAAACCATGAATGGTAGTTCTAACAGGCCCCAGACCTTGAAAATAACAATGGCTTTCAATTGTTATTTTCAAGATGAGGACTTAGGAGGTTATTATTAATTTACAATTTTATTCATGATTCTTTCTTTCCCGTCCACAGCTAAGACGTTAACCCTTCTCGCCGCGATCGGGGTCTCCCTGGCCGGCAAGCCCTTCGAGGGCGTGGACCCCAACACACTGTCCTGCGACCCCACCGGCCAGGAGTACCTCCTGCTGCCGCATTTCAGCGATTGCAGCATGTTCTTCATGTGCACGCACGGCAAGGAAGTGCAGTTCACTTGCAGTGGAGGGTTGATCTTCGATTTCGCGCTGCAGGTTTGTTGAAGAGAGATGAAGAGTCATGAAAATAGAGATGAAACATTTATTTCCACGTAAAGAATTTACGTTCTGTTTGTTGAATGTCAATGTAGGTATTATGTTAGCCGCCGTCTTCCGGCCGTTTTCGTATCAGCGTCCTACACCCGTGTCCTACATATAGGGCATAACTTACTTAATTTTTTTTGGGGCATAATATATCACTTTTTTAATTCACGCTCAATGTACCTCTACAGTAGGAAATCTGGAAATTTCTTTTTTAAATTTTTTTAGGTCCAATTTTAAAAAAAAGTAACTGTTTTGGTATTTAAAAGTTACTGATGGCAATCATTCTCCATTTCCTTCCCCGGATGTCGTAGAAGGCGACTAAGGAAATCAATTACCAGGAGACGGGCAGCAGCGTCTTCCTGAGATTCCAACCGCATACTGCGATCGCCGACCCGCCTGCCGAGCGTGGCGATTATGGCAAAACCTCTCATGGTTATGAAAAGCACGAAGGAGGCCTGTCCTGCAGTGGGGCGTCAAAGGCTGATGATGATGAAATAAAGAGATTAAATTACAGACTTTTTGGCAGGCGCAAATAATATAACATTACGCACGGGCTGATTGAAATAGGGATTGATTGATTAATTCTAACCTGGCTGCAATTCTCACCTGCAGGGCTGCAACTGGGAGTGGGACGCGGAGTGCGTCCTCAGGGTCGATCCCGACGGCGATATGATCGAGGGCTCAGGAGACGACAGCGTGGAGTGGACTGAGGAAGGATCCGGCGACGAGGCCGAGGAGAAACTGGCGGAGACGCCTGGACGCGACCAGAAGTCTGTCGCGCACGGTAAGGCGGCTTTTGTGAAGGTGTCCACTGTACAACGGGCTAAGGATAGGCGAAGCGTAAAAATATGTCGCTATTTATTAATATGTTCTCGATGTCGATAAATTATGGTGTCGATACTTTTCAAATGTATCGATATATTATATACACTGGCCTGCAAAACTAAGTATCACACTTTTAAAATTGCAATAACTTTTTATGTACACAAGATATAATTTAGAAATGAAAAGGACTGGAAAAAAAGTTTTATTTTGCAGTATAGTTTGAAAGAAAGCTGATAAAATTAGTTGATAAACGTTTTTTTTATTTTAAATCTTTAACTTCTATAGTTTAGAAAAAAATATAAAATGAAAAGTGTGATACTTACTTTTGCAGGTCAGTATAGATAACGATTGCATAAAAAAAGTCCAGGCCATTTCTTTGAACCCACACCTACCAAATCGTCGATATATATACATATGTATATATCTATATATTGTATATATGTAATATAACGTAAAGAATTCTGTTAGCCGCTGCCTTCGGGCCGTATTTGTAGTGGAAAAAAGGCACCGGGGAAAAAAGCTCCTCTGTCCGTCTTTAATCTATTATTGGCTTTTTCCACCAAATAATTAATTATTTTTAAATCTTTTCCAGTGGCGGACGAGCACACAGCGTACTTCAGCCACACCTTACTGGACTGCCACAATCTTGAAGATGCCACCAGACAAGTCGTCTACAAGTAAGTCCGTATTGTCAATTACATACTTCTTAAGGCTGCAATTGCTTCCGGAATTCTTTTAAAACATTGCCGTAGGGAGGGCCCGATGGTAAATTTTTAAAAGAACATTATTAATGACTAGCTTTTGCCCGCGACTTCGTCCGCATGTAATGAGTAATTTCCGGGAATTTCATCTAAATCCGTTCAGCCGTTATTGCGTGATTGAGTAACAAAGTCCAAACATCTTCACAAACTTTCACATTTATAATATTTGTAGGTAGGATTTAGGAAATTTTTACATGTGCATGGTATGTATAATTTTTAAATTATATATTATATGGTATAGGACGCCTACTAGCTCACTGGTGAGACGATATGAGGCAGATTGCTGGCAGCGGCTGGATAAGGATCGACACTCAATCAATCAGTTCGTTCTCGTCCACTGCTGGACATAGGACTCCCCCAAGGCACGCCACTTCTTTCCGTCCAAGGCCAAGTCAAATCCAGCCTCTACCAGCATTCTGCCAGCTAGCAGGTGGGCCACAGACATAGGTGGGCGTTGCCCTGGCAGCAAGCACGGTGGGTCCTACTTTACATTTTCCGGTTCGTGATCTCCGCTCGAGATCCTTTGCACCTCGTCGGCTATCGATTGTTCGACAGATGTGACCGGACCACGGGCTCTTTAACTTGGAAATCTTTTACGTTATGCCGATCGCCTTAGTCCTTTGCGAACTGTCTCATTCAAGAAGGGCTGAATTTCCATATTAGGCTTAGTCCTAGGGCGGGCGGCCAATGGCGGAAAAAAGACAATTGGCCACTTTCTGAATTGAGAATTTCGCTAAGTAAATGTTTAACTGCAGTGCGGTCTCTTCGAATTTCTCAGAGAAGAGCGTAACGGAACGTTACTTAAGTAGGTATTTACTTAGTGAATTTCTCAATTCAGAAATTCTTCGGCCCTAACACGCGAGAGATCGTTCAAATTTTATTAGAACGAAAAAATATATAACTATATCATAGAAACAATAAATAGAGGATGAGGGCTATTCTGCTATTCTGTGTCTGATGAAGTAGCGAATCATTATAAGAAAAAAATTACATAACATAAACTCACGCCTGTATTACGGAGGGGGTCAGAGACCAGGGACTGCCACTTGCCACGATTCTGACAGATCTCTTTCGCTTCATCAACATTCATTAGTCGTTGCATGCAGGCACGCCGGCCTCGGGTACTTTGTACTTGCCATTCATTATCCTCATTATTCATCTTCATCATTCAGCCACAAGAAGTCCACTGCTGGACATAAGCCTCCTCCATGGATTTCCAAAACGACCGGTTGGAAGCGGCGTGCATCCAGCGTCTTCCTGACACTTGGATGAGGTCATCTGTCCATCTTGTGGCTGGTCGTCCTACGCTGCGCTTGCTCATATGTGGTCTCCATTCGAGAACTTTTCGGTCCCATCGGCCATCATCAGATCTTAAGCTTTCTTATTAGGCCCATAGTGAGAGACCACGTTTCAGTGCCATAAGTCATCACTGGTGACACACACTGGTTGTATAATTTTGTTTTGAGCGATTGAGATATATTAGACGAAAAGACTTTTGTAAGTTTTCCGAATGCTGCCCAGCCGAGTTGGATTCGACGCTTGACCTCTTTCACCCTAAATTATTATCCTAATTATTAATTGACGTAATTTCCAGGGGTGACTGCCAACGCTACTGGCGTTGCGTCGATGGAGTGCCCCAGACGCTGTACTGCTCCGATGGCCTCTACTTCAACCAGAAGACTCAACAGTGCGACTTCGAGGCCAACGTCCACTGCAATGTTGAAGTTGAGAACGAACTGGCTGGCGAGTACATGGTCTACAACTAAGCTGACACGCTAGTCCCCTGTCACTATCCGCCTGGTTACAAGTTGCCGAATACCAGTCTCTCTACTCTTGATGTCAATATTGAGTGCTGCTTTTTAACCTCCACAGTCTTGGCCTTGAAAATAAAAGTGGTTTTAAATTGGTATTTTCAAGGAGGATAATTTTAAATGAATAGGTACTATATATGGTGATAAAGTTAAAGTAAAAAAAAAAATATTCAAAGTAACACAGAAACTCTGACTTATTGAACGTTACAAGAAAAATTAGGTGTCCGTTTCAAAATCTAGATCATTTGGGGAAAAAAGGGACAAAAAACTCCAAACTTAGGGTCTAGACTGCTGTGTAGACTTGTGCAGAGTGAGTCTTTGAGGAGAGCAATATTACCTCATCTATTTTTTTCTCTAGAACGCTAGATATACCTACATCTTATCATATCTTGCAAATAATGTAAAAAGTAATTTTTAGTACGACGGCGAACCTAGGGTCACGGACGTGGGCTACAGTGTGACTTTGAATTCGTTCACCGTATCTTGAGGGACTGCTCTTTTCATTGTGGACAACAGTTTTATGAATGATTTATCAATAATAAAAAATAATGAAAAAACATATTGGTAAATATTCCACCTTTGGCTCCAAACTGTGAATCCAAATTCGAAGTGGTTGGAAGTACCGTAACGTTGAAAAATATTTTCTAAATATGTTAAGTGCTCAAGAGTCTGACGTCCGATATGCGTAAACAATTAAAAAACAATTGAGTTCACCAGCACCGACCATAAGACGCTGAAAACATAGTTTTTTTTGGATTTTTATTACCTATACTTTTCGTCATAATATTGTTTGTTTAATAAAAAACAATAATTTTGACGTGTATTTTTTTTAACTAGCATGTGTTACCATATGTTTCTTAATCATGGTTAGAATGTCCCCTTACAGTACGATGAACGAATTTGGAGTCACCCTATATATAGCATTTTTGCCAAAAACGGCCGTTTAGCTCCACCGAGGAAAAAAAAATCATATCTTTTTTTTACAGATCAAATTTGCAAATGTGTCAGTACAATATCTCAATCATGTTAACAGTGATTTTTAGGACCCACGTCAAAGAACCTAGGATCACGAACCTGGGACTAGATAGCATTTTCGCCAAAATCGACCGTTTTTGGCAAAAATGCTACCTATCTAGTTCTGGATTTTTGCCTTAGGCTTACGGCCAAATTACTATTAACCTGTACTATCGGTTAATTACTATTAACCTATTAATTACGACCTTGAAAAGAACAATTGAAAACCAATGTGATGGTGGCCCGATCGGGTCCTTTAGAATTCGACAGATTAACATGATTGAGAGATTGGCCTCTAAAGCTTTTTGCAAAAATTGTGAACTGTAAAAAAAAGATACATTTTTTTTCCACTGGCCGGCGCTAGTGTTACTCCCTGGAGCCCCTTAACAGTAGCGCGAAGTGGCAATATTGAGCTCAAGAGTAAAGGGCAGTGGTGGTTGGCAGAGAAGAATAGACCGGACACGATTTTAATAAATACTTTGATCAACTATGCTAAGAATAACTGGTTATACATTTGACGGGTCTAATCGCGATTATTTACTCATTGGGTAAACTTGATTACCTTAACTTAATGAAGTTTTACATAAAAAAAAGTGCTTTAGTAAATTTAAATAACTTTATATCATTAGTGAAATTGTTAAAATAATATAAATTACGAGCTGAGTCGGCAATCATTGTTTTGCCCTATTTATTTATTTATTTAGATTTATTTAGTTATCTATGGTGAACCAACAGCTAGTACAATAACATATAATCTGATATAGGGAAACATAACATATTAATTATCCTACGACCTATTCTCGGACCTACCAAATATATTATACGTACCTAAAAAAATTCATAAAAATCAGTGAAGCCGTTTCGGAGGAGTTCGATAACACTGTGACATGAGAATTTTATATATTTGATAATGTTACTTTAATTATATTAATAATATAATAAAAAATTGTAGTGAATAAAGACGTGGAATAAAAGTAAATTGTCACCAATAAATTGTATTACCTATATTGTTAACAGTTTCGACGTAGCCAAAACTAGTTAAGAATAAAGGTAATTAAGTCTGAGTAATAAATTATCGAGATTAGACCCGTTTGTACATACAAGAGCATCGCCAGTATTTGAAATACTACGCTAAGAATATTCTACATCTTTAATGGAATTCACAGGATAAGGCGCCACACTTAAAACAAAACTGTTTCAAGTATGACTGTCTTATGTTTTGTCTTATGAGTGCATAAGTCCATACTGAGCCAGTCTAGCTATAGAAAGTTTTGTCATGTGACTGTCTTATGTTTTGTCCTTTGAGTGCATAAGTCCAGACTGAGCCAGTCTAGCTACAGAAAGTTTTGTGGTGACTTTAGGGTGACTAGACACTTACACAAAACCGTTTTAAGAGTGACTGTCTTATGTTTTGTCTTATGTGTGCAGGAGTCCATACCGAGCTAGTATAGTTTCACTCAGTTAAAACCAGTTTTGCCTAAGTGTAAAATAGCGATCATAAAGGCGACGAAATAGGTTATTCGTAGTGTAGTTGATATTGATAAGGATATGAGACAATTTAGAAGAAATCTCTCTGTGCGGTTTGAATTCGTATTGATAGATTTCCCTTAGCGCTCAACAAAACTACGATGTACAGACGATGTTCATCAGACGACGATACGAGTATGTACTTAAAAAAGTTAGTTTTTGTTTTTGGTTCTATCAGAGTTTACAGAGTACCCATCTGAAGCAACGTTTGACGTCATATCTGAAGTTTATGCGTGACTCACCTCCATGTAGTGTCGACAGCACGTCAATCTGTACGTGCGTGCACTATATTCAGTTGAGTTACGGGCGACTTTGCAACTGAATTGTACAGGTCGAGCCGCTGCCAACTGTGCTATTGCAGATCAGTCGTCGTTCCTAATCGTGATAACTCTATAGATAAACTTCCAAGTGCAGATGCAAATTCAAATAAATCATTACTTAGATTAGTCGTTTAGCCGTTGCCGACTAAACAGTGTGGAATTGCTTGAGAATTATTTGCACTAAGCTTTATTTCATATTCAGTTAAAAACTGATAAATTAAAACTTATTGTTAAAATATTAAGCATGACGGTTCCACAGTTACTTTAAGATTGAAATGTATGAAGTATGTTAAATAAAAATTTATATAGAAAAAATAACGCCTTTGTGTTATCTCTAAATTGTCGATAGTTTTGTTAATAAAAATTGCATCATTATTAAGACGTTTTCATTCATAACACGATTCATGTTTTTTATCTGTTTAATTAATATTGTTAGCAGAATATTCGCAGAATTCATTTATCATAATTAAGATTGAAAGTGACTTATCTCCAAAGATTAGTTTAAACTAAGTAGAAATTCTTAACAATACATTGCTGGCCGATATAATGAATGTGGACGTTTTGAATTACTTCACTATCTATTTAACATCACCGACCCTAATCTACTCCTTAAGAAAAGGACTCTTTTCGGTGACCTCCGCTATCTCAAACGAGTAATACGGGTGGTCTTGCCAGTAGGAGGGCCACACCGTCCGGTAGTCCTTGTTGAATTTGCCTGTAAAAATTGAAAATATTTAGCGTCATCGTATCGAAAAACCTAAATCCAGTGACAGTTAAAAACATAGATGTTTAACAAGCGCTAAAAATAACCCACATTCAATTGTTCGTGTTACCAATCGGAGCGAGTTCAGTACTACCCGGCAAAATATCTGTGCAACTGCCACCGTCAGACTGCCATCTTGCGAGGTACCCAGATATTTCGACGGGTTATCATCATGAGTATATTAGGCCTCTGGTCTCGGGCAATTTTATTTACTCGCGGCTCGTTACTCACTTCGGCACTCAATTTTGACGTACCTACTATTATAAAGGTACCTAAAGCCGGCCCTGACTCACCCAACGTTTCCATATCTGCGGGGCTCAGTTGGAAATCGAAGACGTCGATGTTTTGCTCAATCCTTTCTTTCTTAATGGACTTGGGAATTGGCACGACTCCTTTTTGGACCTGTAAACGGAAAGTTTATTAACCGACTTCAAAAAAGGAGGAGGTTCGCAATTCGTCGGCCCGTCTTGGAGTAATCTGGGAACCTGATAAAGTTCCCAGATTACTCCAAGATGGGAAACGTCGCTGGCAAGAGACGCGTAGGCCGGAGAAAGATATCCTGGTTAAGGAACGGATGTGGACTGGAATCGCGAGTGTTGCCGAGCTGTTCCGCCTTGCGAGAGACAGAGATAGATATGCGGAGCTGACTGCCAACCTTCGCTAGTCGAAGAGAAGAACGCCACAAAGATATGTCATCATCATTCACCCACCTCTGCTGGGTATAGGCCTTTTGCCTCAAATGCCGTCTCTCACGGTCCCATGTCATCTGCACCCAAGAACCTTCCGTCGACTCAACTAAATCATCTGACTACCGGGCTGCTGGTATGCCCACTGACCGTCCGCCTGTTCTTGGCCACCACTCCGTGATTGCCCTGGGAGAAATACCGTCTTCCCGCCTCGCCACGCGCCTCTCCCATTTCCACTTCAATCACGCGACTCTTTCGCCAGAGTCTTAAAAAGACATGTCATCATCATCATCATCATTCAGCCACAAGAAGTCCACTTCTGGACATGGGCCCCGTCCATGGATTTCCAAAAATACCGGTTGGAGGCGTCCAGCGCCTTCCTACCACTTGGATGAGGTCATCTGTCCATGGCTGGTCGTCCTACGCTGCGCTTGCCGAAAAAGACATGTACCTAAATATTATTAATAGGTGTCATGAAATAAACAAAACACTGATACGACGGGAGGAATAACACCAAAAGTAAAGGACCCAGGGTGTGTCCACCAGCGACCAGCACACCACCAGCGACAAGATGGACAGATGAGATTATCCAAGTGGCAGGAAGGCGCTAGATGCAGGCCGCTTCCAACCGGTCTTTTTGGAAATCCATGGAGGGGGCCTATGTCCAGCAGTGGACTTCTTGTGGCTGAATGATGATGATGATGATGTGTCCAATGTCCATGCAGCGGTAAAATGGCCTCGAGCTCTGTATACATTGCGGTTTTACCACCATTACTTTTCAGCACGGGCCTTTGGCGAATCACGGAGTCTCGACCGAAACAAATGAAAAATAATTTTAATTCTCACCAAGTATCTCAAAGCGATTTGCGGCGTGGTCTTGTTATATTTGGCAGCCATTTGGACCAGCTCTGGGTGGTCGTACCGAGGTGGTGGTGGGCTGGAGCTGGGATTGAAGAGGGATCCGAAAGGCGTGTAGGCCATCACCACAATGCCTTTGTCTTTGCAGAAGGAGATTAGCCTCTCTTGGGCTAGGTTCAGGTTGACCTGGAAAGATGATAACACATTTATATTAGTTTTGGTAGTCAAGCCGCTAGGTCAATAAGACAGTTAACGGATCGCGTGATCAGACTATACGAACCCGTGAGACGGTGAGGCGCATTTTTGAAACGAATCTTCTTAACTCGAAACAAGATTTCTCAACTTTTTATTTTTATTTTCCGTATATACTTAAAATTAATAGTCTAAATAGATGCCATTTTAGTACCTTAAAACACAACACAACCACGGCGTTCAAACCACCCAGAGTTCAGCCAGAACACTAACCTCAACTTGCAGCACGGCTGGCTTCACCACGCTGTTTTCCCACAACCTTTGGATCTGGCTGGTGTTGAAGTTGGATATTCCGATAGACCTGGCCAGCCCCAACTTCTGGGCTTGCTCCATCTGCTTCCAGGTGTCTAGGTAGTCGATTATGTCGAACTTCTTCTTGTCCGGCTGGGTTAGGAAAAAAATCAGGAATCAAATAATGTCAGTGTAAATCTCCCCCTTTCTGCAAGTGCAGGATAAATCAGGTAATAACCAGTGTTATTGTGTTTATTGCTTAATGGTATTTATTAGGCATATCGTTTTATATAACTTTGCTAAATATTATGCAGTGTTAGTGGATCGCTCGTAGCCCCGGCTGCCTGAGTGATCTTAAACGATCACGAAGGTTAAGCAACACAGGGCGCGTTCAGTGCATAGATGGGTCGCCGTCTATGCCTAACCCTAGTGGCATTTTTCCGAGTGGTTCTGTGCTTCGCAAGGCACGTTAAGCTGTTGGTGCCGGCTGCCGTCGATAGATGGCAGTCGTTAAGCCAAGTCAGAGGCCTTAGGGCGGCTTGACAACTTCTGACAGTAGACGAGCCACTAGTCTACAAGCCTCCACCAATCCGGACTTGACCCCCGTGGTGGAGTATGGCCTATACCTTCCTCAGGGAAGAGACCCGTGCCCCTCGGTGGGGATATAATGGGTTGATGATGATGATGATGCAGTGTTATAATGACTGTGGCGTATTGAAAAACCAAATTTTTGACATTTGTCAACTTAGTCGTTCGCTTCAGCAAATACACTATAGGTACTACTTAGTTCATTTGAGAAAAGTAGGTACTCTGCAAGCCTTGGCTACAACTCGGCATAAGTTCGTCCGTCAATGCCTCTTTTGCTGGCCGCTGCAGTAATGTACTATTTCCGTTCTGGACATCTAGCTTCCTATATTTTATTTTTATTCATCATCATCATCATCTCCCTCATGGTTTTCCAAGCATTTGTTTTGTGCCGCCCGTATCCAGCGACTCCCCGCCACCGTAACCAGGTCGTCAGACCGTCTAGTGGGGGGCTTTTCCACGCTGCGTCGTCCGGTCCGCGGTCGCCAGGTCAAAACGTTTTCGCCCCAATGGCCGTCAGTTCTTCGAGCTATGTGCCCCGCCCACTGCCACTTCAACTGACCAATTCTTCGAGCTATATTAGTAACTCAGGTTCTTCTGCGGATCTCCTCACACAAATAAATACCAATACAAATAATCTATTGTATGTAATCATTGCGAAGTAACACTTACGGTGAAGGTAACCGGAGAATGGATCAAGTACAAATCCACGTAATCTGTGTTCAGTCGCTTCAGCGAGCTCCGGAGTGCGCTGAGAACGTCCCTTTGCTCACTACTGCCTAACTGAAATTAAAAAAGCCTCTATTATATGAGACACTCGCTAACTGTGAAGGAATACATCGTGGGGAAACTTGAGTGTGGGTGAGGTGTTCACATAGGTCAGCGCTTGAAATTGCCAATCCGATTCGATGATTTGAGAAGCAAGCGTCATTCTCTGCGGCTCTTATAAGCACATAATTTAGATGACAAAGACGTCTGGAATTAAAGCCAAGGTTTTAGAATAATAATCTCAATGAAACCATCGGCCCGTACTCGTAGAAAGCACGCCACTTCTCTCTGTCCTCGACCATTCTCATCCAGCTGCTTCCAGCAATCTGCCTCGGATCGTCGGCCCAGCGAGCTGGCGGGCGTCCTAAGCTGCGTTTGTCAGTTCTTTACTTGGTCTCCATGCAACTTAACTTGGCGTCGCGAGAGATGTCTAATTAATTTCCGCTGGTTATACCATTGAAATCACATTGTACTGCTATTGCTTAGTAGACTACGAAATCGAGTCAAAAACACGTTTATTAGAATCTAAGCGTTCATTAGACTCCAGGCCCGGCTGAGTTTCATAAAACTACAACATTTGTAGTTTGTTATGACAATTAGAAGTACATTGCGTAGCAGCGTCTACTAGTTAATCGACTTTGCAATGTACATCGAACCGTCATAGTAGACCACGAATTGTAGTTCTGTAAAACAGGACCCTGGCCCTAAGAAAAAAGAAATCCTGGCCAAGTACGAGTCGGATTCGCGCACGAAGGGTTCCGTACCATTATCTATATAACATTAGACACAAAGATCGAGCAAAACGGCAAAAAATCACGTTTGTTGTATGGGGGCTCCCAAAAATAAAATTTATTGATTTAATCATCATCTAAAGAGCGCTCGCCATCTAGCGGCCATCTATGTAACTTTTACAGAGCCGATGTCATGTCGTTAAATGTCAATGTAAAACGCTTCTTGTTGGTTTCTATAGATCGCGCTGTTCTCAATTTACCTAATCTACCTTAGCTCAATCTTTGTCTAATGTTGTATAGATAATGATACGGAACGAAATGGTCCGACTCGCACTTGGCCGGTATTTTGGCACTAGTTAGTTAGACATCTGTTTTTAAATATCAGTGCCACACACTTTGTCTACTGTGATAATGCTTCTTACTGCTCGCCGCCGTACTGTGATTTGTTCAAATGGCCCGATTCTGTTATCATATCCGGGAGCCTAACATTGTTTGTGTATTTTTTTAATGATTCGTGATGGTCAAAGTTCTGATAACCGAGTTCGGGTCAACAAATGATTATGTAGTCTTGAAGATAATACAAATTTTCCTTGTTATGTGTTATTGGGTGTGCTTCTCTGCCAGTAATTGTAATATTCATTGTACTGTAAATTTAGTAAAATAGTAAATAGTAAAATATTTAGGTACTGAATAGTAGCGGAGTAATGGGAAAAATACTATAATAACTTAATAATCAGCAAACGAGAGCGGTTGTAGCCTTGTGGGTAGAACATTGGACTCGGAAGCAAGAGACCCAGGTTCGATTCCCAGTGCGAGCACGTACCTATGACTTTGTTTTCTAAGTTATGTACATTTGTGAAGTTATAGCAGGAATACCACTCGCTAACTGTGAAGGAAATTATCGTAAGGAAATCTGAGTGTCTGAGATATTCACATATCTCAGCGCTTGAAATCGCCAATCCGCGGTGGGCACGCGTGGTGATTAAGCCCATACTCTCTCCCTGAGAGAAGGACTGATGATGAATGTTTTCTATCTGACGCAGTAAAAGTGAGGGATGGGGATGCCTGTCACTCGTCCATAGACAGTTAGGCTAGGCTATCTAATAAAATCTCATGTCACAGTGCTTGTTATCGAACTCCTCCGAAATCGCATCACCGATTTTTATAAACATTTTTTTTAAACTTTTGGTAGGTCTGGTCTGAGTATAGGTCGTAGGCTAATTAATACAGCAAAACAACGTTTGCCGAATCAGCCAGTAGAAATATGTATTTTCACTTCCTTTTATTGCTTAAAAATTGAAACGGAACGTTATTTATCATGCTGTATGAATACGGCTTGGTGTCATGGTTTGTAATTTGAAGCTTTGTAATTTGTGCCATACGGATTTATGTACGTGAATAAAGTAAACAAATTACCTTAGTGACAATAAACATGTGCTTTCTTGGGACTGGCGCCTCTGCCAGTCCTCTGCCTACTTGCTCCTCGTTGCCGTAGCCGGAGGCCGTGTCTATCAGCCTATAGCCAGCCGCTGCTGCCCATTTGATAGCATTTTCCACTTCCCCGCCTCCCGGGTTCTTTTGACCGTTCTGTGAAACAAAATTATTCAATTCAATTCTTTTTTATGGCACACAGGATTCTGCCTGTATCAGGTTTATGAACGCCAATTTTATTTCTTTATTTTCCGTTAAGGGTTCCGTACGACAAAAGGAAAAAAAACGGTACCCTTATAGGATCACTTTATTGTCCGTCCGTCTGTCTGTCAAGACCCTTTATCTCAGGAACGCGTGGAGGTATCAAGTTGAAATTAAAACTGTATACTCAAGTCTACAGTACCTAGAAGCTGTGAAAAAATCAAAGATCTAAGTTAACGTGAAAAAAGGTACGGCCGGTTTATGCAACAAGAAACGTATATTTCGACACTCAAGGGAATCGAAATTTAAAGGGCACTTTCCGTTAACCTAGAACTATGAAATTTGACAAGTAATTTCATCGTATACTACAAGTATAGGAAAAATCTAAAAAATATAATATATTTGTTATAAAATCATAACAAAATTGTATTTCCTCCCTCAACGCAGCTTTTCAAAAAGGTTAGGCTACAGGGCAAACCCTGAACCCGATCGTCATTGTTTAGGCTCAAATTGTAGCTGTCAATTAATTTATGTCCAGAGGAGTTTGTCTCAAATTTTATACTCCATTCCACGAAACTAGCTGCCAAAAAGTCCATTTGCGCCCATTGGTTAATGCGCGTGACCTTCAATAGCCACGTCAATAGCGGACCGTCTTCGCTGTGTGTTTCGCTTCGGTCCCCATGAGTTCTATTCGTGGGACGGTTGTGTCAGAGACTCAGAGCGGCGGTAGTGTACCGATAGAACACCGGCCGCACGGGGGTTCATGGGTTCGAATCCCGACTTTACTTTCTAAGTTACGTACTTGCTTATTTAAATAAATCATCAATATAGATTAGTAGCCTCGATAATAAGGGTGTCCCACCGCAGGGCAAAGGCCTCCCCCCTTTCGGACCAAGATTTTCCATTCACAACCTCTGACCACTCCGGCAAGAATTAGTCGAGATCATACCGCCCCATCGTTTTCTCAGCCGCCCCCGTTTGCGATAACTAGATTAGTAAAGTTGTCACAGCAATGTCACTCGCTAACGGAGAAGGAAGACATCTTGAGGAAACCCCAGTGTCTGAGGTATTTACGTACCTCAGAGCTTGCTACAAGCAACATGACTATGAGGCTAACCCCCGGTTTCTCGTACACTAACAAGCTGTTAATCTACTGTTAACAGCTGCCAGTGGTTCTTTTTGTATGCACTTTGGTCAATTGACAGCGGTCGACAGTAGATCAACAGCGTGTTTGTGTACGAGAAACTGTGGGTAAGTGCGGAAATCTCACTAACATGTGTCAAATGTCACAGATACGGTATCATAGAGTACATAGTTAACAAAGTAAAGGCGCGTTCACACAACGGCCAAAACCAGCAGTTACCTCATCAAATCCAAGGAAGGTGCCCAGGCCCAGGGTTGGGATCCAGTGCCCGTCATTTAGTGGAATCCAGGGGGCTTTACCGCCATCTGACGATGCTCGCTGAAAAAAGATAAATAGAGAAAACTTTATTGCCATTTGTTCTTGGGGCGAGTCTCACAAATGAATGTTGTTCAATAGAGTCATACTAGTGCGGTGATGGTGGTTAGTTTAGTAATCATTCGTATCATCATCATCATCATTCAGCCACAAGAAGTCCACTGCTGGACATAGGCCTCCTCCATGGATTTCCAAAAAGACGTTTATGAATATTTCGACAGAATTTTACTTTTTTTTTTAAATAATTTCGATTTAAATAGCGGATTACCGTCAATTTGGGCCGGCTGAATACGGATGTGATACACAGTTTAGTGTAACACAACGTACCGTTTATGATAAATTTTACCTAATAGGTTATTCTATTCGTTTTGCTGTTCACGTCATCTTTTCATTATTGATATTTAATGATATTTAATTGCACGATCCAGCTGATTTGCTGATAGCGGTATTGCAACGTCTACAACAAGGGAAAAAGAACGTGTTTTTATTGATACAAACAGACCTCTAGATGCACTACAAATATGTACCTGGATGACCGAGCTTTGCTGGGTATTTTTTTTACTAATCGTGTTTTTGATACGGTGAAAAAAAAAGCGGGAAAAAGCCGAACTGGAGACATCTGGCCTCGATCGGGGGTCTTCTAGTTTCGGGGCAGACCGTTTTCCGTATTTGAAAAACGCCTCTGCACATTTTATAAGTTTTTGAAGGCTTCTGTGACATAATCACGCCCAATCAAGATTAACTCTGTTAATCAAGTCGACATAGCCCAGCGGATTAGTAAGTTGAAGTGGCAGTGGGCGGGGCACATAGCACGCAGAAGTGATGGCCGATGGGGCCGAAAAGTTCTCAAATGAGACCACATATCGGCAAGCGACACAAGATGGACAGATGACCTCATCCAAGTGGCAGGAAGACACTGGATGCAGGCCGCTTCCAACCGGTCTTTTTGGAAATCCATGGAGGAGGCCTATGTCCAGCAGTGGACTTGTGGACTTCTTGTGGCTGAATCATGAATCACGCCCAAGCGACCCAAGATCATCATACTTCATTGCGTTATTTTTTTTTTAATACAAATAGGACTTCATAAAATTAGGTAGCGTATTATATAAATTTGCCATTAAATAATATATTCGTGTCTTGATATCTCTCTCTTAAGCTGAAAACATGTCGAAATCCCTGATTTTTGACACATTTTGACTTACGGAGCAACAATGGCACGCATTGCTGCCAATGCCAACATAACGGCATAGGAGCTATAAGTTGAAAGTTACCTTACGTAGAATAATGCATGCCCATTCTATTTAAAGTTTAATGCACTATTGAGGAGCAACCGGTGCTCGACCAATGGAATAACGTCTTTATGCAAAAAGCGAACATCATAAACTTCAATACTGTGATACCTATTTCCAAAAAACAACACCATAGACACCTATGGTCAACAACCTATTTTAAACGGGAAAGGTTCTAAAAATAGCTCCAAAATAGATTTTTCTTTCGATATCAACATTGTTTAGCCTTGGCAACCCTATAAATATTTAATACTTTTGTATATATCGGATATGAGCCAAAAATACTCACCACACAAGCGAAGGCCGCTAGTAACCAAATCAACGACATGACAGCTCGAAGCTCGATCTCTAATTTGGAGTTATTTTTGGTCGTTACTTTAAGGCGACATCAGCCGGTTTACGTTTGAAGGTAGAACCACACTGATGCGTACATGATGGACGCGATGCGATGTCGAGATTGGTGTGCACACTGTCATACCACGTTGCGGCGAATTTATTTATTTATTTAATTTATTTGGAAATAAACCAGAAAACAGGCTACAGTTTATATGAAAAACTACTTCAATAACAATATTTAAGACGAACCCATAAATATCTTTCAGTAAATAACTATGATCTAGTTACAAAGGATGCCAATTGTGTGGGTACACTAAGCATAATGCAGGTAGGCAGTACCTTAACATAAAAAATAAAGGAACAATTAACTTTAAGAGCAAAGGAGTAGGCAGGTCAACGCAGCGTCAGTGGTGCAGAATGCAAGGCATAAGAAGGCGTAGGATAAGTGTGTTTCTAATCATACAAATTCAAGCGGCCAGATCGCACATAGCGTCGTGCTCGTCGTGTAAGTAGCATCAGTGTGGTTCTACCTTCATATCTTCTGTCTTTCATTCGCTCGGAATGAATGGCCTAAACGCAGAATATCAATGTACCCACACATAAATTCAATAAGATCGCTCGTAGCCCCGGCTGCCTGAGTGATCTTAAACGATCACGAAGGTTAAGCAACACAGGGCGCGTTCAGTGCATGGATGGGTCGCCGTCTATGCCTAACGCTAGTGGCATTTTTCCGAGCGGTTCCGTGCTTCGCAAGGCATGTTAAGCTGCCGGCTGCCGTCGATAGATGGCAGTCGTTAAGAAAAGTCAGAGGCCTTAGGGCGGCTTGACAACTTCTGACAGTAGACAAGCCACTAGTCTACAAGCCTCCACCAATCCGGACTTGGCCCCCGTGGTGGAGTATGGCCTATACCTTCCTCAGGGAAGAGACCCGTGCCCCCCGGTGGGGACATAATGGGTTAATGATGACTGTATAAGATTCTACAACTAGATTCCTTAAGACATATTATAATTTGTCAGAATTTAAAAAATGAGTTAAGCACACACTGTACAAGAAAGCCTACTATAACTTTAAGGATTACTTACAGGACAAATATGTCTGGCATTTAACAGTACCTAGGATGTTTGTATTTTGTGTTCAACACATTCATAAGTACTAACTTTGTTAGCTTCTTCTCAGCATAATCTACAACCTAATTGTGAAACCAACAGCTTTGACGTTCATTAAGTAAACATTTTGTTTTTATAGTGAATAAAATTTTTTACTTTGACTTTGACTAACTACTTATAAGTTGATAACTCTGTTAATCAAGTCAATACTTTTTTAGGGTTCCGTACCCGAAGGGTGCCAAACGGGACCCTATTACTAAGACTTCACTGTCCGTCTGTCTGTCACCAGGCTGTATCTCATGAACCGTGATATCTAGGCCGTGGAAATTATCACATATGATGTATTTCTGTTTCCGCTATAACAAAAAATACTAAAAACAGAACAAAATTAATATTTAAGAAATATTTATTTAAATATATATTATTAAATATTTAAATAAATATTTCCCATACAAAAAACGTACTTTTCTTAGCGTTTTTTGGTTGATATTAACAACGGCAACAGGCAGACGCTTCAAATATTTACAGAATATTTAGTTCTATATTCGCTTAAAGAATAAATAATTGAATTAAAATAAAATAAGTATTTAAGGGGGGCTCTCATACACCAAACGTGATTTTGTGCCGTTTTTTCTCGATCTTTCTGTCTAATGTTGTAACTTGTATACATGGTACGGAACCCTTCATTCGCGAGTCCGTCTCGCACTTGGCCGGTTTTTAAAACAAATTTTTAGTTGATCTATCAGGTGATACTCTCTCAAGCAAGGTGCCCTGCCGCTGTGCGCGGAGCGGCAGATCACGCGCGGCGACGCAGGCGCAGATCTGCGTTACCTCGCGGTTTGATCTGCTTTCCCGCGCGGGGTGGCAGTGTACGAGTTGTACGACATAGAAATAATACAGTGTACGACGACCCCGCGCCAAATATTCGCCTTGCAGTCGACCGTCATCGAGAATGGCTAATACTGAACCGTTTCACTATGCTACAGTTATTTTATCTACATTATTTTTGTATACAATAATTACGAAACCATTTACCATCGAGATCTATGATTTCATCGTCCTTTCTTTTTTTTTTTAATGCATAAAAACACGCGCGGTACTGCGGATACAGTGTGTTTATACGCACGCCCCGCGCATCCGCGCGGTTTGGCGGAATCAGCGCGCGGTGACGCGCTCCCGCGCGGTGACGCGCCGGCCGGCAGTGTGTTGTCCTAGGCGTGTTGTTTACACAAATTGAGATACATGCATACAATTTCAAAATCAGCGGCCCGCGGTACGCGACGGAGCGCGGTGCAGTGTGACTTAGTTTTTCATATTTTTGGAAACCTGTCAAACATCAAAAAGTATGTATAAGGATTATAAAAAAAAAATGGTTATTTTTTAAATTTATGGTGATTTTTTCTATGCCCTCAATGGTACACTGTTATTCCACTCCATAAAGGATTCGAACCGACAACCCTCCATTTGTGTTCGCCCGCTTTTACCACGTTTCACGTTCGCACCGATTCGTTCGGTTCGTCTGCCCAGCTCTGCATAATATTTCTGGTCATAGAATTATTATAAGGTATAGAATGAGAGGCAACAAATTGGTAGCCAAATTGCCATGCTTAGCGTAGCCGATTGTCAGGCTAACTAGCGCCACCAATAAAAATAAAAAAATCTTCTTTTACAGATCGTATTTGGAAAAAGTGTGTACAATTTCTTAATTTAACAGTAGTTTTTAGGGCCCACGACACAGAATCTAGATTTATGTAGCTGGTGGGGCTCCTAAGGACTGTTGGTTAGGCCGTCTAGATGGTGTTTGAGTGGACTGTGTTAATATTACGTTCAGTTTATTATTTTAAGCTGCGCGTGAAATAAGAGCTCATTTTTCAGGTTTTGCAAGGAGAAAGTGTAATGTCATTGGGAAAAAGAACAAAAAAGAAGAAAAAGAATGTCAATATGTGCAATGAAACCTCCTATCAATGAGAACCTCTATGGCATAGACAACTGTATTTCAACTAAAATCACTGGTTCTATAAAATTAGGTGTTTAATGGCGCTTATACGAGAACAGACATGGAGCAGACTGACATAAAAAGAAAATGTCAAAAACTAAACAAAAGAATTAAATATAAAGAACTATAAAAACGAACCTGGGACTATGTAGCATTTATGGCAAGAGTGGCCGTTTTTGGCGTTAGTGCTATCTGGTCCTGGGGTATTTGCCTTAGTTTAACGCCCATTTGTCATAATAGCTATTTGTTATGCAAGGCTGCAAAGTTAATTTTTGGCGCGAGTACCTTGTATTGAAACCTGAGCAAGCGAAGGATTCTAGGATTGAGCCACGAGTGAAGCGAGTGGTTCAAATATAGAATCCTGAGCGTAGCGAGGGTTTCAAAGGTACGAGACGCTAAATAACTTTGCTGCCGAGCGCAACACACAACTTTTCACCTCACTAAAGCGAGGAAAATGTTAGGTGCAAGAAAAACAGTTTTAATAAATATTAAATTACTGTTTATTTATTTCAAAAATTAAAAGTAAAATTACTACAATTGGTAATATTGAAAGTTAATTTTTTTTTTAAATCAAATTTTCTTGCCGGCCAGTGCGATTCTTTAAATGAGGCTGGCGCATGACATGAAATAAGTATTTGCATTTCAATCATCAATGGACTGGCTGCAGAGAATATAAACTATTACGAAACCAATGAGGTTCTATATATATGTAATTTATTGTACGAAACCTTTATTGAATAAAAATATTCGAATTTTAAAAACACTTTCCACGCTAGCGGATAAAGTGCGATTTTCCACGCAGATTTCGAATGATAAACAGAGCTTTTACGAGCTAGTGAGGTGAAAATATCATTGTTAACCTGGTTGAGAGGATGTACAGACACTTTTTTGCAAAATTGGATCTGTAAAATAGTTATTTGTTATGCAAGGCTGCAAAGTTAATTTTTGGCGCGAGTACCTTGTATTGAAACCTGAGCAAGCGAAGGATTCTAGGATTGAGCCACGAGCAAAGCGAGTGGTTCAAATATAGAATCCTGAGCGTAGCGAGGGTTTCAAAGGTACGAGACGCTAAATAACTTTGCTGCCGAGCGCAACACACAACTTTTCACCTCACTAAAGCGAGGAAAATGTTAGGTGCAAGAAAAACAGTTTTAATAAATAATAAATTATGTACTGTTTATTTATTTTAAATTTATATCTTCGTCGCTGCTAGCTTCGCTCATATTTTATGATTTCTTTCGATTTTATCAAAAAACAAACCAAAATAATGGAAGTAAAGTGAATTCAATAAAGAGAAGAAAAAGTTAAAGTTTTTTTTTAAATCAAATTTTCTTGCCGGCCAGTGCGATTCTTTAAATGAGGCTGGCGCATGACATGAAATAAGTATTTGCATTTCAATCATCAAGGGACTGGCTGCAGAGAATATAAACTATTACGAAACCAATGAGGTTCTATATATATGTAATTTATTTTACGAAACCTTTATTGAATAAAAATATTCGAATTTTAAAAACACTTTCCGCGCTAGCGGATAAATTGCGATTTTCCACGCAGATTTCGAATGATAAACAGAGCTTTTACGAGCTAGTGAGGTGAAAAAGATATGATTTTTTAATCCTTTTTGGCGCTCGTGTTATCGTTGGAGCCCCTTAATGCGGATGTGTGCTCTTGAATTCATAATTCGTAATCAAAATCCAAATCTTTTTATTTAACGAAACACTATAACTACGACTAAATTAACGTTATAAGTTAAACTAGGTGTTCATTTCAAAATGTAGATCATTTTGGAGAAGAAAAGGTGGACAATGTTATTTATGAAAACACGACTCCTTTAAAATACTCCTCAGAGGCAGTTTATATAATCCGTGGTTACGTTTTTGCCTTTACGACAGTCTATTTAAACTGGTTCTGAGGAGTGTATCAAGAAATGTCTTTATAAATAAGACCGTTACTTCAGTTTACATAATATGTTTCATTATTCTGAAACCTGGAACTCATGCATTGAACTGGCTTTAATTGCAGACATTTTTGTTTCATCAAATGTTGTTCGAAACACTGGACACACTGTCTTTGCGTGGTATGTCTATGCTCGTGGTATAACTATAAACCGGAAAGGTGAACCAACTTACCACTGTAGGTACACAGTTCCCAAGGCTAACAAGTTCGTATCTAGAAGGCTCTTGGAGGAACAATAACAAATTGACCGTTAAAGTTTTGTTGCAAAGACGCGAACCTCACCGGCCCTAGAGTCAGATTTTTTTTCTTTTACGTAGCCTGTTTGTGTCCCACTGCTGGGCAAAGGCCTCGGCCAACTCAGACAAGATGTTTCTGTCTTGTGCCACCTCAGACCACTCGCCAACGTCTTCTTGGCCTACCTCTCCTGCGACGACCGCCTTGTGGCACCCACTCGGTGGCAAGTCTCGCCCATCTATCCGGGTGCATTCCATTGAGTCACATAGTGCATAATAAGCACAAAATATGTTACTTCTCCGTCGTCATGCTCCGAAAAACGATCACAATTAAGGCACAAACAAAACCGTGGCTAAGGTCCAATGTTCGGCACATGATGTAGGTAGCTACCTCCGGGATAAAGCGCATTGCAAGTATCTTCAATCCAAGGCTGATCAGCTTAAGTCCGAATACAAAGATTTAAAACACTTGGTCAATATTAGTATGCACTTTGAAAAAAAAGCTTGCAACATAAATTGTACCTAATTTAAACAATGGCAAATTCTTGCGGAAACATCTTAAGAAATTTGTCCTGCCCGACCAAAAATATTGTTCTCTACCTGACCATCTGCAATGTCCCGACCTCATTGATAATATTTTTTTTAAACATTCCGCATAATAATGAAATTGCCCCCATTTCCTTCCGTGGATATCGTAGAAGGCGACTAAGGAAATAAATTACCAGGAGACGGGGAGCAGCGTCTTCTTGAGATTCCAACTGCATCGCCAACCCGCCTGCCAAGCGTGGCGATTATGGCAAAACCCCTCATGGTTATGAAAACCACAAGGGAGGCCTGTGCTCTGCGGCTGATGATGATGATGATGAATGGATAGTTACCTCAGGTTTGAGAAGCATGTAGTGGAGGGCGTACGGAACTGTTTCATTAGCCTTATGATCCTACATTCATTACGGAGGTCTCCGAGTGTAAATACCAGAGTTCTATTTGTGATACACTCATAATGTCCAAACTAAATTATGCGTTAACTGCCAACGGTCCCTGTTTATTTGCAAAGACTCATAAGCTTTAGCTTTGGCGTTGGTCTGTGGTAGGTGACCGCAACAAATTCGGAGCATGTTCAAACCCGCTTGGTGTGGCTGAACATCGAACTGCCGCCTTCCGCAGTAGCTTACGGTTCCAGGCTGGAATGAAAATGAAAAAAAAAAAAAAAAGAAAAAAACTGTATTTAGAAAAGGGTTAAAAGAGTGGTTACTGGCTCCAAAACTAGGATTTCCTGTGCTATGGGGCCCTCCACCCTTAACACAGCTTCATTGTAAGGCTGGCTTCAAAGCCAAACAAAAAAAGGTTCTCCTTGAATCGCAGAAGTTGGTCTCTCATCAACAAAATACCTATTGTTTCTTCATATTTTTCATACGAGTTTACCCAATTTATTTATTTATTGTCGAAATTTAATCATTACGAAAATTCTAATATATTATTATTTATATTTTTGACATGCGTAATTTAATAATAATAACTTTCAAACAATGCAATCACTTGACCTGGTCCCAAACTAGGATGCCCTGTGCTATGGTAACCAGGACGTTACAAGTATGAAAGTACACTTAGACTGAGGCCATTTGTACAAATGTACGGCGGCCCCTAGTGGGAGTGGAACCCGCGACCTCGGTTTTGTTAGCTAAGCGCCTTAACGGCTAGACCGACGAGGCACCTAATTATTTCTCATAATACATATATAATCGTGAATTACTTCGTTGTCACGAACCATGCACTACTTGTTATCCTACAATCCAAATTATTATTATCATTACAATGACATTTGATTAATCTCCAATTTTACATTCAATTCAATTTATGTACTTATTTAATATAGTTTAAGTATGGTAATGATATCACCAATAATTTATAATTTGATATTTAAACTTATTCATTAATTTAGTTTCGCTGTTCCGAGTGCTGCACGTCGGCACACTACCGGGTACTGACGGAAGACCAGCGCTGGAGTGGTCTGCCTCTCCAGCATATGCTGAGTCAGAGCCCCTTTGCATTTGCCCCACGCACAAATTGTTGCCTTGTGCTTTATGTCAATGTGCCTGTACTTACTTTTGTTGTTATTTTTGTTTGTCTCATTGCTGCAAAATTTTGCTTTGTTTTACTTGTGTCATTTCAATTTTGGTTTTATATTGTGTGCATACACACAAATTAATGTTTACTTACTTACGTACTTACTCGTATTTGCCTCTAATTGGTAACTATTCTAAAACGCTATAGTAGTACTACAGTGCAATTCAAATGGTCAAACGCGCCCAAATCAATTAGGTGTCTCTCGCGAAGAAGATAGAATCTCCGAGGCGCCAAGTTAAGTTGCACAGGTTATACCATTGGAATGCCATTGGTTACTAGACTACCAATAGGTTCAATGAAACAACTATTATCGTGCTAATATGACTCTATTGAACAATTATGCATTTTAGAGACTCGCACAGTGCGTGCAAGGCCCTATTTCTTAGGAATACTTGTCCTTCCTCTCACCCTGAGAGAAGGCCTGTGCCCTACAGTGGGTCGTATATAGACTAAAAAACAAACTTGTCCTTCACTTGCTGCTCCTGTAGAAAAAGTAAGAGTTTCCCGCCCCTTGTAAGAACTACCTAAAATAAAACTTAAGGAACACGAATTAAAAATCCAACTTTTCAATAAAAAATATTGTATTAACGTAACAAATGTACATATTTACATCACTTTCGGCCGCATTTACTCAACGTCGCCGTTGATGCCGTTCTTCCACACGAGCAGGGACTTGGCGATGGGAGGGGGGTGTTCGAACAGCTTCTCGAACGGGTAATAAGTGTAGGGTTGCCAGAACTCGTTGGTGACGCGGCGGAATCCGATGTCGAATTTCTTGATGGTGGCGACATCTGACGCGTCTAATTCGAAGTCGAAGATGGAGGCGTTGTCGAGGACGCGCGACTTTGTCGCAGTCTTCGGGATGCTGACGATGCCGCGCTGGTACTGCGAGGGGAGAGAAACACGGTTTTGTAATGAAGAAAAAAAAACTCCCACATAACACAATCACTTGTCCGGTCCTAAGCTAGGATACCCTGTGCTATAGTATCCCGGTAGGCACATCGCGAACATGGGAATACACCCAGACTGAGGGCATTTGTTCAAATGTACGATGGCCCCAGTGGGAATCGAGCCCACGACCTCCGGCATGGTGATCAGACGTGATGATTTAATAAGAGGTAAACTCTAGGGCCATCATTGAAAACATACATTTTTGAGTCTATTTTCCATTTTTTCTATAAAACGATTTAGATCTTGAAATGGATATAAATTTTTAACTTTTAATGTGTTATTATTTTTATATTATTATTATTAACCAAAAACTGAGAATAACTCTCGGCCGAAAAGTTCTCGAATGGAGACCACATATCGGCAAGCGCAGCGTAGGACGACCAGCCACGAGATGGACAGATGACCTCATCCAAGTGGCAGGAAGGCGCTGGATGCCGGCCGCTTCCAACCGGTCTTTTTGGAAATCCAAGGAGGAGGCCTATGTCCAGCAGTGGACTTCTTGTGGCTAAATCATGATGATGATGAGAAAAACTGACACTGATGAGGTATGTACAGAATTTTTTGCTTCTTTGTAACTTTGAATAAAAATATTGATTTTGAATTTTAAATCGAGGTTACATTCAACGATACTTTTTAGGAGATAAGAGTCTCAGTTAAGTCGCTGTTTCTGTGGTACTTTTCACAAAACATTCTACCTTATAACTTTGACTTGACTTTACTTTGAATTGACTTGACTTAACTTTGTCCTGACTTTGACCACGAATGCAACTCACCAGGTAACGCAGGCAGACTTGCGTGACGGACTTGCCATGCTTCTTGCCAATGGCGACCATGTCAGGGTTGGTAATCGTCGGCTCTGGGCTGCCATCGTAGGCGTGGTTCGGCACCAGGGTGCCGAAGGGCGAGTAGGCGATGATGACCACGCCTTGGCTCTGGCAGTAGTTGACCAGCTCGGTCTGGCCCAAGTTCAGGGTCACCTGTGGGAGGGAGAGATAGGCGATCAGCTCCAGCACAGTGTTTGTTATCGAACTCCTCCGAAATGGCTTAACCAATTTTTACGAACTTTTATGTGCGTATTTGGTAGGTCTGAGAATAGGTAGAAGGCTAATTAATATGGCAAAACAACGTTTGCCGAGTCAGCCAGTAATAATAATAACGACTTCCACACAAGACAAACCAATACCCAAACTGGGATACCCTGTGCCATGGTAACCAAGCAACGCCATCACACACATGGAAATAGACGGAAACTGAGGCCCTTAGTACAAATGTACGGCGGAACTCAGGGAGAATCGCACCCACTCCCTCCGGCATGGTAATCAGACGCGAAACCGCCCGACCAGAGGCGGTCAACTAAGGCCGACTTGCACCACTCTCTTAAATGTGGCTTAAATAGCATTTAACACATTACTGGACACGACGTCTATGTACGTCCTAAAGGCAATATCACGATGTGACGAACGTGTACACAAGTCGAAATGGGGGCTCTTCTTTTTATAATTTGATCTTTATTTATTCTTTAATAAGAGTAACCAACACATAATTTTATTATTAAGTGTCACATCGCATGGCTTTTATTAATCATATGTCATATTACAAAGAAATTATTAAATGTCAATGTGTGAGTATCGCCTATGGTCGGCGCGTACGCACGACCGCTTCCGAATGCGCACGATGTTTACCGACGTCGTTTTTGTTCCCCTCAGTTGGCCGGTGTCACGGTACGGAGGCCCATGCGTTTGTCGCGCATGCTTTGGCCACGTTTTATTTCGAAGTTTTTCTATACTATGTGACAAGACGTTCCAGGACGTCGTTGTCATTTGTATGGGGGAAAAAGTGTCATATCATCAGGAGGATCAGGCCTGACGGAAGTGTCCAGTACTTAATGTGTTAACTAAAATTCTTGATGTAAAAGTCGATTTGAATGGCGACTTAAGTGACATTAAAAAGTGATGCATGTCGGCCGTAGCGAAGTTTACATTAACCAAAACACCATTAGATCTGAATCTAATGACTTTTGAATCAATGGGCGGTTGATTTAGTACGGCAAAACAGTAACATGTCAAGGTTTTATTTTAGTTTTTCAGATATTTTGTTCTTTTATTATTTTTAACGGACGTTTTTTTTCTCTAAAGAATTTTCATAATCTGTTTCATAACGATTTTGACATCGGAAATGTCTTTTCGTTCGCTCCGGATAGGCTCCGATTTCACGAAAAAGTGCGTTCCCCTTATATCTCGGAGAGTTGTGAAGATATTATATTCAAAAGAGGCTTAAAAGCGTATGACGAGAGCTGTAAGGTGCAAAAAGAATTACCTTTTCGGGAAAGTCAAAAACAAAAAAATTTATGGCCGAAATAGTAATAAAATAAAAAAATAAAAAAATTCCCTCTTTTTGATTTCGGAAACGAAGAATGATATCAAACATTTGAGAAAATTTCCTCTGGACACTTTTCCCCCGGTTTCTCGTACACTAAAAAGCTGTTAATCTACTGTTAACAGCTGTCAGTGGTTATTTTTTGTATGCAATTTGCTCAGTTGAGAGCTGTTAACAGTAGATTAACAGCGTGTTAGTGTACGAGAAACTGGGGGTCAGTCGGCTATAATTGGAGCCTAAAACAAAGACGATCGGGTTAAGGGGCTGCCCAGTAGCATAACCTTTTCGAAAAAAGTCAAGAAGTCAGAATGACATTTTTCACATGACATTCATGACTTGATTCATTTCCAATGTGCTCGGTAGTCGTGTGAATATTTCGCCACCCCGGTGTCTTACGCATGTACTCACCTCAATCTGGTTGGCCACAGGCTTGACCTTGCAGTTGGCGATGAGCCTCTTCATCTGCTCCAGGTTGAAGTTGGAGACACCGATGGACTTAGCCAAGCCCAGTTTCAGGACCTTCTCCAAGCCACGCCAGGTCTCTAAGTAGTCAATCTTCTCATCCACACCTTCTTCCTGTTGGTAGAGGTAGTGGTAGGAGAAGTTAAAATTAAAAGACCTCATAGATTGACAAATAAAAAAGATTGGGAGATGAATCGTTGGTTAGACAGATACGTTGATCGATTGATCTATTTAGAGATTGATAGACTGATGCAATTGATGGGGATGATGCCTTATTTAGTATTGAGGTGTAGAGTCCAAAAATGTAAGAATAATTTATTTCCAGAAACCTTACAGTGTTGATACAATCTAAAATTAAGACTAGTTTATTAGTTTATTAGACATTGGCATCTGTCTGTGCTAGGTTTGACACCTTCACATGTAAAAGTGTACCAAGGAATAGTACTCAGAGAAGTACCAAGGTAGAGGTCGTGGGTTTGATTCCCACTGGGAGCCGCCGTACATTTGTACAAATGGCCTCAGTCTGGGTGTATTTCCATGTGTGTGATGTCCTTGCCTGGTTATCAAAGTACAGGGTATCCTAATTTGGGACCAGGTCAAGTGATTGTGTTGTGTGGAAGTTACTTATTTATTTATTAAAAAAAAAGAAAACGAAGTGTAGCACGCAGAAGTGTAGCACTTAAAAGCGTAGCACTCAATAATGTAGCGTTCAAAAGTGGACCGTCGCAAGGTTTTTTTGTTTTAGTAGTCCATTTGCCGTCAGCTCATATAGAATAGAATATTTATTGGGCAAAACTGTATGCCACTATCAGATTGTTCATTTTAAGGCTTAGGAAGCTGGCTTCCACTGGAGGCCATTTATTTATTCTTAGCTTAATTTTTTAAAGCATGATGAAGCTGTGTGCAGAAAAAGGTAACATTCAAAGGTGTAAAATAGTCGTGCATAAAAGAATTACCGAGATGGCCATGGGCCAGTGCATGAGCACCAGGTCGACATACTCCAGTCCCAGGCGGCGCAGCGAGCCGCGGACTGACTTCTCTACATCCGCTTCGCGGTGGAAGTGGTTCCAGACCTGGAACAGAAAGTTGGTAGGTTAGATGGTAGACAGTGGGCACCAGCTGGCCAGAATTGGAAGCTGCTGCCAACCACCGTCTGTAGTGGAAAGCTTTGGTTGAGACCCTATGCTTCCCTAGGAGTTAAAGGGCCGAAGAAGAAGATAGCAGAGAGTGGAGGAGTTCGTGGTGCGTCGCACGCGCTGTATGTTTTACTGCGCTGGCAACGGGACGTATCTCCACCACATCACCCTCAATTACGACCAGGGGCCGCGTTTCATGTAAATACTATTCCTTCTGTATGGAATCAGGCGTTACTTTGCGGAAATCCATATTAGCATTAAAATGTGAAAATTACTTTTCATGTGGAAATCACTTGTCAGTCGATCGTCGGAGCTTGAGGATGCCTCGTGTTAGCATTTTTTCACAGTAGTATTATTGGTGTCGGTGGTGGTGTGTTTATGTCTTGCTTCTGCTTGAAAAAGTGGGAGGGAGGGCGGTGCATTAACTAACCGCATGGTGCTTGTGAAATTTTTGTCGAAATTTAGCAAAGTAATTTTAACATTTTAATGCTATTCCTTCTGTGTAATTTCCATTTTTATGTACAACTAGATGACCCCGTGAACTTCGTATCACCGACGTCAGCCGTTTTTTTTCTTCTCACCGTTTAAACCTTCCCTGGACTTCCACAAATATATAAAAACAACAATTAGCCAAATCGGCCCAGCCGTTCTCGAGTTTTAGTGAGACTAACGAACAGCAATTCATTTTTATATATAAGAGATACTCGTAAAGTGTTCTCCATCTATCTAGTTTATTGTGACAATTCCCTATATTGCAATTTGCAATGTACATCGTAGTAAATCATAAATTGCAGTTCTATGAAATAGGGCCCGGATAGAGCGCACCCATATTCGCGGAAGACCCTCAGGCTATGGCTCTGACAGCTCGGAGCTCCCATCGTCAATATAAGCCACGACGGCAACGTGATTCAAAGGTAGAAACCTCTAGAACAGATCCTCGGAGAAAGAGGCTAGCGTCACATCCCGCGCCCGTAGCGAAAAAACGCCTGCTGATGCTGCATTTTATCTTCTTGTGGTGCCATCTACTATCAGCGGTCGGCTATCATTGTGGCCACTGTGACCCGTGATGTGGCGGCTCGGATTAAATCTATGGTGCCTTTCTAAAACCATTCAGCCCGGTTTTGTAGCCAGTGAATTCTTCACCGGACTTGTATATTTCCCTGCAAGGTCAGTTGGAGGAAATCGTATTTATTATTTCGCATTATGTGACCCAGGCGACTAAGGAAATCAATTACCAGAAGACGGGCAGCAGCGTCTGCCTGAGATGCCAACCGCATACTGCGATCGCCAACCCGCCTGCCAAGCGTGGCGATTATGGTAAAACCCCTCATGGTTATGAAAACCACGAAGGAGGCCTATGTCCTGCAGTGGGCGTCAAATGGCTGATGATGATGATGATGATGTGACCTATGTATTGCAGTTATCTTCTCATAAATAGCCTTTAATAGCCAACCTTCATGCACTACCGGACGTACGCCGTGGTTAGTTCTACATCGGGGTTAGTTTACTCTAAAGTAAAAAGTAAAAGTAAAAACGTTTATTTGCAATGAAGGTGTAGTACAGCTGTGAATAGGACGCATGCTTATCTTTGAAACTTAAAATGTACATAAATCGGAGATTAACATTGGCTCCCGCACAAGGTACAACCTGTCTCGCGGGAACCTGATTAAACCAAGAATTTAAAAATTGCTCTGTTCGGTGATTTTATTTATTTTTGTAGCAATAAGATACAATAAATTTGACTTAAATAAGTATTAAAAACTAAACATGCGAAAAATAATAAAAATAAAGTAAACGCTTTTACTATATCTTTATTATTCTGTCACTTAATGAAAACTATACTGACCTGCAAAAGTGAGTATCACACTTTTCATTTTATATTTTTTTCTAAACTATAGAAGTTAAAGATTTAAAATAAAAAAACGTTTATCAACTAATATTATCAGCTTTCTTTTAAACTGTACTGCAAAATAAAACTTTTTTTCCAGTCCTTTTTATTTCTAAATTACATAAAGAGTTATTGCAATTTTAAAAGTGTTATACCTACTTAGTTTTGCAGGCCAGTGTATTTAGGCTTAGATGAAATCTAAGTATTTAGGTATCTATTCAATTTATTCCAGGTACTAGCACTGCTTCATTGTAACAATGTAGCCAGAAGAAACCCTGGAGAACCGAAAGTACCAAGGATTTTGACCCCCTGCGATACAGGTCTACCTAGTGCAAAGGTCAAGGAATATCAGAAGGCAACAATACAACAGAGTCTGTCTGTCCGACTCGGTTTTTTTTTATTACAAACTTATATTTAGTACTTGTTTTTGTTATTGGTTTGTTATTGTGTCGTGTGTACTGTTTTTATAATAAAATATTTCTTCGTATTCTTCTAAACCTGCATTAGCCAATTGCCACTCCCTGTTCTCTAGTACTTAACATTTTCCCAAATTATTTAGTAGACCAACCTTGGTGGTGATGAAGAACTGGTCACGGGGGACGCCCTGGTTCATCTTCTTGTTGATCATGGCTCCGACCTCGGGCTCCACGCGGTACAGGTGGGCCGTGTCAATGTGGTTGTAGCCGATGTCAATGGCGTAGCCCATGGCTTCAAGCATGCGCGGGTATTGGTCCATCGCGAACTCGTTCTGGAATTATGAGAAAGAGTTAAGGTTGAAAGGCTGCAATATATATATATATATATATATATATATATATATATATATATATATATATATATATATATATATATATATATATATATATATATATATATATATATATATATATATATATATATATATTGTCTTTTTCAACTTATAATAAAACTTTATTCATAACACAAAAAGAAAAGTAATTGAAATAAGAAACTGGACTTAACTAATATATAAATGATAAAAATATATAAATAAAAAAACACCAATATTGATAAACGCTTCATACATTATAAGGTATTCCGTGAAAGTTGTGACGTCATAGTTTGAGTCCGATTTGTATGGCGCGTTGTTGTACCACATGACTAGAATGACTTTTCGACAGGTCATATTATGAAAAAGTATTAGTCGTAAGGAAAAAAAAATACTACGTTTATTAATCTTGTAACATTATCCGATTATCCGATTATATTAAAACATTTTATTGTGCAAGTTCTCCATTTATACCTTTGTTTTCGTTTCAGTATATTTAAATAAGTTTTATGTAAACACTTGCAATTTTCAGAACCGTGTTAAGAAATTAAAAAAAAAGCGAAAAAATATTACTAAGTTTATTTATCTTGTAACATGGCCTCTCCGGTAATATTAAAACATTTTACTGTGCAAGTTCTCCATTTATACTTTGGTTTCAGTTTCAGTATGTTTAAATAAGTTTTATGTAAACACTTACATTTTCAAAAGCGTGTTAAGAAATAAAAAAAGCATGTTAACAAATAAAAAAAGCGTGTTAAGATTGTGGCGAGCACATGTCAACTCTGCGCGCGCACTATAAACTCCAACATTCCTGCATCGCGCAAGCAAAATGTTTCACATCACATACCATAAATATAACGTCCGACGAACATCAGTCGGACCGGCCGTCCCCAGGCATCCCCTATAGTGGTGACCCCGACCTGTTAAGATAATCTCACCTTGTCGTCCATCCCCAACCAGGTGCCGTACCCGAGGGCTGGCATCTCGTTGCCGTCGTTGAACTTCACTTTCGGGATGTTTACCTGAAAGTGGACGTGGAATAAAGTTACAAGGGGATATGATGACAAAGATATCTGGCGTTAAAAACAGTTCAAAGCATGAGTTTTAAATCTTAGAGTAATAAAGGCCCGTGAAGGAAAACATCGTGAGGAAACCTGAGTGTCTGATGTGTTCGAATTCCTCAGCGCTTTAAATTTCCAATCCACGGTGGGCACGCGTGTTAATTAAGCCCAAACTCTCTCTGAGAGTATATATGTATATTCGGAAGTATATTGCGGGATTCGAACCCACGACCTCCCGAACGAGAAGCCGGCGTTCCACCGCTTTACGCTTTAATTACATAGGTATTATATTTTGATAACGAAAAGGTCGTGATTTAACTGTATCTGGTTTGTATAGGAATTTACTTACGTAAGTAAGTCAGTCGCGTAATTAAACATTATTTTTTTTTCAGTTAACAAGACACATCTTGCTTGTGATATACTCAGATGGTGATAAGAAGCGATCAAGGCCGCGTTTCATAAAACTCCAAATCGTAGTTTATTATGACAATTCGATGAACATTGCGTAGCAGACTCTGCCTACTCGTTTATCTGTGGGTTAATTTAGTTAATCTTAAGCAATGTACATAGCACGCAGAACTGATGGCCGATGGGGCCGAAAAGTTCTCGAATGGAGACCACATATCGGCAAGCGCAGCGTAGTACGACCAGCCACAAGATGGACAGATGACGTCATCCAAGTGGCAGGAAGACGCTGGATGCAGGCCGCATCCAAGCGGTCTTTTTGGAAATCCATGGAGGAGGCCTATGTCCAGCAGTGGACTTCTTGTGGCTGAATGATGATGATGATGAATGTACATCGAAGTGTCATGGTAAGACATGACACAAGACATTCTATGATATAGGGCCCAGGTGCTAACGGGCAAAAATATGGGAAAAAACATATCTTTTGTTACGCGACTGCGGCGAAGCGCAAATGGAGGGTAATGTTTTTTGCTCGTATTATGTACGTATGTAAGTAAGTATGTCCGATTCTATGCATCGTAATTCGTAACTCATTAACCGATGGACAGATTTTGACAAATAATATCTCAATCGATTCGTCGCGTTTGCGTGAGTGTCATAGGCTATGAATTCAGCATTGATCCAACAAAAAAAAAAAAAAAAACAAAAAAAGAAGACAAAAATAAAAAACCGAAACATAAAATAACCTACAACCGACTCCTGACCATTAACTACTAATTAATTCAATAATATAACTCATTGCGAGGAACTTTGGTTGTGCTCACCTGTTGGGTCGTTGGTTATTTTTTATTTCAGTTCTTTTTTAATACGTTATAGCAAAAAGTGAACGCCATAAATGTTAATAATTAATAATAATAACAATTTATTTATTTATTTTAATTCTTTATTGCACTAATGACATTGTAAATGTACAAGGGCGTGCTTAATGCAAGAAGCATTCTCTTTCAGCAAACCTTTGGTCTTGAAGAGACTGGCGACGGGTAGTGCAAGAAAAAGATTAAATACCTACAATAAATTGTTTATTGAAAAAAGTAATGGTTACATAGTAATATATCTACATTAAGTTATTACATAGAAAAAACATAACATAAAAATGTACTTGGGCACATGTCTGCTGCCATAGCTAGGCTCACATGTCTGCTGCCATAGCTAGGCTCACATGTCTGCTGCCATAGCTAGGCTCACATGTAGCCTGTGTTTATGGTGAGCAGGCCCGTGCCTCTGGCGAGGTATATGCTGAGACATAGATTTATGCGGTGTCATGCTTTGGGTGTTACAATGGAGATATAAAAGTAAAAGCTAATGTAAATAATTTTAGCTAAATAGGATGATAAACAAAATTAAATTGTTTGCTACCGAATAACATGAACAATAATAGGGGTTAAAGTATGAAATTGCAGTTTTATTGCAATAGGTTCTTTGAATTGACATAGAATCTTCATGGTTTGAGGTTTTCGAATGAAACTTTTTTCAAATGGTTTCTAGGATATTCTTTTTTAAAAAATGTGAAACATTTGAATATCGACTTTCAATTGTTTTTGTTATTCAATTTAGACAAGAAAGATGGATACTGCGAAAATTCGAGTGATTATGAGGCACCCATTTCACCATTCACCTGGTTGTGCAATAAAGTGTTCTCTATCTATCTATCTATCTATTGCAATAAAACGGCAATTTCATACTTTAACCCCTAATAATAATTGTGATATCTATTTTTAGTACCTACAGCTTAGAACTTAGGGCTGAAGCCTATGACTTTAAAGTATTTTTGCCAGAAAATGCAGTTTTCATAAGAACACGATACATTTAAAGCCCTCCTCAGACGCAGTTTTGATACACGGTCATAAAGATCAGCTTGAAATAAAATCTCTTATGGGCAGGGGGCAGCACCTGATGATGATTTGTCAAAAGCTGACCATCTATTCTCAAATCATGTTATACATAATACATCAGTAGTGTTTTTTAGAGAGTGGAGTTTTTGCTTGCTGCCTTTTCTTCACTACAAGTTCGGCCCGAAGGCAGCGGCTCACATTGTATCATCATCATCATCATCATCAGCCGGTGTCAGTCCACTGCTGGACATAGGCCTCTCCCAAGACACGCCACTGAGCTCTATCTAAGGCTCTTCTTTCCCAGTCACTGCCCACCGCTTTGCGAATGTCGTCGCTCCACCTGGGCCTCGATTCTGTTAGTGTATTGTAGTATAATGACAGATACACTGTCGGGTCACGTGACGTGTTTTTTCATACCATTGACGCCTAGAAGGTTCGATACGCGTGCCCGCGTAGACTTAAAGCAGCCATGAAATGAAATCGCCATGTTCATGCAGTTGTCATGATAGGTACTACAATGCATTAACAGAATCTAGGCCCTGGTCACAGGGCGTCCTACGCTACGTTTGCCGATTCGCGGTCTCCACTCTAGGACCAGTCTTCCCCAACGGTTATCGGTCCTGCGGCAGATATGACCTGTATATGGACATTCAACAAACAGAATGGAAATTCTTTACGTTGCAACATTTTTCAGGGTTCCGCACCCGAAGGGTGCCAAACGGGACCCTATTACTAAGACTTCACGGTCCGTCTGTCTGTCTGTCACCAGGCTGTATGACACGTAATTTTTTTGCCGTTTTTTGCTCAATATTAATAACGGCAACAGGTAGACGCTTGAAATATTCACAGAATATTTAGTTCTATATTCGCTTCAAAAATAAAATAAATAAATATTTAAGTGGGGCTCCCATACAAGAAACGTAATTTTTTTGCGGTTTTTTCCCGATCTTTGTGTCTAATGTTGTAAAGATAATGGTACGAAACCCTTTGCGCTCGAGTCCGACTTGCCTTGGCCGGTTTTTTATTTCTGATAAAAAGTTACACTGGACGTAGTTCAACAGAATGTTTTATCCTGAAGTACACATACATACATACATAAACTCACGCCTGTATCACAGAGGGGTAGGCAGAGATCACGGACTGCCACCGGCGAACGGCAACCGGCGTGCGTGCACGCAACGACTAATGAATGTGGAGGAAGCGAAAGTGATCTGTCCGGACCGTGGCAAGGTCTTATCCTGAAGTTTAATGATAAAAGTAATTTTTTTTTTACTAGACGACCTCGTGGTGCAGCGGTAGTGCGTCTGCATACCATGCGAGAGGTCCCGGGTTCAAATGCCGGCTGGGGACAAAAAAAAAACCCCAGGTCTTGGATGTTTACACGTTTGTGATGTCGTTGTTTCTGGTTCCCACGACACAGGGTATCCTAGTGTGGGGCCAGAAGCAATGTATGTGCCTGTATGTAAATGTTTATGTTTATTAAAAAAATAATGATATTTATAATTTAACTACCTACCTTCTACCCATCTAAAAAGTGTGGTGAGTTTAAACGTTTAAATTATGACAGTCTCTTCGTCTCTTCGTTGACGAATCCCGAATCAGCACTCATCCAGATAAAAGACGTGTCCGTGTTTGGAGAAGACCAGGCGACCGTGAAAGACAAAGAACTGCCACTGGAACAGTTCAGCAAGGCGGAAAATCGGTGTCCTTTTGGTGTGGCATTATGATTGGAGCTAGAACGCCTTTGATCCCGTATCGGGGCTACATGACAGCAGACATGTACAAAGCAGTTGTTATTGATGATATCGTCAGACCATTCCGAGTAAACCATGGGCACCAATTTGTACTGGTCGATGATAATGCGCCCGCACATCGAGCTCAACGAGTCAATGCTGCTCTTCAAGAATACGATATCACACGTTTAGACTGGCCTGCCGGCTCGCCCGACTTAAACCCAATAGAGCACGCGTGGGATGCTCTTAAACGAGCTGTATGGAACCGTGAGCCATGTCCCCAGACATTTCCAGAGCTCAGGGAAGCCGCTATTGAAGAATGGGATAGGTTACCCCAGGAAATGCTGGATAACTTGATCCTCAGCTTGCCCAGGAGGATCTCCGCATGTGTTCGAGCCAGGGGAGGAGTTATTTTATATTGAATTTAACCTTTTAATAATAAATTGTTGTTTAAGTTTAATTAAACAGTATTTTTCTTTCTATGAAATTTCTATCACAATTACATTATGATTAATGGCTCAATGTTTTTTAAATAAATAATAAAAAATAGTTTTATATTTGAATTTCAAACAGGGTATTCCTATTTAAAAAAAACATACAACATAGATTTTTTCTTGATAAAATTAAATTTAAAGAATTATAGGAGCTTATGCTATCGATCACAAACTTTTTTTGATGTGTGTACGTCCCACTGTAGGGAACAGGCCTTCTCTCAGGGAGAGAGTTTGGGCTTAATCACCACGCGTGCCCACCGCGGATTGGCGATTTCAAGCGCTGAGGTATGTGAATAGCTCAGACACTCAGGTTTCCTCGCGATGTTTTACTTCACGGTTAGCGAGTGGTATTGCTACTATAACTTAACAAATGTAAGTACATAACTTAGAAAACCAAGTCATAGGTACATGCCCGCACCGGGGATCGAACCTGGGTCTCCCACTTCCGAGTCCGAGGTTCTACCCACTAGGCTACCACCGCTCTTAATAAAGACGCTGGGTCCTATTTCATAGAACAATCCATGGCTTACAATTCGTTTCACAGATTGACGAGTAGGTAATCTCGGCTACGCAATGCTCATAGGACTGTCATAATGAATTATGAATTCTAGTTTTATGAAACGCGGCCAATAGTAAAATATTATGGTACACAGAAAAAAGTGAAGGAAAACATCGTGACGAAACCTGAGTGTCTGACCTATTCAGTGCTTAAAATCGCCAATTCGCGGTGGGTACACGTGGTGATTAAGCCCATACTCCCTCCAGAAGGCCTGTGCCCTACAGTGGGACGCATACCTATAGACTGCTTATGGAATAGGTACTGTGCTGTAGGGGATAATTCGTGTACCTACCTGCCCCTCTACGCTTGACATTATTGTGTTTAAACTGCGTCACAATTGAATTCAACAAGTCAGAAGCAACGACTTAGTAAAGGTTTTAGTTGTCACAAATAGCATTAAAATTATTGGAACTTCAGAGAGCAACGGAAAATGAAAGCATATTTTGACTAAATTAATAAATAAATGCATTCAGTTGTAACGCAAGTCGGCTAAATTAGCGTCGAGAGTAGAGGACATTCTTTTAGAAAAAAATCATCATCATCATCATCAGCCATTTGACGCCCACTGCAGGACATAGGCCTCCCTCATGGTTTTCCTAACCATGAGGGGTTTTGCCGTAATCGCCACGCTTGGCAGGCGGGTTGGCGATCGCAGTATGCGGTTGCAATCTTAGGAAAACGCTGCTGCCCGTCTCCTGGTAATGTATTTCCCTAGTAGAAACGACATCCACGGAAGGAAATGGAGTGACGCTATTCTTAATCCGGCGCCACACGGTAGAAAAAAAAAGGATTATTTTTGCGAAAAAATGACTTTTTCTTTCATTTTATCCATGCGTGAAATCTCTGTAGGTACTTTAGGTGTCTATGTTAGAATTGCATTGACATTATATTTTATATGTTTCTAGCAAATAAAGGAAATACCTACATGATGAATTAAGAAACTAATTTGTCAGTTTTTCTTGGCTTTTTATCTTGAGCTAACGCAATGCCACAGAAAATTTGCTCAGCGTTTAGGAAAACACAATTCGTCAAATGTTAACACTATTTGAACGATTATCTTGTCTGCCTTCGAGCAACAATGACCGCTAGCAAAAGTTCACTCGCAAAATAGAAATAAAGCGTTTCAAGGAGGAATAGAAATGTAGATACTAAATATAGGTACGTTTGGTTCGTTTGTTTCTAAATATTGAAATTTTGTATTAATATTTTTTTATGTAACTCATATCCCACTGTAAGGCCTTCTCTCAGAGAGGGAGAGAGAGGGTATGGGCTTAATTACCACGCGTGCCCACTGCGGATTGGCAATTTCAACCGCTGAGGTATGTGAACACCTCAGCGTTTGAGCTCTATTTGTAAGTATTTATTGATAAAAATTGTCATTTTAATCACTTTTTGCAGTGAGTCCCCCCAAACCAATTGCTTGGTTTGACTGTGGGAGCAGCCTTGCATGCAATAACATCTCTTTCATCATCATCATTTAATTTTATTGCAACCATAAGTCTAAAAGGTGTTGATAGAGGTATAAAGTAGGTGCCATTGTGGACCCTGTAGCGCACAGCAACATATTGAGTAATATTTACAGTTCACCTACATCACTATTTACATTATAAGTACCTACATCACTAATAGCGTAAATGTGAAAGATTGTGTGTTACTCAATCACGCAATAGTGGCTGAACGGACTTAGATGAAATTTGGTATGGAGATAGTTTCAGTCCCGTGGAAGGACATAGGACAGGTTTTCATCCCAGAAATTACTCATTCCATGCGGGCGAAGTCGCGGGCAAAAGCTAGTAAATAATAAAATCGGCAACGGGATGACGAAACAGAATTTGCGTATCTTCTAAGAATTCTTCTGTAGGTACTATAGTAGCTTATAAGGAGATCTCTTAGTTTTTTTTTATAAATTGTACCTACTCTTTCAATTTTGTTGTAGATAGCACTTGTGCTACTTAGGTAACTGCATATTAAATTAGCACTTTCTGGTATATAATTATGACGTCGGCCTACCTCTACAGTCCAAGCAATCCCCAAAAACAGTCCCCTATGGTAGAGAAAGGCTTACCTTCGCCATGGTCGTCGGTTTAGCAGTCCTGTCGTCCACGCTCTAGTACGTTAACGAACTAAATGAGTTCTTGAGATTTTTGGTTTTATCGTATGTACTTAAAACAATTTTATTTACACTTAGGTACTGATACGGACACCATTTTAACCTCGTCGCTTCCCGCAGCGTGTGGTCGGTTATCTTGCTGCTCTTGTAGACATTAGGTAGGTACGTAGGTGAGATATAATTAGATCAAGGAAAAAACTTGCTAAAAATTAAGATTTTTAACGGACACGGTACGTCTACTCGATCCTAGATGGCGCTGTAAATAAATAATAAAAAGAAACATATTTAGCGCTATCTATAGTTTCTTTTCAGAACTACAATTAGTCTTAGGTTGCGACAACTCTGGCGTGGATTGGAACTTATGCTATTCAACACTAGGTGTCGCTATCACAGGCACTTTTTGCCACAGAGATGGCGTTACTAGTGTTAAAAGTTCAGTTTCGCCCTAATATAAATGAGATACTAGTTTGTATTTATTGTACTTTTGACCCCAGAAAATCAACAAATTACCTACTTTTATTACCATTTATTACTTTTGTTACCTATGTAACAAAACAACAAAGAACTTTCCTTACAATAATCAACGAGTAACCCGAAGGAGCAGAGAGGAAATATATATTCCGAAATTTTTAGCCTCTAAATAGGTTTTTAAGATTGTCCTCAGCACGGGTTAGTGCAACAAAAATAATAATAATTACTTAAATTTTATTTCTTTTTTATTTAATTCTAGTAAGTGATTCCGGAATTAAATTGATTGTGTAAACGAAAGTTATAGGAAATTAATATAATGTTGATGAAGTGAAAATGGTTTGTCAGGCTCGTGGCAAATGGCAGGCTGGCGTTTGCATCTACGTAGTAATGAGATGATTTACGCAGCGTCCAGTGGCACCTTCACTCACACTAGATGGGTGAAAGGACCACTCGGACGCTGCAGTGCCTGGGGCATTGTTTATAGATGGAGTAGGCTTGCCCAGCACCTACACCATTCTGACACTTTAGTCGGCCTAGCCCACAGGAAAGACCAGTCAATACGTGCGGAGCCAACCAAGCCGCCGGGTTTTCCTTCACGGTTAGCGTATGGTATTGCTACTATGAATTAGCAGATTTGAAAATAAACAAAGTCATAAGTACATGCCCTCACTGCGAATCGAACCTGGGTCTCTCGCTTCCGAGTCCGCAGTTCTACCACAGTTCTACTCACTGGGCTACCACCGCTTACTCCGGGATACAGGCGTGAGTTTACTAATGTAATTTTATACTACGTTTGCCTCGTAGGAATCGCCTCGCTAGGCGTATTTTTGCTAAATGATTAAGGAAATGCAATTGGAGCGACACTTGGCCGCATCAATGTGGAGAGCAGGTAGGTATAATGCCCGGCAAATAACCTAAGCAAAAATCCGCGCAGGTGGGATGAGTTTGCGATGGATAGTAATGGCGTAAGTACATTAGGTACTTAAGCTTACGTTCGTTTGTGTCATAATAAAATGTTTTTTTTTTAATGTATAATCATCATCATCATCAGCCATTTGACGCCCACTACAGGACATAGGCCTCCCTCATGGTTTTCCTAACCATGAGGGGTTTGCCATAATCACCACGCTTGGCAGGCGGGTTGGCGATCTCAGGAAGACGCTGCTGCCCGTCTCCTGGTAATGTATTTCCTTAGTCGCCTTCTACGACATTACCTATGTATAATCAATAGCCTATAGACTTACTTCGCACTGCAGGGCACAGGAGTTCTCTCAGAGAGACAGTACGGGCTTAATAACCACGCGTGCCCACCGCGGATTGGCAACTTCAAGCGCCGAAGTATGTGAAAACCTCAGGCACTTAGGTTGCCTCACGACGTTTCCCTCACCGTTAGCAAGCGGTATTGCTGTACAACTTGACAAATGTACGTAACTTAGAAAACAAACGGTTTTAATTAGCCTCTTTTGTGCCCCACTGCTGGGCAAAGGCGTGCCCGCCTGCTTGTCATCTCTCCCTGGCCGCAGCCGGCTCGCAACATCCCGGCAGGAATGCATTAAGGTCGCACCGCCATCTTCGACTTGGTCAGTCGCGACACGAACACATACGGTCGCAATTTTGGTCCTCCTATCTGGCTAGCACACTCCCACTTTACGGCTTTAAATGAGGGCTAACTAGGGCCGCCAATCAAAAAAAAAAATTACGTCTTCGTTTGTATACATTTCTCCAAAAAAGTGAACGACAGAGTTAACCTTAACCTGCCGGTCGCCCCTACATGGCGGGCAAAGGAGCGCAGTAATAGACTGCGTTAGGAACACGGCGCAAATCGGTTGGTACTTAGATACATAATATAAATAGTTCAGGAATCGAGTCGCGCAGTTTTTTCCGAGCTTTTCCCGAACTTCAAAGACAATTTTTTTTATGAATTAATTGCAAATGTAAGATTTCAGACTTTTCCCTGTATTTGTAGTAAAAGACGATATTACTTGCCAAATTTTATTTCTAGGTCAACGGAAAGTACTCTATAAATTTTGATTCCCTTGAGTGTCAAAATATACGTTTTGTGGCATAAACGGCGGTAACGTTAACTTAGAAGTTTGATTTTTTCACAGCTTCAAAGGACTGTAGACCTGAGTACGTATATGGTTTTAATTTCAACTCGATACTTTCAGGTGTTCCCGAGATAAAGGGTCTTGATAGATAGACGGACGAACGGGCAAAAAAGTGACCCTCCAAAGGTTCCGTTTTTTTACTTTTGATGTACGGAACTCTAAAAACTTCCGGGTGCTGTTCGTGTGTCTGGCCGCAGCATTAATGTTTTTCCTACTTTTGTAGGAAGTGATATTTTGGCTTTTAAAGTTATTGGTGGCCATCACGGAATCATATCATATAGGCTTTGATGTATAAGTTTGAGATGATTTGAGAAAAGATGGTCAGAGTGGAGTTTTTTTTCCCGCTGCCTTTTTCTCCACTACAAATACGGCCCGAAGGCAGCGGCTAACATAGTAACATAGTACATTGACATTCAGCAAACAGAATGTAAATTCTTTACGTTGAAATAAATTATTGACTTTTTGATTTCTTCTAAAAACTTAGTAAACTTAAGTAAACGGGACTTATCACAACCGAGTGCATGCTAGGCACACCAAAAAAAATTAAGTAACGTCAGTAAATCATTGCACTTTTCTTCATTAGCAGCTAGATCACATTGTCGGTTCCTCTAATGGGCGATTATCTTTGCATAACTGCTTACGGGCGGCGCAGAGGCCTTGATTACAGTCATTATTACTTGCTTCGAATAATTACAAGAATGAAGAAGTAATAATGCGAGACTACGGTACTTCGGTTCAATTAGAAAATACAATCTGCATTTTGGTTCAATCAGACTGACTGTGCGGTGGTAGCCCAGGTTCGATTCCCAGTGCGGGCATGTACCTATTTTTTTTAAGTTATGTAGGTACATTTGTGAAGTTAGCAACACAACTCGCTAACGGTGAAGGAAAACATCGTGAGGAAACCTGAGTGTCTGAGCTATTCATATACCTCAGCGCTTGAAATCGCCAATCCGCGGTGGGCACGCGTGGTGATTAAGCCCATACTCTCTCCCTGAGAGAAGGCCTGTGCCCTACAGTGGGACGTATATAGGCTGCTTATGTTATATATATATAGACTAACCTTGGTTCAATACCTGGCCCTGGTGCGTAATAAAAACTTTGGCCTTTTCATCTACGTATTGAGTCCAGTAGCACCTTCACTCGAGTACGAGTGGTCCCTTCACACTAGATGGGTGAAGTGACCCCTCGTACGCTGCAGTGCCTGGGACATTGTCTTTTGGATGGAGTAGGCTTGCCCAGCACCTATACCATCCTGACAGCTTAGTCGGCCTACAGGAAAGACAAGTCAATACGTGCGGAGCCAACCACACCGCGGGTTTCCTCACGATGTTATCCTTTACTGTTAGAGTGTAGACCCTGGTTCGATTCTCAGGGCGGGCATGTACCTATGACTTTGTTTATTTTCAAAGTTACGAACATATGCGAATTTGTAGTAGAGCCTAATACCTACACACATAGTTTTTCAATAGAATGATATAAGAATGACAATAGCTGTTATTTGGCAATAGCAGCACAATGCCAATCCAATAGTAAGTATAACGCGCGCAAATTAATCAAGCATCCCTCGCAAAGAATATCTTATTTATTATTTAAATTCTTTATTGCACTAATTACATTGTAAGTGTACACGGGCGTGCTTAATGCAAGAAGCATTCTCTTCCAGCAAACCTTGCGCGAGGCGCCGAGTAGCATGGGTACTCTTGCGAAGAATATCGGATGGCGCGAGGCGCCGAGTAGCACGGGTTCTCTTGCGAAGAATATCGGATGGCGCGAGGCGCTGAGTAGCACGGGTTCTCTTGCGAAGAATAGCGGATGGCGCGAGGCGCCGAGTAGCACGGGTTCTCTTGCGAAGAATATCGGATGGCGCGAGGCGCCGAGTAGCACGGGTTCTCTTGCGAAGAATAGCGAATGGCGCGAGGCGCCGAGTAGCACGGGTTCTCTTGCGAAGAATAGCGGATGGCGCGAGGCGCCGAGTAGCATGGGTTCTCTCGCGAAGAATATCGGAAGGCGCGAGGCGCCGAGTAGCACGGGTTATACCATTGGAATGCGATTGGTTACTAGACTACGAATAGTGTCCATTGAACCAATATGGCTCCATTGAACTACTGTTATGTATTTTAGTACTACACGTTTGGAGGTGTTGTGCGGGCGAGACGCAAATAGATTTTCAGTGACTTTTTCTTTAATAATCGTATGGTGCCAATCTTAACAATTTTGTTTTCAAGTCGTCCTTAACGTAAGTGATTAGAGTATACGTATGTAAAGGTTGATGTGCTGCCGACTGTACCACCCTTAGCCGACAAAAGGGAGAGGAGAGGTGCAAAAAAAAAACAATTCCGGAAAAGAGGGAACTTTTTAATTAGTCACCTACTCGAGGCGTATTTCACTAGACACTGCTCCGTTTACACTTGGACAGTAATGGAGCGAGTCTGCTGGAACAACATTGGAGGTCTTTGGTTTTATTTTCACGAGTAGGTGGGAACTGTTATTAATTTCCCGTGAAATGAACCTGAAAATAATATTAACACATTTTTTAAATTTTTGAATTAAAACTTTCGGAAGCTCGAAATTCCAGGTCAGGCTCTTCCTACAATAATGCAAGTAAGTGATTTCGGAGTGAATATTTTATTAAAGAATAGTAAAAAAAAATCCTGTGCATAAAAACGTACCTACAGGCATAAAACCTAAAAAAATAGGCACACTTCTGTTTTCGGCGATATCTGCGATATCTATATTATGTTTTAAAATTTACGACCCTAAAAGATTTTGTCATAAAACTCACCAACTTATATTATACATTACAATCATAAAAATACATTAATTGCATCAGCTTGTTTCGATATAAAGCATTGTTCAAATCGTTCAGATTTTGAATGAGTATGTTCATCTGTTAACCTTAAGTAGATACTCAGCGAGTACCTATTGTAGGTTTAAGTAACTGTCTTATATAGTACTTAGTACTGGCATGGCATAACATCAACCTTCTCTTCAATATTTTTTAAATAGCGTAGCTCTTAAAATTATTGAAGAGGCTAAAATCCGCGGCCTTTGTCAAACCCTTTTCCTTCTATGAACCAGAACAGTCAGTGATAGGAATACACGAATGATCTCGCAATAGATTAACTGATCCTGCAATAGATATGACCATCAGGAAACGGGAGATTAACTCATATATAATGGTGATGAATTGGCTGGGAAATACTTTCAAGTTCAAGTAAGCTTGCCAATGCAAACACTGCACAGTTCAAAGACACCTAATCCATAAACATCTTCTAAGAGCCTCAGAAGAGAGTCAGACAAAAAAAACTCATTTTAATACCAGCGCGGAGGGGAAATAGTTAGTTGTAACATTATCGCGCGAACGAATTGAGTAAGTAGGCACTTGCCCAACTAATCTAGGTGAGTCGAATACAGAGGACTCGAAATACTCTGAGATCCAGTATGGATACTCTGAGTCCAGCTTCGCGTTTCATAAAACTACAATTCACAGTTTATGATGACAATCCGATATATCGACATTGCGTTGCCCTCGTCCTACACTTGTTAATCTGTGGATTAGTTAAGTTGGTGACTTCACCATCATCAGTTCGTGTTGCCCCTAAATAGGGACATAGCGCTCTCAAAAATGACTTCCATAGCGGCCTATTTCGCGTCTTTAGTTCAAGCTCATCCATATTTGTCCCGCTCATTGTGGCCTCCTGCCGGACTGAGCGTCTCCAGGGGGATACCGCCGTTTAGCCAAAGTATATTTCGCCAAATTTTACTTCCCAATAAACTTATGGCATCAGTTTCATTTCCCAAATGAAACTTTAGCAAGTTTTCATTTCGCATTTTATTCATTTGGTCAAATTATCATTTCGCATAATTTTACTGCGTCAAGTTTTATTAAGACAAACGTTTATTATGCTAACTGCGACCCCCACAGACACGAACTGTTACCAGAAAAGTGGGTTAGGTTAGGTTAGAACTGCGACCCCCCACGGTAAAATGAATTTTGACCAAGTATTTATTTGGTAAACAATCACTTGCCATAATAACTTTTGCTAACTGTTTATTTGCTTTAAGTTGTTTTGAGAAATGTTTTTTTGCCAAGTGATAATTTGCGGAAAATAGTTTGGGAAGTAATACTTTGGAAAACGATTTTTGGCAATACATTAGTAAACCGTCTCCAGGTGGTTTTAGGACGTCCTCTCTTTCCCGTTCCAGTCGGGCACCATCTTAGAGCAATTTTGGATGGGTGGTTATCGGATCTTCTCATTGTATGTCCTACCCAATCGCAGTCGCAAATTGGTGACTCACGCAGCCAATGAGATTAGCGAGCTGGAGTGGCAGCGGGTTAGTCGCTTTTACGGACTAACCTTCAGTCGATGGGGTGCAAAGGTTTTCGAGTGGAGATCACGAACTGGCCAACGCCGACGATCTGAGACAGATTGCCGGCAGCTGCTGGATGAGGACAATAAAAGGGCACGCCACGGGTGGCGTATGCGCAGCAGCGGACAGATAGATAGATAGATAAAATATTTATTTGCATCTGCGTACACGCACATACATAATAATTTAAAAACAAGAAATAATTGCACAAGAGAAACAGAGCATAGAACATTGAGACAAACAGAGAGCACAACAAATGTCAGCACAGGCAAAACAATATAGAATACGAGGTAACGATTTGTGGGTGTGCCAAATGCAAAGGGGCTCTGACTCCAGGGGACCACTCCAGCGCTGGTCTTCGGACAGTACCCAGTGACGCGCTGACGTGCAGCACTTGGAAAAAAAGGAAAAGATCAGGTGCAGATCGGTGCTTTTGACTCTTTTAGTATGCAAGTGCGATGAGATGATCTCTGAGTAACTTCTTACTTGCTTCCTTACTGTCTCCGTTTTTTTTTTCAAGACGGACGAAGGAATGTGTTTGATTAAATTTTTAATTGTCTGTCCCCGAGGGCCCCTCTCATTTAGCTTCGTCATGGCGACTTTATGCTACAGTTGCAGCGTACGCCGATTTATCTATATCTAATATATAAAAATCTCTTGTCACACTGTACGTTACCGGACTCCTCCGAAACGGCTTCAGCGATTATTAGGATTTTTTTTTGTTTTGATTTGGTAGGTTGGAGAAGACGTCGTAGGCTAATTAATATCGCAAAACAACGTTTGCCGGGTCAGCTAATTTTTAAGGTTCCGTACCCGAAGGGTGCCAAACGGGACCCTATTACTAAGACTTCACAGTCCGTTCGGTCTGTCTGTCCGTCACCAGGCGAAATATTTAGGGGGGGCTTCGTTGTGTCTAATGTTGTATAGATAATGGCACGGAACCCTTCGTGCACGAGTCCGACTCGCACTTGGCCGGTTTTTTAATGATTTTAATAAGGGTGGACGTATGTAAGTGGAGTGAAAATACATTCACACAGTCCAGGTCCAGAAAAGTCCAGTCCAGTCACACAGTCCAGAAAAGTCCAGTCCAGTCACACAGTCCAGAAAATACCGTCCATGGGGTAACACTAGCGACACCGACAACATTTTTGGTGTTATTTTTAAAAACATGAGTTCTATAAAACACTGATCAAATACAATTTAAATGGTCTTGGGTAAAGGGAAAGATCATTTTGATCGGAATTTAAAGAGTGTTTTAAGGAATCCTGGTCTCTTAATAATAACACACGTTGACTTTAACACTATCGATTTTGATTCGAAACTTTGACATTAAATTAAACTTATTTAAAAAACCGGCCAAGTGCGAGTCGGACTCGCGCATGAATGGTTCCGTACCATTATCTATATATAACATTAGACACAAAGATTGAGAAAAAACGGCAGAAAATCACCTTTGTTGTATGGGAGCCCCCCTTAAATATTTATTTATTTATTTTTGAAGCGAATATGGGACTAAATGTTCTGTGAATATTTCAAGCGTCTACCTGTTGCCTTTAACACTGTCGATTTTGATTCGAAACTTTGACATAAAAGTAAAGTGAATTTATATAAAAAAAACTGGCCAAGTGCGAGTCGGAATTGTGCACGCAGGGTTCCATACCATTACATTACATACTATCTATACAACATTAGACACAAAGATCGAGAAAAAACGGCAAAAAACTACGTTTGTTGTATGGGAGGCCCCTTTAAATATTTATTTTATTCTATTTTTAGCATTTGTTGTTATAGCGGCAACAGAAATTCATCATCTGCGAAAATTTCAACCGCATAGCTATCACGGTTCATGAGATACAGCCTGGTGACAGACAGACAGACGGACAGTGAAGTCTTAGTAATAGGGTCCCGTTTGGCACCCTTCGGGTACGGAACCCTAAAAACCACACAAGAGATAAAAAAAATATTGTGTTCACAGGGTGCAAAGTTACTTAAGTACAACTATGGTCACGCTGATACCTATTGAAACATAGATAGGTTGAAATTACAGCGGAATCCAAGTCAGACTAGAGTCTGTGTTGTAGTTATCCAGGAAAGATAATTTAACTGTATAGCATGGTTTGATATCAAATCTATTGCTGCACCCAACTAAAGTATTTATTACCACGCGTTTCATATAGGCTTTGTACGCAAATTAAACAATATACTTCTACAAGGATCCTAAATACCACTCCTACAAGGATCCTTAATCGCAAACAAACCGAAATATTGCATAAAAAATAACAATGTCAGTCAATTAAGTCAAAAGCTCAAGTTGGCCGTCAGGCGACATCAGTACAACACAAAATGACAACTCTATACTTTTATTTAAATTTCGAACGAACATAACCAAACAAACAGACAGACAATATAATAAACTACTGGCCGAATTAAAGAAAGAAAAAAAGAAGAAAAATTTTCTTCATCGTATAAATATAGGCGAGGGAAAAAAATGTATTGCCAGCCAGCACTGGCCCCGCCCCCGAGAAAAGGGATTTGCCGCCACGCCTCCACCCGGTGGGGGGGATGGACACGCCAGCCAGCCAGTTACAACGGGCGTTCGCGGATTACGTACGACAATCCAGTTAAGATCCGCACGGGTTTTAATTAAAAAAGAAAAGTCTGGCGCATTCTTTTTTCGAAATTTTCGGTCGCGTCGTTCGACACACGAATTCGGTACATTGGATAGGAGCGGTGTTTTGCAGTGAGCGTGTGTGAGTGCAAGGTGGGGTCCGCGAGTCCAGGCTCCGTTTTTCTCCGGGTTTTTCCGAGTTTTCCGGACTGCAAATTTTAATGTTCCGGACTTCTCTGCCGGAGCGTGTGTAATGTTGTAAGTATTTTTATGCATATATTCGCGGATTTACGTCGTTGTTTTTTTCACGTCGGAACCAAGCCTTAGCTATTTGGGTATGATAATAATCGTCTTTTATAAACTGCTGGTGTTGTCGTTTGATACATTTTGATAATTAAGTTCATTGTATTACCTATTTTATTGCCCAAAAGCGAATTTATTAAAAAATTAAAAATAATTATGTGTGTATTAGGTATATTTTACTATAATATATTATGACGTATTATATTGTGTATTATAATGTCCAACAAATAACTTGAACAAATGACTTTGACTTCAAATAGACGTATTTCGGGTCTCATTGGCGGGGGACGCGGGAGATAATTTTTAATTCTTCGGACTTTAGTCTAGTCAAAACAACAATAATTTAAAAAAAATTTGCTCGCAAAGTCATCCCGACTGCGCAGAGTTTTGTACAAGTTATTTGCCGGGCATTGTACCTCTTTTCCTGCTTCTGCTTTACCTTAAAAAATTGCCAGTTTATCATTTATACGAGTCTCAGCAACTCTCTATACTGAGAATTTTCATAACTCTCTAATTAGCACGTACCTACTTAAAAACCTATCAATATTGTTTTCTATTTCCGAGTGGCGCCGGATTAGAATAGCGTCACTCCATTTCCATCCGTGGATGTCGTAGAAGGCGACTTGGGAAATCAATTACCAGGAGACGGGCAGCAGCGTCTTCCTGAGATTCCAACCGCATACTGCGATCACCAACCCGCCTGCCAAGCGTGGCGATTATGGCAAAACCCCTCATGGCTATGAATACCACGAAGGAGGCCTGTGTCCTGTAGTGGGCGTCAAATGGCTGATGATGACGATGATGATTTTTTTTTTAAATCCCAAAAGAAGAAATGAGAAATCAGAAATCAATAATTTATTTCAACGTAAAGAATTTACATTCTGTTTGCTGATTGTCAATGTACTATGTTACTATGTTAGCCGCTGCCTTCGGGCCGTATTTGTAGTGGAGAAAAAGGCAGCGGAAAAAAAAAAACTCCACTCTGACCATCTTTTCTCAAATCATCTTAAACTTATATATGAAAGCCTAGATGATATGATTCCGTGATAGCCACCAATAACTTTAAAAGCCAAAATAACACTTCTTACAAACGTAGGAAAAACATTAATGCTGCGGCTAGACACACGAACAAGGGTTCAAAAGAACAAAAGAACGAAGGGTTTTGCATTTGGTTCCTTTTGTATGACATGCATACGTATGTCCCATTCTATGCTCGACCGTAACTCCTTAACCAATCGTCAGATTTGACGAATAAATTAAGTTAAGATAAGAATATCCTTAAGTGGACCAACACTAGAAGACGTGACATAAAAAATATTACCTAATAATTACTAATGTTAAAGCCAAAGTTATAATATTAGGCACGCGTAAATGGGTCATTAAGCGCTGAGGTATGTGAAAACCTCAAACGCTGAGGTTTCCCTACGATGTTGTCCCAAACACTGAATGTTTTATTATCATTATTGGTATCGAACCCAGAACCTCTGGGATGCAAGAAAAGCACTTTTACCGATGTATGCAGCCGCTTTTTCCTTGAGGAGGTTTTAATTAGACCATTTTCATAGTTTTCTACATAGTTTGAGTCATTGTACGCTAAGGTATGTAAATACCTCAGACACTAGGGTTTCCTCACGATTTTTTCCTTCATAGTTAGCGAGTGGTACTTATTGCTACTACAACTTCACAAATGTAGATAGATAGAGAACACTTTATTGCACAACCAGGTGAAAGATATGACAAATAGTTTCTTATATCTAAGTAGTGGTATACAATTGGCGGTCTTATCGCTTAGAGCGATCTCTTCCAGACAAACTTTGGATGGAGAGGAATGCACCAAGAATATAGTCGGTAGAAGGATGTACAAAAAAAAAAAAGAGAATCTGAAATATAATGCTATGTGAAGTAACAAATTATATGTGTAGCGAGAGATTACAAGAATATAAGTACTTATAATTACATATTGTACCAATAATATATAATACTTACATGAATACCTAAAAAAATAAATAGTTACTACATTAAATTGGTGGAGTATGGCCTATACCTTCCTCAGGGAAGAGACCCGTGCCCCTCGGCGGGGACATAATGGGTTGATGATGATGATGATGATGATGACATTAAATTTAATGTACGTAACTTAGAAAACAAAGTCATTGGTACATGCCGGGATTCGAACCTTCGAACGACCTCCGAATAAGCACGCACTAATATGAAGGCACACAATTAGGTTAGGGCTTAAGGTAAAAAGGTTTGACGTTATGTTTTATGTTTAAATGTTGCTTTTTGCTATAGTTTATTCAAAATTAATCTGTTGAATTCTAAATGACCGGATCGGGCCACTATTGCTGGTTTTCAATTGTTCTTTTCAAGGTCATGATAAAATGGGTTAATTAAAAAAAAATGTGTTAATTATTTAACGGATTTCTCTTTAGTTTAGCCACATAATTCATAATAAGCATTGTAGATAACTGTCGATCAAGAGTGAATTAAATAAATAAAATTAAGTAAAAAAGGAACGTTAGTCAAATAATTTTGCGATAAATTCTAGTCACCCTGTCAGCATTGACTTCTGATACCCTGTGTATTTGAATATTTCGAAGTGAACGAATGACCTACACGACAAATTGAAAGCACGCAATCATTTTGTGAAAACGAGAATTTTTTTACGTCATTGTAAAAAGATCGACACTAAAAAAAGTTTGCAAACGAGTTTCCGCTTTTTCAACCAGCCTGCCAGTGAAAATATTCCACGGAAAAAACGGCCGACGAATAAAAAACACCCGATAATGTCATTTCGAACGTGTCAAATTGATGTAAATGTGTAAATAAGTTGGAGGTAGCATATTATTATATTATGCGGACCATCAATAAAACATGTATACAACGAGAAATATGATAAAAGGTGGGCTTTAACGAAAAAAAACAGCTCGGTCGTCAATCTCCAATAGAAAAAGGTACGTGATAGAATATGGTAATAACTACATTTTTATTTTACGTCGCCCTCATAACATAGACATGGACATAATTTATTGATAATATGATAATATTCATTACAAGTCAAGATGTAACTACAATAGATACTTAAATTTCGTAATGGGAATATAAAAATAAAAAATAAAAATCAAATTTACAAATGGCAAATATTACATGTCAATTTCATAATAAATGTCAATTAAATATTCTTAGTCAGTACCTACCTACCTATAAGTATAAAAATAATATTTTTAACAATAATAGGGTAGCCAGCATACTGGGTACCCTTCCCAGAGGCGGCGATCTGGGCGCAGTTTTCTATATTTAGTTATTTTTAATGATATGTTTGTAAATGTAAATAGTTATTGGTATAATTATATTTCTGTAAACCCAGGGTTATCAACATCCAAGTTTGCCAATATGCAAAGTAATAATACCTAAAATGTTATTAAAAAAAATAATAAGAGTAGGTATTTTATAAAAAAACATTACTGAAAGTTATATTAAAACTGTTTTAATCTACATCTTACGCACACGCTATATTGTCAACTTAGGTGCCCCTTAGGGCATGACTTTGTTGAGACACCTATGTGTCTCAACAAATTCTTGCCGGAGTGGTCAGAAATGGCAAATGATTGAAAATATTATACCACATTTTTAACAACAAAAATAACAGAATTCAAGAAAGAGATACGCACTATATTAATTAAAAGTAGAAGAGTTTGATGATCAAGGGCAGAGCATAGTGAATAAAATCTAATACCGAACATCTGTACATTATGTTGGAAGCTGAATAAACTGAATTGAATTGAATTGACTACTACACTATGTTGTAAACTGAATAAACTAAATTGAATTGATTTGAATTGACTTTCGCATGGATCCCATTAACAGATCTTGACGAAATTTGTATGATAAGGGGATATCTTTACTTGCCTGTGGAGGGATGTTAAGAAAGAATGCCTGGCGATTTGTGAGAGAGATGAGTAAATGGGTCCTTCTTCAGCTTTTCACATGACATTTCGATTTTTTTCATATGACATTCCAATTTTTATGGACATCTTGATTTATTAAGTTGTTGACAGTCGTAAATTATTGTAATGGTACTTTTATTATATTTTATAATACTAATTCTAACAAAATGGAATAAATGAAATCAGACAGTGTGCCAAACAATTCTTGCTGAACATACAAATGAAGAATACGGCCCTAATGAGAACCGACGCTTTTTTTGATGGCGGTTAAAAATATAAGTAAAAATATAATATTCTTACTTCATAAGCAGTATACTAACGAAGATAGCCAGCCGGCTAAAAGCTAGTCAATGGGCTTAATCACCACGCGTGCCCACTAAGGATCGGCGATTTCAAGCGCTAAAGTAAGAAGTAACACCTAAGACTCTCAGGTTTCCTTACGAATATCAACACTTCAAGTTTCTTCACGATGTTTTCTTTTACAGTTTGTGATCCGTTAGCCTCCTACAGTAATAATTCCAAAAAAAATATGTTTGTATTCCAGAAAGGTTTATTTGCTTCGTACGGACAGCTGTACGCTACGTCAGCCGATTCATAAAATAAGTGCTTCATAATAAGAAAATTACCAGAATTGAATTAAACAGCACTTACGTACGAATAACAATTATTTTGCGCGTGTCATCGATGGAAACAATAAAATGTATATTTGTCCAGTCTGCGCCCGATTATATAGAATTACACGCAATTAGGTAAACGACGTCACTTTCATTGTGCTTTTCGTTCATATTTCTTAATCATAAATTGTAATTTTAGTCGAAACCCGTGTTGATTTGCGGAACACAACAATGGTCTTATTGAAATTGGAAAATTGATCGTCTATTATTCAGTTTTCCGAGACACTTGTTCAAATGTTTTAATAAATTTCCTTCAAGTAATTACTGTAGGTTTTACCCAGCCAGGTAAGTGATCTAATAGTCGGAACATCAAATGAGAATAATATGTATTACAATAACCCTTTTCAAGTCTGGATTTTTTGTTTCTTCAGTAAATATATAATATACATAAGCAGCCTATATACGTCCCACTGTAGGGCACAGGCTTTCTCTCAGGGAGAGAGCATGGGCTTAATCACCACGCGTGCCCACCGCGGATTGGCGATTTCAAGCGCTGAGGTATGTGAAAGCTCAGACACTGGTTTCCTCACGATGTTTTCCTTCACAGTTAGCGAGTGGTATTGCTACTATAACTTCACAAATGTACATAACTTAGAAAACAAAGTCATAGGTACATGCCCGCACGATTCCCGAACCTGGGTCTCTCGCTTCCGAGTCCAATGTTCTACCCAATAGGCTGCCAACGCCAATCTGGGCTACCACCGCTATTTAAAATATCGCCAGTAAATATATCGATAAATAATTACATCAGTTCCCTTTTAGGTTTTTCATACCACGTCAAAAGTCGACGTTGGCATTTGAAACAATAAACGAAACATAAAAAATTAAATCGAGAATTTTTCACGATAATTTGGTTTCTAAAAGAAATTTTTAGTCTCGTTGTTAATAGTTAAAGACACACATTAATTTCCGTATCCGCTTTGTTCCATCTTTTATTAGTGTATGGCTTTAGCGAAATTTTTTTTTTCGTATTAAGTACCTAAGTACGGTCTATGCTCTAACTTCTCGCTGCCTAAAAAAAAAACTTTTTTTTCTTAAATGTTTATTATAATTTCCCGGTGTATGTAAATAAAATAACCACCTAATCTAATCTACAAAGTCCAATCTAGTTACCTTTTTCAATTCTATGAATAACTACCAAATTTAGTTCCGAGCGGCGCCACAAGATGCCGCCTGCAGTAGAATTTTGCGTTTCGGATTATGATAATTATAAGTATTCTCTGCCATCTCACATTCTTACATTTTTGAGCATCGTACCAGAAAGACTTTTATTTTTTTTATATATATTTATTAGACACACTAAGGGGATGTCAGTTTAGACAACATTATGGACACGTCTCACTGCAGGGCACAGCCCTCCTCTCAGAGAGAGAGAGAGAGAGTAGGCGCGTAATTCCCACGCGTGCCCACCGCGGATTAACAATACAAGCGTTGAGATACGTGAACACCTCAGACACTCGGGTTTTCTCACGATGCTATCCTTCACAGTTAGCGAGTGTTATTTAGGGCTACTACAACTTGACAAATGTACGTGACTTAGAGAACAAAGTCAAGCCTAACGCCCAATTACAGGCGCGTGCGCATAAACTCTCGCCTGCATCCCGGAGGGGTAGGCAGAGACCAGGGTCTGCCACTCGCCACGATCCTGACAGAACGATGTCGCTCCATCAACATTCATTAGTCGTTGCGTGCGCGCACGCCGGTTTCGGGTACTTTTTGTCTTGCCCTTTGCTAACACTATTGGCAGTGCCAACGGCCTCCTGCAGGTACTGGCGGACAGGCCAGACTATCCAATGTGGAAGCATTTGGATAGCTTACATGTTTTAAAAATAAAGAAATACCAAATAGTTACCAGTTTTTAAATTGAGTATTTTTAAGCCTACTAAGATAAGATAAGAATATTCTTCATTGTATACCGGAAAAAATGTCACAGAAACAGCAATGACAAAAGAAAAGATACAATTGGCGGCCTTATTGCCACTAGCGATTTCTTCCAGGCAACATCATATCGGAGATTTGCCGACGGAGAAATAGACACGGGTAGTCGGTGCAAATACGAATATTAATACACATACCATATACGTAATAATAATAATAAACTTACATATATCATACTTGAATACTATACATAACTACACGTGCTTACATAGTTTTTATCTCTAGTTTATGGATCTATGATCTATAACACTGTGGATCTTCGATCTCTGGTTTATCCGAATTAAAGGTTTTTATTAAGTTAAGTTACAGGAGCGCATGGAGCGGTGGTAGCCTAGTGGGTAGAACCTCGGACTCGGAAGTGGGAGATACAGGTTCGATCCCCGGTGCGGGCATATACCTATGACTTGGTTTTCTAAGTTATGTACATTTGTGAAGTTATAGTAGCAATACCACTCGCTAACGGTGAAGGAAAACATCGTGAGGCAAACTGAGTGTCTGAACTATTCACATACCTCAGCGCTTGAAATCGCCAATCCGCGGTGGGCACGCGTGGTGATTAAGCCCATACTCTCTCCCCGAGAGAGGGCCTGTGCCCTACAGTGGGACGTATATAAGCTGCTTATGTTATGTATTAAGTTAAGCTATAGGAGCGCAACTGTAAAAAAAATGTAAAGGTCTTTATTAAAATAGTAATAATATTCTTATTATTATTACTAATAAGTACATCACCTATGGTAACTAATAACTTCCACACAATACAATCACTTGACCTGGCCCCAAACTAGGATACCCTGTGCTGTGGTAACCAGGCAAGGTATGTGACACACGGAAATACACCCAGACTTTGTACAAATGTATGGCGGTCCCCGATGGGAATCGAACCCACGGCTTCCGGCATGTTAATCAGACGTGATACCGCTAGCACAACGAGGCAGTCGCATTAAGGTCGAACAATTCCGCGTGGCGCCGGATTAAGAATAGCGTCACTCCATTTCCTTCCGTGGATGTCGTAGAAGGCGACTAAGGAAATCAATTACCAGGAGACGGGCGGCAGCGTCTTTCTGAGATTCCAACCGCATACTGCGATCGCCAACCCGCCTGCCAAGCGAGGCGATTACGGCAAAACCCCTCATGTTTATGAAAACTATGAGGGAGGCCTATGTCCTGCAGTGGGCGCCATATGGCTGATGATGATGATGATGATGAATTCTGTTGTTCACAGTCATTCTGTTGAATAAGTCGAACAATGTGTTTTTATAAATGGTCCCATTGAGTGTTTAGTGTCTTTTAATTTTTATATTTTTACTTTTTCACGCGTTTTGTGTGTTAACTTCGCCCAAGTGCGTAAATGTGTGTTTTGGTGTGTAAATAAAACATTATGTTATCTTATCAATGGCTCCGCACACAAAACTGCGAATCGGCGCGATGCGAATTCGCAACGCAGAAAACTGCGACACATATTGCCGTGATGCAATTTCGTGCGGCGAGGCATCTCCCTTCCACGATGCGGGTGACCATTCCTTCAACGACCGTCAACCGTACTGAACGTATTTTGTAAAATAGCTCGCGACATGGATCGTAAAGAAGAAGTGCTCACTTCTGTTATTGCTAAGGAGATACGGCAAAAAGAAACAAAGAAGATTTCGGGTTCGTCCATTTACGACTATTACGAACACCGATGCGTATCAATTCGCAAGTTCTTGCGACGCGTCGCGCGAGGTCGCAGATTTTTACGATGCGGACGTCGCATCGCAGTCTTGTGTACTTACGCTCCAACGGGCCAATGTCCGCCTGGGAAGTGTCCCACGCCGGTCCTTCCACCCACATTAGCTCAATATATTTCTTTCGTCAATCTTTCTTCTTTCATCCTCTCCAAATGACCAAACCAACGCAACATTCCTTTCTCAATTCTAGTCCCTAGATCCTCTTTCAGCCCACAACGTTCCAAATTTTTAGGGTTCCGTACCCAAAGGTACTAAGACTCCGTTGTCCGTCCGTCCGTCTGTCACCTGGTTGAATCTCATGAACCGAGATAGTTAAACAGTTGAAATTTTCGCAGATGATGTATTTCTGTTGCCTCTATAACAACAAGTACTAAAAACAGAATAAAATAAATATTTAAGGGGGCTCTCATATAACAAAGGTGATTTTAATGCAGTTTTTTGCTCGATATTAATAACGGCAGCAGGTAGACGCTTGAAATATTCAAATGTTGCATAGATAATGGCACGGAACTCTTCGTGCGCGTCCGACTCGAACTTGGCCGGTTTTTCAAATGAATATTTCTTCCAAGTCACGGCAATCTTAGTAACCTCGCGCGGTAATAAAATGCAAAATATTATAACTAGTCAATAAACAAACTCACAGGAAAACCGTCCAAATATTTTCGCCAGTTTATTATCTTCATTTCGTACAATTTATTGGTTAAAGTTTTACTGTCCTCCGTTTTACAAATTGAACTAGCGTCTGCCCGTAATTCCGTTTCCGTGGAATTTAAAAATACTTAGGTCAAAGAGGTGGAAATTTCGAAATAGATCTAAATTACAATAAATATGAAAAGTCTTATAACATTAAAGATTATTGAGATGAAATGATGTCTGGAATTACAGCCAGTTCAATGCATGAAATCCAGGTTTTAGAATATTTATATAAACTATGTTATTTAAAAACTTAAAAAGACTAAGTTTGGAGTTTTTTGGTCAACTTTTTCTCCAAAATGATCTAGATTTTGAAATGGACACCTAGTTTAACTTGTAACGTTCATTAAGTCGCAGTTCCTGTGCTATTTTGAATATTTTTTTAAATTTGATTTGCTTTGATCCCGGAGGACTAGAGAGAGACCAGGGTCTGCCACTTGTCACGAGCCATATAGGTATCTCTTTGACATCAACAAAATTCCTTAGCCGTTTTCGCGTACTTTTTATCTTGCCCTTCGCTAATACATCCCCTATTTGGTCGATATATATAAGCAAGTGAATCAATGTATTCTTATTGAGAAATAAATTTCTTAAATCACTAACATTCATTAGTCGTTGCCTGCAATTTTTATTTTCCCTCCGCTATATTACTTGGTTGAAGTATGCTGCTTGGGACGCCCCTAAAAGACCTTCAGCAAAAGCCTCAGCTCGGCGTTGCCATGTCAGCCCGATTGTAAACATTTGCCGCATCCGAACACGACTGATATAAATTACGAAAGCGCAAACAGGGCGATGACTTTTATTGGCCTCCCGTAAAAAAAGACGTGAAGACAAGAAAAACTCATCGAAAAAAATAAAAACCTACTGCCAAGGTCTTACGGTGTTACTTTTAAAACACAATTCCTTTAAGAAGTCCTGGTAAAATTGTTCCTGGTAAAGGAAAATACGTAAAGACCGAAAGATTGGTAGAGCGATAGACTTTCTCTTAGATGTTAAAATACTCACGGCTTTATTTATAAAAACAAAATTCCTCTAAAACACTCGTAAGAAGCAGTTTATTTAATCTGTGGCTACGACTTTTCCTTGTAAAATCTCCACCGCAGACCATTTTAAGCGGCGTCTTAAGAAATCGTGTTTATTGTAAATAAGATCGTAACAGTGTTAGGTTTTAAAAACACTTATCAAATGCAGTTTAATTAGTCTTTAGCAGAGTGTTCACCTTTACCACAGGCTATTAAAACTGCATTTGAGTTGTGTTCTAGGAGTTATCTTCCACTATTATTCTGTTAGTTTACTAATTTTCTACCAATACCGTTCAGTGAATTATGGTTTTAATTTAATATATAAAAAGCTCGTGTCACAGTGTTTGTTATCGAACTTCTCCGAAACGGTTTCGCCGATTTTTGAGATTTTTTTGTGTGTATTTGGTAGGTCTAAAAAAAGATCAAAGGCTAATTAATGTGGCAAAAAAACGTTTGCCGAGTAGAACAATATTTTTATGTAGAGCACATGTGTACTGTAAAAAATATTCTTATCTTATCTTAATCTTATAAGAGTGTCCATTCAAACAGCGCCACTCCAAAGCAGGAAAACCATAATAAAATAATATTTTCTTACTTAAATAAAAATATATAATAAAAATAAGTCGTAGAACAAAAACGAAAAACTCTAAGCGACATGTTATACTGGAATTGCGCATTCTATAAATGCATACCATGAATTATGTTATATTTATTTCATACCTACTTGTAGGTGGTTTAGTGTACTACTTACCTAATTTCTTCGATTACACAAACATACACACACGCGTGCGAAAATCTTGACCCTCCTCTGGTGCTGTAGTCGGATAAAAAGTGTGTTTCAAAAAAAGACGTGTGAAAATGTTTATTTTTCAAAGTCTAGTGAGAATTTATGCGAAGGAAATGGCCTGTGTTTTAGGTGTTTTTAACGGTTCATATTTTGGGTAACATTTACGCCCAGATTTGAAAGTGTAAATAATTCAGGGCCTGGAATCTAATAAATACGCAACAAACTTATTGGTCAATAGAACGATATAACCACGACACAGTGTGGTACAACCGTTGCGGTAAGATAACTCCGTGACGTGTGGCGCCGGATTAAAAATTGCGTCACTCCATTTCCTTCCGTGGATGTCGTAGAAGGCGACTAAGGAAATCAATAACCAGGAGACGGGCAGCAGCGTCTTCCTGAGATTCCGACCGCATACTGCGATCGCCAACCCGCCTGCCGAGCGTGGCGATTATGGCAAAACCCCTCATGGTTATGAAAACCACGAAGGAGGCCTATGTCCTGCAGTGGGCGTCAAGTGGCTGATGATGATGATGATGACTAAAATAACTCACATCTGTGCATTTAAAAGACGTGCTCCCCCCGCCCTATTTGGGTCGCAATCGTTTACAGGACCCAAATCGAGGTTTAATCGTGCTTAGAATTGGAAATAGAAGAAGAAAAGAATCAAAAATTAATCACAGCCATGAAAAATTATTTTCTCAATTATAAGCACGAGCATAGTTTGATTTGTGTCCTCTAAACACAATAGGTAAAGTGTCATTGTGATACGGCATGTCATTTGTGAATTTAAAACTGACCACGTTTGTGTGGAAAATGGCTCTTTAAGGGGCTGCCTTAACTATCGTACTTACCTTTATACTCTACCTAGACACATTTACCCTACGTCATTTCTGTATAAAATGGGGCGACCACAGGTAAAAAATCAACGCAATTCAGCCGCTGGCCACCCCATTCCTAGCCGCACATCGCGCAAACAGCAATTATTTTCAAATTAGGAACGCGAAACAACATGGCGGTGTGTCAACAAAGTTAACGGTCGAGATTGCGTGAGAGTGGGGAAGTACTTACAAATCAATAGGCCGTGCCACATCTCTTTGAGGTAAAGTTGATATAAAAATATTTAAGAGCCCATACAACAAACGTAATATGGTAGCGAAGCAAACGAAGCGGTGGTAGCCTAGTGGGTAGAACATTGGACTCGGAAACGGGAGGTTCGATCCCAGTGCGGGCATGTACCTATGACTTTGTTTTCTAAGTTATGTACTTTTGTAAAGTTATAGTAGCAATACCACTCGCTAACGGTGAAGGAAAACATCGTGAGGAAACCTGGGTGTCTGAGCTATTCACATACCTCAGCGCTTGAAATCGCCAATCCGCGGTGGGCACGCGTCGTGATCAAGCCCATACACTCTCTCTGAGAGAAGGCCTGTGCCCTATAGTGGGACGTATATATGCTGCTTATGATGACAACAAACGTAATTTTTTTGCCATTTTTTGCTCGATATTAATAACGGCAACAGGTAGACGCTTGAAATATTCTCGGAATTCTATATTCGCCTCAACAATAAATAATTAAACTAAAATAAAATGAATATTTAAGGGGGGCTCCCATACAACAAACGTGATTTTTTGCCATTTTTCTCGATCTTTGTGTCTAATGTTGTATAGATAATGGTACAGAATCCTAATCCCTCGCACTTGTCTTTAGTATTAGAAAAGTTGTGACGACCTACTGTTTGTATAATGTTGTTATAAAATTTATTCAAATGAAGGCGCTAGAATTTAATTAAAATGCACGCCTAATTCTAATAGGTCTATTAATGAAATTAAGAGGTAATTATTTGCATTCCAATGTAACGGCCCGAATTCTTTGAAATATCAATGAACAATATACAACTCTTGGGTAGGTACACCCAAGTTTCTCACATCCTAATAATCTGGGCTAATAATCTATGAGTTACATAAAACTGCAATTCGTAGCTTATTGTGACAATTCGAGATACATTGCGTAGTAAATTCTTCGCACTTGTTAATCTGTGGTATTTGCAATTTATGTAATTAATTAATTAATTTAATTTTTCTATGAAACAGGCTCCTGTTACATATGCTGCCTATATACGTCCCACTAGAGGGCACAGGCCTTAATCACCACGCGTGCACACCGCAGATTGGCAATTTCAAGCGCTGAGGCATGTGAATAGCTCAGACACTCAGGTTTCCTCACGATGTTTTCCCGCACCTGGGATCGAACCTGGGTCTCTCGCTTCCGAGTCCGATGTTCTACCCACTAGGCTACCAGCTTGTTTATCATATTATAATGTGATTTCAATATCAAATGTCTATCGGTATGCTGAACTGCCCCTATATTACGCGCACAAGATCCTGAGCGATTCCAATCGTCCAACTGTCAAATTTGTATGGGATTTGACAGTTAGGCGATTGGAATCGCTCAGGATTTGGTGCGCATAATGAGGCCCCAGATTGGATTACGCAACGGGGGAAGTACAAAAAACCTCGTTTTGAAAGCTCACATAAAAGAAACGACATGCCATCAAGGTTGTTTAACAACAATCGAATCTAAATGGCCCATTTGGCATACAAACTCATTTCGATATGAAGCCCTGAGTTGCGTTGCCTTTGGGTCCTGGATTTTGAGCTCCATTCGATGGAAGTTCAAAATCAAAGTGATATTCAAAACTAGATGGCCTTCTATTTGTTTATATTTATTTAAATACAGATACCACTGGAAAGCAAAGGAAATATGACGTAAATTTTTGCCCATTTGGCCTTAAATGGGTTTAAAACGCGAGCCCCAGCTGGATTAAATTAGGGTATAAATTATATTGTCATGTAAGCTGATAACAAATATCACATGTCTAATTTAGCATGACTACTCACTCGAGTGTAACTAAATAGCCTTTATCCTATACTAGCTGCGGCCGTGACTTAGCTCGCGTGGGATTCGGAAAGGAATAATTTTACGTGTGATTCGATGACATGACGTATTTTTATGCCTTGTTTCTTTAAAATTCGTTTAGCCATTGAAGCGTGATTAAAATCTGTATGAATGAATGAATGAATAATTTATTGCCACAAACAAACATGCTTACATATAATAATAGAAAAATAAAGCTAAACAAATAAACTTTTATCTGTATCTTATATATGGTATATATTACCGTAATTATTAGTGTGTATATAATTAATAGCAAGTATTAGTGTGTATTGTATTACATCATTGCTGAAACATTCATTTTTATACGTGCCCCGCTCCTTGTAACACATTAGGTACTTATAGGTACTTTTATCTCTTTCTTTTTTGCACGCCTCCCTCTATTTTTGCCTCCCCTGTACCTCCTGCAGATTGACTGGTAGAAAATGCCATGAGCATTAAGTCCACCTTTTGTACACTGTCTTTGTGCAATAAAGAATTAATAATAATAATAACTTGCTAATCGTATAGGTTGTACAGATTGTGGGATTTGGATAGAAATAATTTTACGTCTGATTCGAGGACATGGCCTATTCCTACTTGTTTCTTAAAGATCCGCTCAGTAGCGTGATGAAAATCCAAACAAACTATAATCATCGAATAAACAAAAATCTCGTGTCACTGTGTTTGTTATCGAACTCCTCCGAAACGGCTTCACTGATTTTTTATGATTCTTTTTGTGTATACCTAATTGGTAGGTCTGAGAAAAGGTCGTAGGCTAATTATTATTAATACAGCAAAACAACGTTTGCCTGATGGGTCGCCGTCTATGCCTAACGCTAGTGGCATTTTTCCGAGCGGTTCCGTGCTTCGCAAGGCACGTTAAGCTGTTGGTGCCGGCTGCCGTCGATAGATGGCAGTCGTTAAGCCAAGTCAGAGGCCTTAGGGCGGCTTGACAACTTCTGACAGTAGACGAGCCACTAGTCTACAAGCCTCCACCAATCCGGACTTGGCCCCCGTGGTGGAGTATGGCCTATACCTTCCTCAGAGAAGAGACCCGTGCCCCTCGGTGGGGACATAATGGGTTGATGATGATGATGAACGTTTGCTGAGTCAGCTAGTGTTGGTATGTTCTATGCAGGGTGTTCAAAAAGCTGAGGAAGAAGTAATTACCTTAGAAGTTTTTATGTGTGCAATTTTCCAAAGACAATATTTTTCAAAGTTGCAAGGAAATTCAATGTTACCCAACTTGACTGTAGTGATTTGGTATTAGCTAGCATTTATTTTTTATTTATTTTTATTTTTTATTTATTTCATAAAACTTACAACTATCATTACAGGGTGGCCTTTTGCGATCAAGACCAAGACCGTTTTTAGCGAAAATGCTTTAAAGTTCAAGTTTGTGAACCTAATTTCCGGGCTATAGGTTCTAACAGTAGCTATCACCATCATTTAGATTGATGATCACTTTTTGCAAAATCGTATTAGGAAATACAAATAATGAATTGGAAAATATCGGTGTACAGCGAGTATAACTTATCCTAAAGTATAAATTGTATCCAAATAGGCAACTGTCACCTGCTCTGGCCTGTCAACCGTATCGCAGAGGGACAGTAAAACAAGAAAAGATGGCCCAGAGCATTTGGGATGTACACCATGAATTTTGGGCGGTTTGAAGGCCATTGCAAAATGGACGTGCCTTAACAATAGCTGTCGAATACACTAGTGTATTACAAGTTTGTTTGTTTTTAAAGGCCCTTTTCAAAAATATCTCAGCACAAACTAGAATATATTAGAACCAGTATACCAGTCATTGGTCTGATAGACGTAGAGGCGGCATTAATTGTTCGTGCATTTTTTTAAACAATATTTCTCAACTGGATACAAGATTTCTCAACTCAATTTTTTTTTGTATTTTTTTTTCAATGTACGTCTATGCCCAAATGTATGCCGTTTTTAATTACTAATTACATAACCGCGGTTTTCAAACCACCCAGATTTCAGCGTGTATACTCGTTACAAGAGAAGATATGTTTTTTTGACCGGCGTGCGCGCATGCAACGACTAATTAATGTTATAGAGCGAAGGACGTTTGCCCGAATCCTGGCAAGTGGCAGACCCAGGGCTCTTATTATGAAGCAGCGATATGTTTGGAAGGGTCGTGATTGCGCTTGAGCCCGACATTTCACTCGAATCTAGCGACAAATACCTACGGTTCTTTTTTTTAATAGTTTCATATTTAATATACTAACAAGCGACCATCTCGCTACTTCCGATAATGTCACATTTTTCATAATAAGAGCCCTGGTCCTGCCTACACCTTCGGGATGCAAACTGTTCATATTTACGAGTATTGTAATTTAGATATATTCTCAAACTCCCACTTCTGTGACCTATTTTTCAAATCCACGCAGTTCACAAATCCACAGTTTATACTATAAGGAGGATAGTAAAACTTTAAAGAAAGAAAGAAACCATTTATTTACATATTTACTTATTTATTTAGCCAATAAACTATACGAAACAGGACAAAATATTTGGGCGGCTTCCATGTGAGTTTTTTATTGACTGGTTAGACTATTTTGTATTTTATCACCGGGTGAGGTTACTAAATCTACCGTGCCTTGGAAGAAATATTAATTTAAAAACATTAATTTGAGAAAATTATGAACTGAAGGAGGATGTAGTGACTAGAATTGAGAAGGGAATGTTGCTGGTCTACACCTACCCCTCCGGGATACAGGCGTGAGTATATGTGATGTGATTTTTTTCATTGGTTACGCTAGTTAGCCCCCTTGGAACCCACGCATGCGGAACCCCAAAAAGCGGTCAGAAAAGCCTCGAACGGACCCAAAAGTGTCAGTTACCCGGGTGTCGGTTTACATACAGAGCTTGACCACTAATTGACTGATCAATCAGCGGACGGGCGGGCAAGCTTACCCTGCGGTCGTGTGGCTACTGGACTGGCATAATCTTGTCCATAAAAATACTGTGGGGAAACCCGCGGAGCACAGACGCAAAGCGCTCGAGCCTCGAGTTCTAATATTACTAATAACGATAACTTCCACACGACACACTCATTTGTCCTTGTCCCTGACTTGTAATGTAGTAACCAGGCAAGGACATCACAGATATGGAAATATACCCTGAGACTGAGGCCGTTCGCACAAAGGTGCGGCCACCCCCGTGAGAATCGAACCCATGACCTCCGGCACGGTAATCAGACGTTAAACCGCTAGACCAACGAGGCAGACTAATGTGAATAGAAAGTATCGAACTTTTAGACTCAGTCGGATCTGAGTCACGGGCTCTGAAACTGAGTCTGAAAATTCTTTCTGTGCTACTGAAGTACCGAGATAAACTTTAAAACTTTTTCCTTTGCATCCACGTAATGAGATGATTTATACAGCGTCCAGTGGCACCTTCACTCACACTAGATTGGTGAAGGGACCACTCGGAAGTTGCAGTGCCTGACGTTACTTTTTAGATGGGGTAGGCTTGCCTAGCACCTATACCATCCTGACAGCTTAGTCGGCCTAGCCCACAGGAAAGACACGTCAAGTACCGAGACAAGGGGTTACTTTTCGTCCAGCAGGGCCCTACTTTGAAGTATGGTAAGGTTGACTGATTGACTGACTTCTTGCCTTGACTTCTTTCTTCTTGATTTTTCTGGAGACTTCCTTTTGTTTTTCTTGAATTCTTCTTGGGCTCTTCACCGCAGTTCGAGGTTTGAGCGGTGCGAGGGTGCGGTGCACAGGCAGGAGACGGGATGTAAATGAAAGTTCTTTGTTGTAGTATCAGTAGAGTCTCTCGTAGAGTCTGAGCGTTTATTAGGGATGCGTGTGCTTATGTTGTAACAAGCTCATAACAAGTCATTCATGTACTTATGCTACAATGCTATGATTTCGTTGAACTACAATTCATGGTTTACTATGACAATTCGATGCACATTTTACAGCCGATTGAGAAGTAGGGCAGCGTTACAGCATACCTGAAACGTGCTCTCTCACTATGGGCCTCATAAGAAAGCTCAAGGTCACGCAACGAGCTATGGAAAGGGCTATGCTCGGAATTTCTCTACGAGATCGAATCAGAAATGATGAGATCCGTAGACGAACGAAAGTCGTCGACATAGCCCAGCGGATTAGTAAGTTGAAGTGGCAGTGGGCGGGGCACATAGCACGCAGAACTGATGGCCGATGGGGCCGAAAAGTTCTCGAATGGAGACCACATATCTGCAAGCGCAGTGTAGGACGACCAGCCACAAGATGGACAGATGACCTCATCCAAGTGGCAGGAAGACGCTGGATGCAGGCCGCTTCCAACCGGTCTTTTTGGAAATCCATGGAGGAGGCCTATGTCCAGCAGTGGACTTCTTGTGGCTGAATGATGATGATGACAGCATACCTACGTCGAATTTTCGTAATCAATGAAGAATTGAACGAATTTTAATTTTTGTGAGACGCGGCCCAGATCATTTTATTTAATTTTTTCATTAACGGCTTGTTTGCATCGTGGCGAAGTGTAGAACAGAAAAACGTAGAGACGTGCGAAAACCGTAACCCTCGTTTGCATTCGCAGTCGGATAAAAATAGGTATAGAAATGTACGTGAAAACTATATAAATATAAATAAAACATTTCGTCAAACCCGGCAACAGGGTATGCAGACACACCGGTCATATTGTCTGTGACGACGATTTATTACGCAAATTGCGCGGAAAATAACTTAATTAAAGTAATTTTCGTTTGATTCCGTCCAATTTTGCAAAGTACTGACCATGGACAGAAGGCGCAGCAAAAAAAAAATTGTTTTAGGGTTCCGTACCCGAATGGTGTCAAACGGGACCCTATTACTAAGACTTACTATCTGTCTGTCTGCATGTCTGTCTGTTCGTCTGTCTGTCTGTCTGTCTGTCTGTCACCAGGCTGTATCTCATGAAATGCGATAGCTAGGCAGTTGAAATTTTCACAGTTGATGTATTTCTGTTGCCGCTATAACAACAAATACTAAAAATAGAATAAAATTAATATTTAAGGGGGGATCCCATACAGCAAATGTTATCTAAAGAAAGCGCTATGTAACCTTCACAGCGCCGATATCACGACGTTAAATGTCAAACGCTTCTTTTTGGTTTCTATAGATGCCGCTGTTCTCAAATTCCGTCTTTGTCTAATGTTGTATAGATAATGGTAAAGAACCCTTCGTGCGCGAGTCCGACTCGCATTGGCCGGTTTTTTTTTACGAGGTCGTGGGTCGTGGGATCTACCACTGGGGGCTGGAGTTGTGCAAATGACCTTAGTGTGGGTGTATTTCCACGTTTGTGATGTCCTTGCCTGGTTACCATAGCACAGGGTATCCTAGTTTGGAACCAGTGATTGTGTTGTGTCGAAGTTATTGTTGCCATTATAATAAGAAATAATAAAATTTTATTGCAAATAAACGTGTTACAGATTGTGTTCTGGCTCCCAAACTAGGATTCCCTGTGCTATGGGTAGCCAGGCTGCTTCCGTGTGCGAAATTATTATTAGTCTCTTCTCGCGACGTCAAAGCTTCGCAGTTCGTGGAGTTTATTTCAAGGCCTAAATTCTGTAAATGCATTGGCCCGCTTCGTGGCACATTATATATAATATAAACAGCCTATATACGTCCCACTGTAGGGCACAGGCCCCATACTCTCTCAGAGAGAGAGTATGGGCTTAATCACCACGCGTGCCCACCGCGGATTGGCGATTTCAAGCGCTGAGGTATGTGAATAGCTCAGACACCCAGGTTTTCTCACGATGTTTTCCTTCACAGTTAGCGAGTCGTATTGCTACTATAACTTCGCAAATGTACATAACTTAGAAAGAAAAGTCATAGGTACATGCCCGCACTGGGAATCGAACCTGGGTCTCCCGCTTCCGAGTCCAATGTTCTACCCACTAGGCTACCACCGTTTGGCACATTGAATTTTCTCTCCACTGCACTACACTCCATTCCACGAAACGCGCTCCCAAAGAAAATCGTCCATGTGCGCCCATTGGTTAATGCGCGTGACCTTAAGATATTTATTGTGTTACGAACGTCCGTACAACAAAAAAATACATGTCAATTTTTTTGGATGCATGGAAACGTTGAACTTAGTAGGTAGGCGTGTGATTTTTTTATTATGTTTTCACACCGAAAACCATACTAGGCGAGCCTGTATCATGGCTTTCGACGCCTCTCATCGAGTTTCGGTTACATTGCCATGTTGGGGGTATGTCGATAAGATTAGTTGTGTCGAAACATAGATAAAATTTATGGTTACACTTATAAGGATTGGTTCAATACAGACTGAATCAAATCACTATATCTACAGCGTACGTTTAAAAGCACTGGTAGAAGAAATAATGTTTGGTTGCATGCGTTCAAACAATAATGTTAATTGGACAAGTGATATAAATTTATTTATCGCCACACACATTATACAAGGCATAGGAAACAAGGAAAAGCAGACAAGGCAAAACTCTAGACAAAAATTATCCTGACTTAAACTATCCAGCGCTCTTAAGATAAACGTGATTAGAACTACCGCACTGTGGTGACTATCGCCGTATAATTTAAATTCATTAATAGGAGGAGAAAAATCAAATTTACAAATGTCAAAAATTACATTTAAAAAAAAAGTCAATCAATTAGACTTAATAAGAAGTAAAAACAATGTCAAAAATATAAAAAAACAAAATAAGTAAAAATCAAACAAACCAAAATTCATTAATAGGAGGAGAAAAATCAAATTTACAAATGTCAAAAATTACATTTAAAAAAAAAAGTCAATCAATTAGACTTAATAAGAAGTAAAAACAATGTCAAAAATATAAAAAACAAAATAAGTAAAAATCAAACAAACCAAAATTCATTAATAGGAGGAGAAAAATCAAATTTACAAATGTCAAAAATTACATTTAAAAAAAAAGTCAATCAATTAGACTTAATAAGAAGTAAAAACAATGTCAAAAATATAAAAAACAAAATAAGTAAAAATCAAACAAACCAAAAAAAATGAAACCTATTCACTACATTATTCAATTGCCACTTCAATATCGGACCGTCTTCGCTCATTGTTTCGCTTATCTGTAGCCGCGCGCATTGACCAATGAGATGCGAGTATTGGGTTCCCTAGGAGTTCGACTCGTGGAACTGTATAACGACTGTATTCCGATATCGCTGCTGATCATGTATTGAGAAGTGGACCTTTTGTACCTTCACCTTCTGCGGGCTTTGTTTGCGATGAGAATCGTTATAAAATCATAATTGATTCTCAGGAATGTCACTTTGCATAGTCTTTCGACCGTATCGTCCCAGATTTGATAAGCTCTGTCCGTTTGCCGGATCTCTAGCACAAAGCCTGAAGGTTCACATTGCTACATGACGTTTGAAACGGAATTAAGTAGCTTTGTTGTGGTTGCGCGCAATATGATTTTCGTGGAATGTGATTTCGATGGAACGTTTTGCAAATTCTTGAAACTTCACTGCCTCGCTGGTCTAGTGGTATTCGAATAATTGATAAATAAAGTCCACGCAACACAGTTACACATGTGATAGCCAGACAAGGACGTCACAGACATGGTAAAACACCCAGACTGAGGTCATTTGTACAAAGTACGCCAGCGTCCAGTAGGAATTGAACCCACGACCTATGATTTTTTTTATTCCTGTTGGAGAGGAAATTAATTGGTTGTTTTCTCATGTTTGTGATGTCCTTATCTGGTTACCATAGCACAGGGTATCCAAATTGGGGACTGGCATAAGTATTAGTATTGTGTAATAGGCATTAATTAATCCACTGCCTTACATCCGAGACGTTTTGGGTTCGATTCCGACATGTATCCCTTGGCTTTCATGAATTCCTAACTATGAATGAAAACACCGCGAGGAATCCCGAGTTTCTTAGGTGTTCTAATATCTTTTGAAATCGCAAATACGTGGTGGGCACGAGATACTATCTCTCTCTGAGAAAAAATCACAGATTTCGTGCCTCACATGACTATCGAGCACATTGGAAATTAATCGAGTCATAAATGTCATGTGAAAAAGTTTTTTCTGACTTTTTGTCTTTTTTCAAAAAGGTTTAGGCTACAGGACAAACCCTTAACCCGATCGTCTTTGTTTTAGGCTCAAATTGTAGCTGACTAAATTGTCCAGAGGACTTTTTCTCAAATGTTGGATATCATTCTTCGTTTGAAAAATATCGATCGCCGAAATAAAAATTCGAATTTTTTTTTTACTCTTTTGCCTATAACTTGTTTCCTTTTTTTATGTTCTCGAATAATTCTTTTTGCACCTTACAGCTCTTGTGAATACGCATCTTTTGAATGTCATATCTTCAAAACTCTCCGAGATGTGAGGGGATCGCACTTTTCGTGAAATCGTAGCCTACGAGAAGACATTTTCCAATGTCAAAAGCTTTGTAGCAGTAAGCTTATAGGCTTAACGTAACGTTAGTAACGTTGTTTAGCCCTATTGCTTTAATTACGAACTAGTGTCAGACCTACTAAATATCATAATAAATTTCATAAAAATCGGTGAAGTCGTTTCAGGGGAGTTCGATAACATACACTGTGCCACGAGATTATGCCACGATCACATCGCGAAGAAGTAAAAACATGAGAACTGAGATCGTTTACTTAAAGTTTAACGTTTGTTCGCGCCCAATAAAGCATCGTTTGTCGATTTATATTTTAATTGAGGCAGAATTAATATGCGTTATTACCCTGCTTAGCATAGGTATCTAGAGAATTTAGACGTAATTAGAGGTACAGCTGTAGCCCATTAGGTTGGCTGGGGCGCCCACCACCGGTTTCTCGTACGTTAAAAGTCTGTTGTATACGTTGATAATATATTGTTTAATTTCAAAATTTGGTAGATATTTTTCCACACCACCCTGTCCTCGTCACCTGTTTGTTGGATAGAATAAAATACTATTTAGTCAATATTTAATAAATTACACATCAGACAATTATTAAATAATATACAATTATTTAAATTTATTTAGCATTTCATTAATATTTTGATGAGTCTAAAAATTCATCGTACGAATAAAAGGCTTGCTTGACAAGCCAGCAACGCAATTTGCTTTTAAAAATGGCTATGCTTGGTGAATCTACAATATCTACCGGGAGTCTGTTGTACACTGCAGGGCCCATCGCCTCAATGGTTTTAGAACTTTTCGCTAGCGTGTGCATGACGGCACATATCCTCTCGGTGTATCTCGTGCTATAAATCAGATATAAATCAGAAATAGACATAAATCAGAAATTTATTTCAACGTAAAGAATGTAAATTCCGTTTTAAAATGTCAATGTACAATATAGAGCGGTGATAGCCTAGTGGGAAGAACATTGGACTCGGAAGCGAGAGCCCCAGGTTCGATTCCAAGCGCGGGCATGTACCTATGAGTTTGTTTTCTAAGTTATGTACATTTGTGAAGTTATAGTAGCAATACCTACTCGCTAACTGTGAAGGAAAACATCGTAAGGAAACCTGAGTGTCTGAGCTATTCACGTACATCAGCCGCGCTTGAAATCGCCAATCCGCGGTGGGCACGCGTGGTGATTAAGCCCACACTCTCTCCCTGAGAGAGTCTATGGCCTATGCCCTACAGTGGGACGTATATAGGCTGCTTATCTAATGTACAATGTTATGTAAGCTGCCTTCCGGTCGATTTGTAATGAAAGAAAAAGCAGCGAAAAAGTTTTACTCGAGCCATCTTTTCTCCAATTACATTAAACATACATCAGTAGCTACATGATATGACATGACAAGCTTAACCTCTTAACCCTGGAGGTAAAAAATACTCCGAATCTCTGAAAACTACGTAGGCATTTCAAAAAAACGTCGTCGAGTAGGACGTCCTCAGAGTCGGTAGAGCGATGATCTTCGCAAGGCGGCTGGCAAGAGCTGGATGAGAGTAGCCGAGGACCGTGGCGTACAAAAGGAGAGGCCTATTTCCAGCAGTCGACAAGTGTAGGCCGAGAATGATGATGATGATGATTTCAAAAAATTCTGTCCGAAAAAATAAAAAAAATATTGGACTTAGAACAAACAGTATGTTATGTATTGTAATCTCTGTGTACATCAAAGAATATTCTATCTATTTATCTATCTATGTTTTCCAGATTTCCTACTTAAAGAACGTTGGGTGTGAATTAAGAAAGTTGTAGGTGATGTCCTATGTGTAGGACACCAGGACTTAGGAGATGTCAAAACATTAGTTATGTTTCTTACAAAAGTAGGAACACTAATCTGTTCTACGGCCACTCGTTTTGATTGACCACCGCTTTTTCTACCCAGCCCAAGAACGGAGCCCACCGTTGGGCTGCCTCTTCCCTGTTCTGTCAACCCCCGACAGTCCCCTGCCAGTATCGTCCATCGCTTGCCATCTACTCAAACTTGATCACTACCTTGTGAGCACCTGGTTCGTCCTGACGCTGAGCGAATGACTGAAATGTCAAGCTATGTTACCTTATCCTATACACCATATTGGGTGGTTTGAAAGCCATAGCAAAATATCCCTTGACGATAACTATCGATTACACCAGATGGTCTTTTTTTAAATACATCGTTGACGTGGCTGACGCGTACTGGCCGACAGAGAGAACGTTTAAATTATACCCAAAATTATCACTCAAGACCTGCTGCATTCTTATTGTTATTTCTTGTTGAAATGGCAACCAGCCGATATCGACAAATTCTGCCAAAGTCACGTCTTGACACGAAATGGGCATTTTTTTTTTACTTAAATTTTGATTTCTTTGCGAAGACGTAGAGCTAGTGAGCTAGCAATTCGTAGAAGGCGACTAAGGAAATAAATTACCAGGAGACGGGCAGCAGCTTCTTCCTGAGATTCCAACCGCATACTGCGATCGCCAACCCGCCTGCCGAGCGTGGCGATTATGGCAAAAACCCCTCATGGTTATGAAAACCACGAAGGAGGCCTATGTCCTGCAGTGGGCGTTGAATGGCTGATGATGATGATACAAACAACAATGATCAAGTAACAGTACGTAAACTGAAATAATACACAATTTTTATAATAAAACTAAGAAGGTAGCTAAGACCCGCGTTCTTGTTTATTCTTTTCCGTTGCGCCTATTGATTTTGAATATAGAATAACAATTTATTTTTCTTCTGTCTAAAAAGAGGTCGTCAATAACAGGTTCGTTACTTTTTTATGCAGACTGACATTATATGGCTTTGTCAAAATTTAATAATAATAATAACTTCAACACAATCACCTGTCCCGGTTCCAAACTAGGATGCCTTGTGGTATGTTAACCAGGCAAGGACATCACAAACATGCAAACACACCCAGACTGAGGCCATTTGTACAAATGTACGGCGGCTCCCAGTGGGATCGAACCCACGGCCTCCGACATGGTATTCAGACGTGATACCGCTAGACCGAGACAGTCGGAGATACATATCATAGCAAAGCGCGACAGAAACCGGGCCCCCTCCTTAGTCCACCGCTAAAGTTCGCAACTAACACCTTAGCAGAATCGCAATGTCGATATCGTGATGTCAAATAAAACCATACAAAATTCGCCGTATCACGCCGCGGATGCCATTTCAAACCTTATTCCTAGTAGGATTAAAGTTAAGTTTCGATTGGCGGGCCTCGGTATGCAAGTTAGCAGGGTATTAAGCGAAATAGCTGGTTGCGTTCGCGCAACGTGTGTGGTCCACAGTTGGACCGTCGCGGAGTGTTCTCTGTTTTAGTTCCACACTAGTGTTTGCGTGTGATTTTGCTTCGGAAACAATTTTCAGTGCCCATAGTGCAAGCGGTACGCCAAATAAAGCTGCAAATGGTGTTAATAGCATGAAAATCGGAACGATTGATCTTTAGTTCATACGAATCAATTTGACATATAGCAATAGAATAAATAAAAAAAGGAGAGGAGTTTTGACGTCATCTTTTTTGTATGGGATTTTTTTTTGTTCTTAAACCTATTGTGTGATAAAACGACATACTGAGCTGATTCTAAAAATATATTACATCATTACATTTCAGTCACTGGCTTTAAATTATAATGAAAAATATATATTATGTAATATCTTCATATCTAACCCCAAGAAAGTAATTTTGAAAACATTTAAATTTAGAATTTTTATTTTATTTTTCATTATTACAAAGTGTGATAATAACGATTACAAATGCTATGTTCCTTAATCTCAATTTTATTTTAATTTAAAACAAATGACTGAAATGTAATGATGTGATATGGTTTTAGAATCGGCTCAATAAGCTCTTTCCATAAATACCACGTATGGTTTCCGGTTAGGTTTCCGGTTGATAGGTTTCCGAACATTTTGTTTTCCATACAAAAAAAAAGATGATATCATAACTCCTCTCCTTTTTCATTGATTTTTTGGTGTTACGGGTCAAATTCATTCGTATGGCCTAAAGATCAATCTTTCCGATTCTCATGCTTTTAACACAATTTGCTGCTTTCTACTGAATTTCAGGGTGTACAGCTAAACACTATCAGAGACATTTCAGTCTAAGTTTAACTGCCTCGTAGGTCTAGCGGCAGTAAGGCTCCCTATCAAAACAGAGGTCATGATTTCGATTCCTGCTGGAGGCCACCGTACATCATTTGTACAAATGGAACCAGTATGTACAAGTGTTCGTAAGTATGATAAAATAAACGTTTCTCAATTTCAATATCTAGGTTATAATATCACAGGACAAACTGGTTTCAAACCAGGACAAGTGATTGTGCTACGTAGAAGTTATTTTATTTGGTCCGTTATTATCGCAAAAGTATAGAATAGAATTGAATTTGTTTTTTACATTTTAAAGTTTAATGGTTAATTTTCATTCATTTAATGTAACAATAAAATGTTTACACTTTAAGGTTTAATTGTAACTTTTCATTCATATGATGAAGCCAATAAATTTATAAATTTGAGCACCGTTTTACTAGCGCCAACTTAAATTCAAATGTAAAACAATCTTTTGAATCATCAAACAATGTATAATACGACTGTTATATTATAGAATAAAAACTCTGTTACCAAACTCTGTCATATGGGTGGGTCTTAACACGAATAGAGCACAATAATGTTAAAAAGCAAGATAATGCAAAATGAAAAAAAAAAGACATAAAAAATATTGCAATATTTTACAGACATAGGTATCACATTGATTCTATAATAATAATTATAATAATTATTTATTTATTTCAAGTAAGTAACACTTATTTTAATTTGTAGGCTTAAAAACTATATCTGTAAGTAATTATAGCTAAAGACACAATTATAAATTACATTTAACAGTACACTTTAGCGAATCTAGGCGGCCTGCTATCATGCTCAGAATAACTGGATAACTCACTACCCAAATTTTTCGTTTGCCTTTTAAAAGTGCCATAATACCAACAAAGCTATGTCTTGTCTTGAAAACTGAAGTAGAGCATCCCTCCTTGCGCCCACTATCGGACCGCCCGCCCTCAACATGGCCGCAGAGTTTCGCGCGGTATACTCCACTCCGACGCAATTACTGGGCCAGCAGCACGAGAGTCAGCCCTGATCATATGTATTAGCTGCGCCTCTGTTGATTTGGCTTTTCGTTAAAGTGATTTGTCGGGGGTGGCGAAAAACCTGTTCTTCGACAGGGATTACTATGTTGGATTTCACTTATAATATTATATTATTCTTTATTGCTCACAAAACGAATAAAAGGACATTACATAAGTAATAATATGGTCGAAGATTATATTTGTGATAGAACTTTTTTACTTACAGTCTACACCACGTCAACCTTTATATTTTAGTTGCATGTTCGCCCGTAACGTAACTAAACAGAATGCACTAAATGATTCTAAAGTAACTAACCGAAAATAACAGTTTCCGTTTCCTCCACCAGATGGCGTAACCGTCGGCAGCCAAAATGGCGGCGGTGTCGACGACCGTGCACCACGTCGCGCCAGTAAAAACCTTAGAACAGAGCGACGAAGAGCCATACTCGCCTAACACGCGCGACACCACCAGCCCCGACTACCAAGACGAAGAAAAGCACGAAGAGCCGCATCTCACCTCCTCTTTCTCCATACACAACGTGCTAAAGAAGGAAAGAGACGACCACAGTCCGGAAAATGTCTTTTCAACTGACAAACTGTTGCAGAATACCCCAAATTTCGAGGAACGAACATCGTCACCCTGCAACAGTCCAAGCCCTTTGAGTCCTAGGTATGACAACGATGACCATCAATCGAATCCTGACTCGGTTAGGGCAGAAATCAGTGTGGACGATGACGTCTCTTGCTGTAGTGATGACACCGTTCTGTCAGTTGGGAATGAGAATCCAGTCTCTAGCTTTAATTCACCGGGGGAGAGCATTTCCAAATCTAACAGCCTCGGTACACCTCCACAGCAGAACTTGACGTCCTTCAAACATATCCAAACGCATTTGAACGCTATATCACAGTTGAGTCAAAATCTAAACATGAACCAACCGTTGCTCTTGCGACCGAACCCTATCACCCCAAACCCTTTAATGTTCTTAAACCAGACCCATCTGCTGTTCCAAAACCCTTTGTTAAGCCAGGAAGTAAAGCCTGGCTTAATGCCCAGTAGAATACCAATCACAAACCCGAGTTTAAACTTAAACAACCTAAACACCACTCCTCCCCCCGGTAACCCATTCGCCCAAGTCAACTTCAGTCTGCGCCAAACCAAAAACGCGGACTTCAGGTCAAACAGGCACTTCGACGAGAACCGTCTGAATTTCATGGCCCCAAAGTCACCCGAGCACGAATCTCACAGAGACCTCCAGAACTGCCTCAAATTTAGCATAGACAACATATTGAAGGCAGACTTTGGCAGACGGATAACAGATCCTCTTCACAAGCGAAAGTCAAAGAGTCGAAACGTTGAGGCAAAGATTGTCAAAGATGTGCCACCGAAATGTGATGGGGTGCTTCCTCCTGTGGAATCTAGGGTCGCAGAGGTGAAAGGGGACAAGGGAGCCATAGACCTGTCGAAAGCCGATGAGGGTGCGAGCAACCAGGGATCTACGACAAGCAGTACGTCAGGGGATGGACCTATGGTGTGGCCAGCGTGGGTTTACTGTACTAGGTACAGCGACCGACCGAGTTCGGGTGAGTGAAATCTTTTTAAGCGTCTTCTTAGAAGGAATTGTATTCTTGGAGTAAACTTTTAGCTTCGCGAGCGAACAATGATATTTTTCTTCGTTTGTGAAGTCTAAATATTTGTAACATGAACGATGTTATTCCGATAGAGAGTATATTCAATCTCATAGCATGGCGAATTTCTTATTTTGTCGTGCAGTGCTGTGATGCGTGGTGCATCTAAGTTCTTAAAGTTCAACAGTGGTTTCTTGCACTATATATAGGTCTCGTTCACGATAAAAAACTACGCAATAAAGATGATCATCAGATAATGCAAGCCGCGTGTCCATAGTCTTTCTTAAAACCTATTTAAAACAAATTTATCATTCGTATTGTTAAGGTGACAAAATAATGACTGTACCTATTTATATCGAAAAACAACAAGACCACAAATAACCTACGCCGATCATTGCTCATATAATTTTGCTCCGTCCAAGCTAATTTATTATAAACAACAAACAATATGTGTGAGACCGCAGAACGTGTTTAAACAGTACCAGCCCCATCTATACACTCTGAGTGATCCCCCAAGTAATGTTTTCCACTTGACATGTTGAATGAATTTAAGAGGCCAATAAAATATGCTCTTGAACTAGGGTGCGTATTCATTCACTTTTTGGTATGTTTTGGGGTAAGTTACTGTCAAGAATTGTTTGATGTATACTTTAGCGATAAAGATAAAGATATAAGAATTTGAAAAGGAATAAATAAGAAAATACTGAAACAATAATCTTGATCACAGTATGATTGAAGAACCGCTATATAGAAAATACACACATTAATTAATGATTTTTATGTTATAGCTGTTGGTGTAGTCCATGAAGTTATTTCTGCATAAGAAATTATCAAATGCCAACAATACACTAGAAGAAAAGCGCTTTCGGCTTATTGCTACATCACTTCGTAAGATTAAAAACAAGACTGTAGATCGGCGGTTATTGGCTATTAGGGTGAGACTCGTAAAAACTCATCTACAACTGAGCATCGCCCCCTTCTTCTTAACACCCCGTGTAACGATTTACCAACTGTTCTGTATTTCGGAGATAAAAACAAATTTAATTCCGCGTCATTTACTCTGCACTTTTACGCATGCAATTGGGCAAGATAGACAGAAACAGATGGTCCCAGTCAGGACTTGGAGGCCAAAAAGTATATCCATATGAAATTGTAAATCCTCGTAAATGGGAATATGAATGTGAATATGATTGGAAATACCTAAGAATAAAATAAATCTAACAATTAAAAAAAGACAGCTCACGTACATGATACTTTTTTGCAAAGATTTACCCGTAGTGCAGCACTGCACAAGTGAAATAAATCGACTACGTAAATACTAAAGTGGAAAAATGGTTAATTAAGGCTAAACGTCACAGTGCGATTTTCGTAAAACCTAAGTTGCACCAATGTGAATAAATTCGTATTAATCATAAATAATTACCTATATTACATGAATTTCATGATATTTGAAGCTTTGTCTCTATCTTTGTTACAAGTGGTCACATTTTTTGCACATTTCCCCCGGTGTGACGTCATGTATTTTGCAAGTTTAAGTGAAGAAATTATCAAATTGAAACATAGCACTTCAAGAATTCTAATGATATAATAATATATCATTTGAATTCTACAAACATTACTACTACATTTTTTTCATAACATCAACAGTAAATGAAACAGTTTAGAAAATACACAATACAAAACAGAAAATTCCGAAGTGATAGATAACAAAAACCGTATAATTTATGTAAAATTGAAACTCTTACGAATTATATACCGTTCAGAAAACTCTCCTCAGAGACGATTTAAATAGCCTGTGGCAAAATAAAAAACGAAACCACAGATTATTTAAACTGCCCCTGAGGAGTGTTTTAGAGTAATCGTGTTTTCATAAGACCCTCACTACTTTACATTAGAGGTGTGTGTGATGTCACGAAGCGTATGACTTCTATATACACACGTTGCCCCAACGATGTTATTAATGAAAGGCATTTAAATACTTTTATATATAGTTTTTTTTACTTTGGTTTTTTAAATATTAAAACCTCAATATGTGACATTAAAAGATTACATGCTCTCTACGTACTTCAAATTGGTGCAACGTAGTTTCAACGAAAAATTGCAACTTGACATTTAACCATAAATGGACTTGTTTATTCTTTATAGTCACGCCATAACCTCGAAGGGGTAATCAGGAGCATCGGTTCAGCCCAGGGCCCCTGTTTTGCCAGTCGTCCGGTGGCCACGTGACTGGGGAAAAAATACGGATTTCATAATTTTGAGGTAATTCTGGCACCGCGAACGTAACTGACTAATTGGCTTTATAACTTTTATATTAGGGAAAAAACATGTACCATATTTAAATGGTGAAAAATTATCAAAATTATTTTTTGTTTTTCGTTTTAGGATTAAGACGTCATTGTAAAGTTTTCATTAAAAACGTCTTGCGTTTTGGTAAAATATATGAAAAAGTAAACAAAATGAAAAATAAATATATAACCTCGATAAGTTTTTTTATAAATTCCTAAAAAAAAAACCAAACTTTTTTCAATATAATGTTATTTTTTTTAATTATGCGGTTTTTCTGTTTAATTTTCATGCTCTACCGGAAAATCTTTATTCTTTATGAGTCAGTAAAGTAAAAATAATGCAATTAAAAATAAAATAAAAATCCTAAACGTAAGAATAAATATATAAATTAAATTATTAGTAGGTAATTACACAAAAAACCTCCAAACAAGTTAAAAAATAACGTTTTTAAATTTTACAATTTTTTTTTAGTTCTGACACAAATTTTAATTTATCATGTGCGTGAGTAATAATTTACTTTCGAAGTAAAGCTTTCGTAAGCACTACACATTATTAACTTAAATTCCGGAATTACTTACTTAAAAATTTAAGTAATTCCGGAATTAAGTTAATGTTTAACTTTTATTAAGCTGAACCTCTGTGCCTTTATATTCTATAGGGTGTTTATTTTAAAAGAGGTTGGGGTGGGAGGGAATGATTCTTTATTTTGCTGTTTTCGACACCCCTAAACCCCTGCCACCCCTTAGTGAAGTGCTGTTTGGAATTTACAAGTCCAATGTGTGACTTGCTGTAATTTTTCTTTTAGTTTTTAATCAAAGTGCCGCAGTTTCATTTGTATCTTTGATTGCTTAGGTCATCTTAGGTATATTTACACTTGAGAGCAATGCAATATGGTCACTGAAGAAACCCTTCGTCCCTAGCTAAAAATACGTTATTTACGTTTTTTAATTGAAAGTGAAAGTGAAAATATTTTATTTACCACAAATTTTACAACAATAATAAATAGTACCTAGTTTTCTTCATTCACATGTTGTGGTAAAAATGAACGGGCTGGTAAGTGGGACGTATCTGCGTACCCAAAATACGTCCTACTTTTCACGTAGCTTCAACTGGTACGCAGTTCCCAGCAACTGAAAAATCGTAACTCGCCTACGAAATTACTCGGACTATAACAACTGTGTTATGCGAGCAAGAGGCGAATAGGTATCCAGTTCCTTTTTTAAAGTAATCGTGGTATAGGCGGCTGCCGAAAAATCATAACTCGCCTCCGTAATTACACGGTGTAAGCATAATGTTCTCGGTAACCAAAAATCGTAACTCTCCTACGAAATTACACGGTGTAAGCATAATGTTCTCGGTAACCAAAAAATCGTAACACTCCTACTAAATGATACAGAATAGGCGTATGTTCCCAGAGCCCAGCAACAGAAAAATCGTATCTTTTTCTTCTTCGGTCCTTTAACTCCTTGAGGGGAGCATAGGGCCTCAACCACAGATTGCCACATCTGAATTCAGCGCCGATCGACTTAGCCTATTGGTCTATAGATCTTATCCAGGTGATCCTTGGCCAGCCTCACTTTCGGTTGCTCAAATTGTAATTGGTTGGGCTTGTCCGGACTTGGCCCCCGTGGTGGAGTATGGCCTATACCTTCCTCAGGGAAGAGACTCGTGCCCCTTGGTGGGGACATAATGGGTTGATGATGATGATGATGAGGGCTTGTCTGGTCAGGCATCTCTCATTCCGGCCCGGTGTGGGGCCTATCCAGCGCCATTGTCTATCCAGGATTTCTATACAGACAGGTGTCTGAATGGAAAAATCGTATCTCTCCTCCGAAATTACACGGAGTAGGCATGCGTTACCAGCAAGCGAAAAATCGTAATTCGCCTGCGAAACTTCCGGAAGGGCGAGGCGGCACGGCTGACTGACAGCACAGTGAAGTTGTCCAACTATTTTAATTGCCCGAGTCCCGGTTAATAAACGATTTCGCGCCAAAGTTCTACGGGGGTGTTTTAGTTTGACTGCTGTGTAATTTTCTCCGGTGCCCCATCAGGGTTGCCAGGATGCTAGATTAGACCCGACCTTTTTGGTTTCTTACGGACATAAAAAAAATATAATGCAGCCTATACGTCCCTCTGAGTGGTGGTAGCCTAGTGGGTAGAACATTGGACTTGGAAGCGATTCCCTGTGCGGGCGTGTACATAAGATTTTGTTTTCTAAGTTAGGTACATTTGTGAAGTTATAGTAGCAATACCACTCGTACCTGCGGCGAGTACCAGCACAAAATTTATATTTGTTACGTACCTACATAAATTCCCTACATAAATTCACGAATGTATTCCAGAGGGGTAGGCAGAGATCAGTGTGATCCCGGCAAATCCCTTTTTTCTTTATCAAAATTCATGAGATAGACACAATATTTTGTGTCACTCAGAAACTACCTCCTTGAGACAATGTAGATTTACCGAGACAAAACGGTTGCTTGATGCCGTTCGATCCCCACACTAAACCCTCTAGCTATAAGAACCATTTTGGACTGGCTGAGACTTCAGCTTTTTGTGACTACTTCTGCAACTGTTATCGCTTATTCAGAGCGCCAGTTTCACAACGGTTTTGGTCGGAATTGTCTATCGAAATGGTTTAATTTTCACTTCGGCATCGTTTGCAATTAGAATGAGATGGTGAAATTACTAGGAAGGCGTGGAAAGAGACCTTGCAACCAAATGGACGTGACTTGAGCTTGCAGCAAAGGTCGTATTGACAAAGCGCTCTTGCCTCTGAGATCGCTCTAGAGTGCCTATTAGAATATGGTGTTCAAAAAAAAGAGCAAATTGACAGCGTAGAACGATCTCAGAGGTAAGGGATCTTTATTAATTTTTCTTCCGAAAAAGAGTGTGAGCTTAATTACAACGCATGCCCACCGCAGATTATCTCAGACATTGTAGTTTTCTGTCGATATTTTCCTTCATGAGTGGTACTGCTACGACAAATTCCCAAATCTACGTAACTTAAAAACGAAGTCATTGGTCCATGCCAGGATTCGAACCTGCGACCTCCCAATCAGATTTGTACAAATGGCCTTAGTGAGGGTGTATTTCCATGTTTGTGATGTCCTTGCCTGGTTACAATAGCACAGATTATCCTAGTTTAGGAGCAGGACCTGTCATTGTGTTGTGTGGAAATTATTAATTTTATGTAGATACGAGTAAGCTAAGGCTTCGTGTAATCTGCAGGGCGTGAGCTGACCTCCTAATTACCTTTTACCATAAAAAGAACAAAACTGCGAACAACAAACATTAGCAAACGTTCATAGTTTGCTACAATTAAGCGAAATGGATGCTTCGGTCGTTAGCGGGGCATTTTCTTAAGGTTAGCTTGGGACGTGGCGTCGGACTATAAGGCATTCTCCTTACGCCGTTGTCGCGGAGACAATGCCAACGAAACTCCTTAGACCGTATGTTTTTAAAGTTTCTGCTCTTCTTCTGTCCTTTAACTCCTAGAGGAGCAGATTTCCACTTTTACGGCCAGCGTCTTCTTGAGGTAAGCGTCGCCGACAGACTTTTTAAAACTTCATCATCATCATCAGCCACTTGACGCCCACTGCAGGACATAGGCCTCCCTCGTGGTTATGAAAACCACGAGGGGTTTTGCCATAATCGCCACGCTTGGCAGGCGGGTTCGCTTCTAAGTATATTGGTTACCTTTCCCCGTCAAGTCACTGTCAGTGTCATTTTGGTAAAGAGAACACCGTGTGTTTCTGACCCCGAAACGAAGGGTCCTCTTGACTGATTACTCGCAGTAATTATCTCAAGTTATTGACTTGAGTAACACGTCTTGGCGGGAAAATTTGCCTTCCAAGATGGCCGCCTGTCAAACTGACAGCTGAGTTTTTTTCAGTGGTTTTATTGTTAGGTCCTTGCCAGGGTTTTAAAGATCGTAGACGAATGTCAAGATTAATTTTTGTGTCTGATAAAAAGTCATTTTCTTAATTATTGTTAATAAATGAGTATGCTTTTGACAAATGTGATTGAGAAAATTTTATACTAAAATTAATAATTTAGGACTGAGTATAGTATAACTCAAAAACTGAGTATATAGGAAAACAAAAACGTATTTAAAATGTTCGTCATTTTATTATGTATTGCAAAAAATGTTTCGATATTTGTAAATGGCAATTTTTCAGAAAGCAAAAAGAAAAGCAATCTAAAATAAAAACATATATTGTACATGATCTTGAACTGTGATTAGTGAAGAGGTACTACAATATAGTCATCAGAAACATTCACATACATAAACTCACGCCTGTATCCCAGAGGGGTAGGCAGAGACCAGGGACTGCCACTTGCCACGATCCGGGCTGATCAATTGAGCGGTAGAACTCACATTCGGGAGGTCGTGGGTTCGAACCCCGTGCACATACCGATTATTTTGTTTTTTAAGTTAGTGTTTTTATCTCTAAGTTAGTATCTCTGTACCAATATTCCAAGCACTATGCCACCATCCGCGACCTGCCTATGTTACCTAAATAAATTATAAATAATTAGTATCATACGTCACACCTTGAGCGCCATTCGCTTATTCACGCCCTCACCAGCCGCAATTGTTAATTTAAAACGTCATTGGTGGGTTCTATAACACATGAAATTACCGACGAGCTGAATGAAGAGGGCGCATTGCAAAGAAACGTGTACCTAACTGACAATTTAGCCGGCACTTTAATTAGGTGTCTTACTCTGCTCTATAATTATTGGTCGTAGTATCATTAGGTACAAAAGGTTACCAATGTTAGGTGAGGTTTTAACACGAAACGTCTCTCAGTTCGGTTGTATAGGTGGTCACTTGCTAAGACCGCATGCAACGAAAACATGCCGCCTCGGCGGGGGCTGAACTCTGTAACTATACTAGGTGTCCTGTGCAAATAATTTATATAGGTAGGTGTCGTTTAGTAGAACAAAGTAGCCATTAGCCGATCCTCTTGAGTCCTGCCGATAGATGGCGCAAGTGCCGCCATATATCGGCATCGAATACATATTATTCTGCAGGTAAATTTAGTATGGAAAAGTTGATATTTTTTCCAGATTTTTAAGTTTTTCCCATAGTAAAAATTACAAGTTAGGCCTGTCCGAAACGTGGCAAGTGGCACATCCTGCTATCTGGCTAAGTAGGTATGTAATGCAATGTAAAAGTTATCTACAATAAGCTGAATGAATAATGGGATCGCATTTGGTACATAGATGGATACTTTCTATTCTAATATACAGAAATTTCGTATTACAGTGTTTGTCATCGAACTCCTCCGAATCGACTTCACCGATTTTTACGAAATTATTTGTGTAGGTTTTGAAAATAGGTCGTAGGTTAATTAATATGGCAAAACAACTTTTTCCGGGTCAGCAAGTTTAATATAATAATTCAGCCTAGGTATATACATACGTCCCACTGTAAGGCACATACCTTCTCTCAGAGAGAGAGTATGAGCTTAATCGCCACGCGTGCCCACCGCGGATTGGCAATTTCAAGCGTTGAGGTGTGAACACTTCAGACACTCAGGTTTCCTCACGATCTTAGATAATTTCATAGGCAGCCTTTATACGATACGTCCCACTGTAGGGCACAGGCCTTCTCTAAGATAGAGAGAGTATGGGCCTAATCACCACGCGTGCCCACCGCGGATTGCCGATTTCAAGCGCTGAGGTATGTGAATAGCTCAGACACTCAGGTTTCCTCACGATGTTTTCCTTCACCACTAGCGAGTGGTATTGCTATTATAACTTCACAAATGTACATAACTTAGAAAACAAAGTCATAGGTACATTCCCGTACTGGGATCAACCTGGGTCACCCGCTTCCGAGTCCAATGTTCTACCCACTAGGCTACCACCGCTCTCTTAGACAAATTTATCTTGTATTAATTGTATTATTCTTTATCGGTAGCTTGTTCGACACAAAGCCTGCTAAAACCTTCTGTCGTATTTCTGTCTACCCTACATTTGTTCTATGACAAAAAAAAAACTAGGCAGCTTTTTCTTTTAACAAGTTTTTAAATACATAAAGAAACTACGAATTATGTGTTTCCTTCGAATTACACTAAGAATTAAAAGTGAAAAAAATCACACGCTCGGTGGCCAGGTTTTACAATTGCACACCGATTTATTTAATTACACTCTGTAATTAATTAGAAACGGCGAGGCGACGACAGGGTGAGAGGAATTATCACCTTTGCCTTCTTATTTCTTATTGTAATTTATTAGAAACTAACTTTTGTCCGCGACTTCATCTGCGTGCAGTTCTGAATTTGGTCTATTTAAGTGGTTTTGCTGCCACAAATGCCTAACTTGGAAAACGAAGGCATTGCCACAATAGCACAAGGTAAGTGCTGTGCTATGGTAACCAGGCAAGGACATCACAAACCCATATTTGGGTGTATTCCCACATTTGGGCTGAGGCTATTTGTACAAATGTACAGCTGCCCCCAGTAGGAATCGAACCCACGGCATGCAGCATGGTAGTTACATGAAGCCGCTAGACCAACGAGGTGGCTTAAATATGTGTTTGTTTTTGTTCCAATAAGATACTTAACAGTTAAAAGAAAATATGAAGCTAAAGCGGTTGATCATGATTGTGGCAAGTGGAAAACCCTCACCTCTTCCTATCCTGGGATAAATACCTTAGTTTATATGTGTACTGTAACACGCTAGGTACTTATTTAAAACGCGGATTAAGGAGCAATATTATTTTATTCTTTTTTTTATCGATTCCCTAGCCTAGCTGGGGATCCACTCACATCTAAAACAAAACGTAACGATTCCCTTCAAAATATTCAAAATAAGACGAGAAGGCTCTGTCAGCCAGCTACTATAAAGAGGAATCGTTACAGTACGATAAATTACCCCCCTTGGTCGAATGTTTAGATCAATCGCTGGGCCAACTCCGCCTCCTTTTTCGCACGTTTGGTCCAACGGTTGGGCCAGCCCCGCCTCTTTCCTCGAACGTTTGACCCAACCGCAACCGCGACCATTCTCCAATGCGTGCCCTAATCGTTGGGCCAACCCAACCCCCCCCCCCCCCGCGTCACAGTGACGTGACGTGGACTGACATGTAATTGGGAAACTTGGTCGCAGCGACGACAAATTGAAATTTCACGCTGTTGCTAAGCTAATGTAATTCCTGATAAAGATGATATATAAGGCTGGCTTGTGCCAACGCGATCTGGCGGGAATATGGGTAAGCTTTATCCAGAGAATCGTTTTGCACTATGACAACTATCCAAAGACAATTTGTATGCCTGACAACCCTGTTAATCAGATATTTATCTTTTTAACCCTAGAAAGTATTCATCTATATATTTACTTATCCAGTGATTTGGCACAAGTCGACCTTATATATCACCAATCGGTTTTTTTCATGATATCTCTAGAACGGAACATTTATTACATAGAAGTCAATCTAAGATTTATTGATTCTGAGGCGTTACGAAATTCGCCGGGACACCTAGTTGTAAATAATAATTAATGAAACAATATTGAGTTTTGCATATTATGAGACGACAATCCGATACAAAAGCTACGAATCGTCTATCGAGACCGTTTAACAGTTAGCTAAATGAATAAGCCGCGTGTTGGTAAAGGTGCGACCACATCTCTGTCGTAGTAAAAAAGTAAAAAGAAAGAAATTATTGCACTAAAGGCTAGGTACCTACAGAAACAGATTCGTAATTTACATTACACGCCAGAAAGTTAATAAAATGATTAGTAGGGATTATAGATTTTATAAAGCACTACACCTACTTAAAAATATTGTAGCAAACATAACAAATTTTAATAAAAACTCAAAAATTGTATTACATAATTTTTTTTTAAATCCTAATAAAAAAAATTGACAATTACATCTTTCGATGATCTCGTTGAAGGAATAAAGAGTTTGCTTAATAAGCCAGATGCGAAGTTTTTTTTATAAGGTTAGGTATTCACCTTGTATTACATAGGTACATTATTTTGGAGTATCAGGCGATTCAAGCTCTTGGCTGTTTCAAATAGTTATGGTACAACGTTTAATAATACGCTTGTCTCACGTTCCAGAAGTCGTGGGTTCGAACCTCGACTTTGTTTTCCAAGTTTCGTATATTTGTGAATTTATATTTGTGTCACTCTAAAACGGTGAAGGAAAACATCGTGAGGAGAACTGAGTGCTTGAGCTGTTGTCTTAAATGCCGGGATTCCAACCCACGACATCCCGAATGTGAGGTCGGTTCTAGCGCTGTGCTACCACCGCTCTACTGAACAGGGTGACTTTGAATTCGATAGACAAAATTTTAAGCGGACATTCTACCCATAATGTAGAATCGTATGGCGCTAGTATTGAAAAAAATGTGGCTTCAAAAAATTTTCCATGGAATCATTAATGATACCAACACACACAGTGAACAGAACACTCTCTCAAAATAAAGCTAACGACTTCAAAATCACCCCGTAGTGTAACCACACCCTTAGGCGCAACTCGGCGTATTATATTTACACTGTACGGATGAGTCAATACGTGCGATGTTTAACACCTTTGGCTTCGCTGCGAAATTAATAGCTGGTCATTAGCTACCAATAGTTAAGTTCTTCTTGATGGAGAAAAAGTCGATGTGAGAAGAGGGTTAGAAAAAAAGCAGATAAAAAAGACCCAACATAAAATTAACTCACGCCGGTATCTCGGAAGGGCGGGCAGAGACCAGGGTCTGCCACCTGCCACGATCCTGACAGATCTCTTTCGCTTCATCGACGTTTATTAGTCGTTGCTTCCACGCACGCCGGTTTCGGGTACTTTTTATGTTGCCCTTTGCTAACACATCACTTGGTCGAAGTATGTCCGCCTGGGACGTTCCTTACCGACCCTGCCACCCACATATTTCTTTCGTTAATCCTTCTTCCTTTATCCTCTCCATATGTCCAACCAACGTAACATTCCTTTCTCAATTGTAGTAACTACATTCTATTGGAAAAAGAAGTTTATTCATAACATAACAAAAAGAAAACTAATTGAAATAAGAAACTGGACTTAATTAATATATAAATGATAAAAATATACAAATAACTAATTCTATATTTACAAATAAAACACCTGCCCCAGGTCACTGTCCCGCGGTAATGAGCCCAGAACGCTGGCGACGTTACCTCTTTGGATGGCCAGGCTTATCCTCTGGCCGAGGTACGCGCCGGCCCTCTGGTCTCCCGATGCGTTGATTAGGCGCGCCGCATTCTATTTGATTTCTTCATTTCTGTAAATCAATAAATTTATTCGTAACCGATTTAAACTAATCCCCGAACCTCTTGTAGCTGGGGCTTCCTCACGCAGTTTTCCTTCACTTTCCCCCAACCGGCTCGAAAGGAAAGGGCAATTTAAAATATCTCCGTTAAAAGCGAAAATGCGGAAAATCGTTCGGCATCCGGTCTAATGTTCCGGAAGTAATGCCGATCGATTAGTGATGGGCCACGAATCCACGATGGGCTTTATCGATGTTCGATTTCGAAATCAAAATAGAATAGCACAGACATCGTTTATTACCACAAAAACACAATTATTAATAAAAAATAATAGAGATTTAACAAGTTATCGGCTTCAAGGCCCGGCATGTACCAATGACTTTGTTATCTAAGTTATGCACATATTTTGTGCAGTTATAGCAATACCACTCGCTTACAGTGAAGGAAAACGTCGTGAGAAAACCTGAGTGTCTGAGCAATAGCCGTGAATACACATACTTCAGCGCGTGAAATCGCCAATCCGCGCTGGGCACGCGTGGTGATTAAGCCCATACTCTCTCCCTGAGAGAAGACCTGTGCCCTACAGTGGGACGTTTGTAGGCTGCTTATGTATTATGTAACAAAGATTTAACAAGTTTTTGACTTCAAGGCTCGGCGTGTACCAATGGCTCGCTAACTGAGGAAACCTGAGTGTCTAAGGGGTTCACATACCTCAGCACTTGAAATTGCCAATCAGTAGTGGACACGCATGGTAATTAAGCCCATACCCTCTCTATCTAAATGAAGGCCTGTGCCGTATACAGGCTACATAAAAAGACATTTTTTAGACTGCGTCTTTCATTTTAGTAATTAGAGAGGGCTCAGCCAACAGGTCGGCTAACCACCAAGTAGTCGCCAATGCTCCCCAGCTCTGAGATTGTAATTTACTCACAGGTATTATATACATACATTATTTTGGAGTGTCAGGTGATTCAAGCTGTTGGCTATATTTCAAATAGTTATGGTACAATGGTCGGTAGCACGCTTGCCTCACGTTCCAGAAGTCGTGGGTTTGAACCTCGACTTTGTTCGAACTCATGACATCCCGAATGTGAGAGTAGTCGCCAATGCTCCCCAGCTCTGAGATTGTAATTTACTCATAGGCTTAGGAATTGAAACATTCAGTAAGTAAATTATACTAATCAATAAGTAAGTTTTGAAAAATCTGAAGAGACAGAAACATATTTGAGTGTTTGGTGAGGTCCTCAATCAAGAATATGGTGGTTAAAAGTGAGTGAGGTTTAAAAACAGCGAGCCAGAGTTGTTGTAAAAAATCGGCCAAGTGCGAGTCGGACTCGCGCACGAAGGGTTCCGTACCATTGTCTATACAATATTTGAATATTTTGAGCGTCTACCTGTTGCCGTTATTAATATCGAGCAAAAAACGGCAAAACAATCACGTTTGTTGTATGGGAGCCCCCCTTAAATATGTATTTTATTTTAATTTAATTATTTATTTTTAAATTAATGAATGAATGTTGAGGAAGCGAAAGTGATCTGTCAGGATCGTGGCAAGTGGCAGTCCCTGGTCTTTGCCTACCCCTCTGGGGGATACAGGCGTTGGTTTATGTATGTATTTTTAGTACAACTATATATTTCAACCATCTACCTGTTGCCGTTATTAATATCAAGCAAAAAAACGGCAAAAACATCACGTTTGTTGAATGGGGGCCCCACTTAAATATTTATTTTATTCTGTTTTTAGTATTTGTTGATATAGCGGGAACAGAAATACATCACCTGGAATTTTAACTGTTTAGCTATCACGGTTCATGAGATACAGCCTGGTGACAGACAGACAGACAGACAGACGGACAGTGGAGTCTTAACAATAGGGTCCCTACCGTTTAATATCAATAATGTATTTAAAAAAATCCCAATTTACTTGAATGAAATATTGATATTAGTAAACGAACAAGGTGAGTAGAAACGGGTCAGATACAAATTATAGTAGAAGTATATAAAGTTACATTGCAGTAAATGCAGCTTAGACGGTTCCTTAGCTAATATTTTCATTGGAAGTATTTCTATAAGTTTTAGTTCTTTTGTCGATAGGTAGGCTTTGCAAATACTAACTAAAATCGTTGTAACTGAAATACCGTATTGATAGGTACTATGTTTTTCCCGCTGCAGGAAAAAGGTCTTCGTCAAAGGGGGAACCCTTTCAGACCAAGATTTAGCTCATTTGCCACCTCTGACCACTCCGGCAAGAATTTGTCGAGAAATCAAAATCAAATCAAAAATTTTTTTATTCAAAGTAACACAGAAACTGTGACTTATTGAACGTTACAAGAAAAACTAGGTGTCCGTTTCAAAATCAAGATCATTTGGAGAAAAAACGGACAAAAAAACTCCAAACTTAAGTCTTTTCAAACATATTCCTTAATTAACAGAGTTTACATGTCATATCTTCTAAAAAGCTAGTACTAGGATGCATTGAACTGGCTTTAATTTCACACATCTTTGTCATCTAAATAATCTAGGTACGTTATCATCACAACGTGTTCTATTTTACATAAGCGCACGCCTGCATCCCGGGGGGTTAGGCAGAGACCAGGGACTGCCACTTGCCACGATCCTGACGGACCACTGGCCACTTTTGCTTCATCGACATTCATTAGTCGTCGCATGCGCGCACGCCGTTTTCGAGTAGTTTTTAGGGTTCCGTACCCAAAGGCTGCCAAACAAGACCCTATTACTAAGACTTCACTGTCCGTCTGTATGTCGGTCTGTCTGTCCGTCCGTCTGTCTGTCTGTCATCAGGCTGTATGTCATGTACTGTGATAGCTAGGCAGTTGAAATTTTCATAGATAATGTTGCCGCTATAACAGCATATACTAAAAACAAATTAAAATAAATATTTAAGGGGGGGCTCCCATACAACAAACGTTGTCTAAAGACAGCGCTCGCATGGCGGCCATCTATGTTACGACGGCCATCGATGTCATGTCGTTAATGTCGAATGTTAAACGGTTCCTGTTGGTTTCTATAGATGGCGCTGTTCTCAAATTCGATCTTTGTCTAATGTTATCTAGATAATGGTACGGAACCCTTCGTACGCGAGTCCGACTCGCACTTGGCCGGTTTTATCTTTCTCTTTGCTAAACCTTGATATACTTGTTTATGTAAAATGTTAGTTAGAGCGATTTGAAAAGTATCGGATGTTTTTTTTTTAATTTACCATATTCGACTGGCTGATGTGCTGAACGGGTTTTCAAAAATCTCTAAATGCATTTATGCTTTTTTTTTAAAGGTAAAGGAATGTTTCCTATGGGTAGGTATCTCAAAACTCTAGAGTAGGTGATTTCCTTTCAGGGGCCTGTTTCATGAGCTGCAATTCACGGTTTACTTATGACAATTCGATGTAAATTTAACAGGTCGATTAACCCACAGATTAACTTCTGGGAAGAGACTGCTAGGCGATGCAGATCGAATTGTCACAATAAACTAGGAATTGTAGTTTTGTACTTTAATGAAACTCGGCCCAGGTGAGGTAAAATATTCCACCATGCATATAATCTAGCTTGACACTACAATTTGTTTACTTAGATTTTTACCTGTTTTACATCAGTTTTACGCCGGCTGCTGATTCGGGAAGTAGTAGGTTCGAATCACACGTACCAATGACCTTGTTTTCTAAGTTACGTACATTTGTGAAGTTGCAGCAGCAATAACACTCGCCAACTGTGAAGGAAAACATCGTGAGGAAACCCTAGCGTCTGAGGTATTTACGTACCTTAGCGTTTGCTACGTACAACGTCCCAACTATGAGGGTAAGTGCGAAACACTCAGGTCTAACGAGACTAGAACGAAATCCCTAATCATCATCAACCCATTATGTCCCCACCGAGGGGCACGGGTCTCTTCCCTGAGGAAGGTATAGGCCATACTCCACCACGGGGGCCAAGTCCGGATTGGTGGAGGCTTGTAGACTAGTGGCTCGTCTACTGTCAGAAGTTTTCAAGCCGCCCTAAGGCCTCTGACTTGGCTTAACGACTGCCATCTATCGACGGCAGCCGGCACCAACAGCTTAACGTGCCTTGCGAAGCACGGAACCGCTCGGAAAAATGCCACTAGCGTTAGGCATAGACGGCGACCCATCCGTGCACTGAACGCGCCCTGTGTTGCTTAACCTTCGTGATCGTTTAAGATCACTCAGGCAGCCGGGGCTACGAGCGATACCGTAATCCCTAATACGTAAACAAAATAAATAAATAAGATTTAAAATGTCTCAGCGGGTTATGGCGGACTTGTTGGCAAGCACCCTATAAAAGTTACCACATTAGTGATTTCTCGCTAAAATAATAATATGTATATGCTTGTTTATTTCACCACTCCATAGTTAATTGATGCCTCAAGAAGCTTATAGTTCTTAGTCCATTTAAGATTACGATTAAAATTTATAATTTACTTAGCTCAGTGAATTATTCTGCATTTATTAACAGACAGGGCACAGAGGTACAGATGCTTACAGTCTTATTTATAAAAACACGACTTGTCTAAAAGACTCCTCAGATGCAGTTTAAAAAACTTCAACCTTTACATCTACGTAATGATATGATTTATACAGCGTCAAGGAAATCAATTACCAGGAGACGGGCAGCAGCGTCTTCCTGAGATTCCAACCGCATACTGCGGTCGCCAACCCGCCTGCCAAGCGTGGCGATTATGGCAAAACCCCTCGTGGTTATGAAAACCGTGAGAGAGGCCTATGTCCAGCAGTGGGCGGGAAATGGCTGATGATGACGATGATGATAGAGCGTCCAGTAGCACCTTCACTCACACTAGATGGGTGAAGGGACCACTCGAACGCTGCAGTGCCTGGGACATGTTTTTTTTAGATGGCGCAGTCTTGCCCAGCACCTATACCATCCTGACGGCTTGGTCGGCCTAGCCCACAGGAAAGACAAGTCAATGAGCCAACCAAGCCGTGGGTTTCCTCACGATGTTTTCCTTTACAGTTAGCGTGTGGTACTGCTACAATACAAATTCGCAGATGTTCGAAACTCTGAAAATAGTCAAGGTCATAGGTGCATGCCCGCATTGGGCATCGAGCCTGGGTCTCTCGCTAACCTAACCTAACCTAACAGATAATTTTGCGTACATTATTATATTTAATTTCATTTAGCTTTAGCCAATACCACTCACTAACGGTGAAGGAAAACATCGTGACCTCAGCGCTTGAAATCGCCAATCCGCGGTGGGCACGCGTGGTGATTAAGCCCATACTCTCTCCCTGAGAGAAGGCCTGTGCCCTACAGTGGGACGTATATAGGCTGCTTATGTATTTAGCCTTAGGTACCCTAGCAAACAAGTGTTCCAAATGCTAAATACCAAAATCGAAGTCGAAAAATGTATCATGGGGCAAGCATATTTTTCCTTGAATCAATGGGATGCTGGAATGACCTAGAAATGGCGATAAATTTTATGAGCATATCTCGGTATTTTAACGACTTCTATTAACGATTTCCTTACATACGGGGGAAGCTGAAATTGCATTCGAATGAAATAAATAAGTACAAATAAACTAACGCATGTATTGAGTAGACAGTGACCAGGGTGCGTAGTAGGTGCGATCGCGACTTCTGACGTTAAAACGCGCGACTCGCGTCATCGCACCCATGCTCGGTTTACCACTCAGCGTGATCGCGACAAACCTCTTCCCCTGTATTTCGGCGGACAAATATTGGTTTATGGATAGAATTGGAAATTTCAAATTATGTCGAATGTGAATAAAATCGGACCGTGACTCACAGTTGTGAGTTACTTGCACTGAGTCGGAACGTTAGTTCCCTAGTCGCTGGATAGATGGCGCTGCACTTAGTACGTTACTGCAAGGAAGGGAACGTCACATTATTTTTTGATTAATTCACTTGGATGTAGTTTGAGATCATAAAACGAAACGTAGGTACTGACAGCATTACTTCCTCTGTTTTGTTCATATCGAAGATTCGTATGCGAAATTAGCAAGAACCTACGACTTTAATGTCTTCCTCATTGAAGTCGTATAATTCAAACGTTTTCTATTATACTTAATCTGAGTATGTAAGCGATCTGCAGTGCGTTCAGGTTTGCCCACGGTCGCAAATTGGAACGTTCGGCTGGTAACGTAGTCAGTTCAGCGCCATCTACAGATTCCTTGGGAACTATTTTTTTTTTTAATAGAAAACCTCCCATTGCAGCAAATCCGACGACAACCTTCTATATTTTCTTAGTACCTACGTCGTCGAAACGTTCACTGTCGTCGCGCGCAATTAATTAATAGAATCATTACTATCTTGACAATAAATTCAAAATGGCGGCCTCTTTGATGTTGACCGACGCTTAGATACGCAAACTTATCCGATGCCGTCGGATTGATGCTTGTAACAAAGAGATAAGATCGGTATTCCCTTGTGTTCTGATCTCGGTTCTTTGCCCTGCTGAAATAACAGATTACGAATACGCATGAATGCGTGACACGCACAGATGGAGTTTTTCATCTACAGATGATCTCTAATCCAAGCATTGTAATTGAGGCCAAGTGATCTGAGTTGCGTGTGGCGCCGTATTAAGAATAGCGTCACTCCATTTCCTTCCGTGGATGTCGTAGAAGGCGACTAAGGCAATCAATTACCAGGAGACGGGGCAGCAGCGTCTTCCTGAGATTCCAACCGCATACTGCTATCGCCAACCCGCCTGCCAAGCGCGGCGATTATGGCAAAACCCCTCATGATTATGAAAACCACGAAGGAGGCCTATGTCCTGCAGTGTCGCCTTCTACGACATCCAAGGAAGGAAATGGAGCTTAGTGACGCTATTCTTAATCCGGCGCCACACTGATGTAAGTAATAGCCGTCACTAATGGCCAAAATACAGAACTACCTAGTTAGATTAGTCACCGTTATTTATTAATGGTGGGAAATAAACTTTACTGTGCTGCAGATATTACGAGTATTGCGACCGTGTATAAAGAAGACGAAGATTATGACTGTGACAGTACACGATGTCTATGGATCTAACTCGACCTCGAGGCGCAGCGGTACTGCATCTGCATACCATGCGAGAGGTCCTGGGTTCGAATCCCGGCTGGGGACAAAAAAAAAACCCCAGGTCTTGGATGTTTACATGTTTGTGATGTCGTTGTTTCTGGTTCCCACAACACAGGGTATCCTAGTGTGGGGCCAGACGCAATGTATGTGCCTGTATGTAAATGTTTATGTTTAACTAAGTATGCTAATTTGGATTTAAACATTTTTTTTACATACATACATAAACTCACGCCTGTATCCCAGAGGAAAGGCAGAGACCAGAGACTGCCACTTGCCACATTCGTGACAGATCACTTTCGCTTCCTCAAGATTCATTAGCCGTTGCATGCACGCACGCCGGTTTCGGGTACTTTTTATCTTGCCCTTTGCTAATACATCTTTTTTTGATTAGCCGTTTTAGTGCCCCACTGCTAGGCATAGGACTCCTTTCAGCTCTCCACTCCTCGCTGTCATCAGCCATTTCCTGCCACCCGGGCAGAAAAATCGTGAGTTCGTCCTGGCATGTTCGATGTTAAAAAATATCTTCTATTACATTTAAAATGCACAAAAAGCTAAGTAGGTAACAGTTCTAGAGTCGGTGGATTAAAACTCATTATATCTCAAACTATACTGACTGACTATACGGTGCTATACAACATAAATGATTAAAAAAGGTGTTGGCTTAGTTTTTGACAAAAAAATATATGTTCAGTTCATTGTTTCATGACATCTCATCGTTAAAGTAACAAAGATAATAAAAATGTAATGCAGTATTTTATAATAGGTTTCTTTTAATGCCTCACGCTAAAGGAAAAAATCGTGAGGAAACCCGTCTCAGCACGTATTGACTTGTCTATCCTATGGGCTAGGCCGACCAAGCTGTCAGGATGGTGTAGGTGCTGGGGAAGCCTACTCCATCTAAAAACAATGTCCCAGGCACTGCAGCGTCTGAGTGGTCCCTTCACCCATCTAGTCTAGACTCAAAAAACTGTGTTTTGGACTTACGTGATTCAGTCCGCCGACCCTAGAATTACTTATACTTAACTATTAAGTTGACGAAGCTTCCGTGTGGCGCCGGATTAAGAATAGCGTCACTCTATTTCCTTCAGTGGATGTCGTAGAAGGCGATTAAGGAAATCAGTTAGCAGCAGACGGGCAGCAGCGTCTTCCTGAGATTCCAACCGCATACTGCGATCGCCAACCCGCTTGCCAAGCGTGGCGATTATGGCAAAATCATGTCCCCTCATGTCCACCAAAACCACGAAGGAGGCTATGCCCTCCAGTGGGCGTCAAATGACTAATGATGATGATTAAGTTAGAAGACGCTCTTATTGGTTAGATTATAGAGGTCTTCAATTTCAACAACTAAATTATTGGATACGACGCTGAAGAGCCAATTGAAAAATCGTTCATTCGATTAAACAATCGAACGTCGCCGATCGATTCGATTCAACCAATCGATTTCAATGTAGGAACACATAGATGAGATGTTATGGTAAGATTGGAAGAATGTATTCGATTAAATATAGTTAAACTGAATATACTTACCTACATGGAAATTGATATATTTTTTTAGCTTAAAAGTCAGAGTCAAAGTCAAAAAACTTATTCACTATAAAAACTAAATGTTTACTTTATGAACGTCAAAACTGTTAGTTTCACAAGTAATAGATTATGCGGAGAAGAAGCTAACAAAGAAATCCACATTTATACTTTTTACACAGTTTGCTTAATTAACAGAGTTTTCAACTTAAAGTTACACTACACTAGATACAATGAACACCAGACATCTCGTCTTCCAAATAGTTCCAAATAGAGAGTATGCTTAACACATATTTAAGCCGCGTCGGTGGTAACTCTAAATATATCTTAAGGAATTTTTTGGTAGAAACGTATACAGTGCCCCATAAAGGATATATTAATAAGTCTAAAACGTGGAAATGAAAATTTATATTTATTCCTAGTATCAATATTATGATAGCTACCAATATTTTCGAAATTGCGGATATTTTTCCTAACATACATTATGATTTCATAAATGTATTCAAGTGATTTACATATTGACAACGAAATCTAGTTACAAAATAAAATAATATTTTAATTTAATTTTTGTGCATACGACTAATGAATGGTGGTGAAGCAAAAGAGATCTATCGGGATTGTGGCAAGTGGCACACCACTTTCACGTGAGAATTTTTTGGCCGATTTTTGTATCGATACTTTACCATACTGATATTCACCAAATAAGCCGGCCCCAATACTAGAAAACAATATTTGGTCCCCACTACATCTCTCTATCTATAACATTGTTACGTCTGATCACTCAGACCAATTATCAATTCGGTATTTGACACGATCAACAATAAATTATCTCATATCGATACTTGTAATTTCAATTGACGTAAAGCACAAAACCCGACTTTACAGGAGAGCCAAAATAAGTTTTTTTTATTTTATTAAAATTCATTACACTTGTGTTTTTAAAGTTATAAAAAAGTGATCGAGACAACTGTATGGGCATCCTTTTCCTTCCCCTCACAATTATTCAAATTTGCCGCCAACCGGACATAGACAATCCGCGCGACGCCAGCGCCGCCGACTAGTGCTCTGTGTTGACAAGAAACTAATAAGAAAACTACCTTTTCCCGAACCCCAAGCCGGCTCGCGAAATAAATTAACTAACCCGTGGAAATACAGTTTATCATACTGGACACTTATCCTGGACGTCCCTCGTGCCATAGAACTGATATTGGAGTGTGGTGAAGGTTGTGGGTGCACCCCAGCATCAACTTCAGCGGTTTGCCGGTGAGTCCTTACTTCCTTACCTATCCAGCTCCATGTACTCTCTGCTCAGGAATTGCTAGGGTTCAAGCAGCCAGACAGATTGAAATACTGTATTCCTCCACCACAGCGGTTAACACGTTCCATAAGTGGTCCAATTCGAGACGGATTTGTTCCAGAAGGAATCCAAATCACTCGACATTGTCTACGCAAATAACGTCTAAACTTCAATATTTACGTTCTATTTGCTAGTTGTTTCGTGAATAACGTCTAAGTTTTAATACTTACGTGTTATTCCCTAACTTATTTCAAGTAATTATCAAGTATTTCGAACAATTACGTTACTTTTCTTGCATCGACAACCGCGCCATTGTTTTGTATCATACCTACTTTTTACGAACAAAACTGATAAAAATATCGCTCTGTCTGCTTGAACTTGTATGAAACAAAGTAATTGTATTGTGCTCGGAATCATATTAAACCTATAACAATTCAGTTAGTAGGTAGGTATTTCTAGTTCAAGTTAGTGAGGAATAAAATAGCGTGCTAGCCACCATTCTACTAGGTAGTGACCATTCGCGCACGCACTATTTTACCTAAGCACATCGTATGTCATAGTGTGTCCCAAATTATTATTCCGTTAAAAATAGTCTGTTCCAAATTTAATTTCCGTTCAGTAAGTAATCAGAGATTGTTTGCCATAAGGTTCAAATTACTTAAATACCTACCATCATGGCAGTAGCAGCATCTAAGGCAGAGGCAGAATTAAAGTTGCTTATCTCACAACGAGACCGCCATTTCCGTGCCTTACAAATTCTGTATGACTTTTCGAAGAACGTGCATAAAGACAAGTCCGCTAAGGCCAACTTTCAGGCTAGGCTTAAAAACTTGGAACAAATTAAGGCTGATTTCTACGAAATATGTAACACATTAAATCTGAGATGCTTGGAAGAGGCCCGCGAAAAAGATGTCGATGATAAAGTTTTAGATTCGTTCGATGTCTTGTACTACGAAGTAATAAAGGTTCAGCAGTGGTTGGAATCTGAGAGTACCAAGTCGCCGCCGCCGCCGCCGTCGACGTCACAGAAAATTCAACCGTCCGGCTCAGAGCGTACAGTTCAAGTTCGTTTGCCCAAGTTGCAAATACCAACATTCGATGGCACAGTTGAAAACTGGCAAACTTTTAAAGACAGCTACTTGCCTTTAATTCACAATAACGCGTCACTTTCTAATATAGAAAAATTCCATTATTTGACTTCCACCTTGTCAGGTTTTGCACTGACTATTGCGAAAGGGTTACCATTGACGGAAGCGAACTACCCCGTTGTTTATCAACTGTTGTTAGATAGGTACGACAACCAGCGTGTACTTGCCACCGCGTACTTAGACAAGGTTTTTAACCTACCTACTCTTAACAACAAACCTTCTCTCGGTAGTTTGAATTCGCTTGCAAACACTTTGTACGAAAGTGTAAATGCGCTTCGCGCGCTAAATGTCGAACAGCTGAGCGAGTTCTTACTGTTCTACATCGCTTCTCAAAAGCTTGATGGTGATACTAGGCAACGTTTCGAGATGCAAAATAAATCTAAGATACCTAACTTTAACGGATTGTTAACGTTTTTACAGGACTATGTACAGGTTTTAGAAGTCAGTAAGCCTGTTAATCAAATCTCAACCGTGAGTCAAGGCAATAAGGCTCAACGGGCAAAACCCAATTACAGTCCACAAAATTCGAAGGCGTCGTTTGTTGCCTCTACTCGCACTGATAAAAAACAAACGAACCTGTGTCCGTGTTGTGACTTACCGCACTCTATTTATAAATGCTTTAAATTACAAAACCTAGACACGACATCCAGGTATAACCTCATCAAGGGTTTGAACCTTTGTTCAAACTGCTTACGTGGCGGACATTTCAGTTCAAATTGTGGTTCAAAAACAAGTTGTATGATTTGCGGCTTGAGACATAACACTTTGTTACATACTGACAACAATAGTAACAAGCGGGTTTCAAGCGCGGGTAATTTGTCTTCCGACGCTCAGAGCGCGGGCGCGTCTGCTCAACCCAGCTGTGATAGCCAGTCTCAGGGCGCGAATGCAAGCTTGTCATGTGCTACTGCTACCGCGCGTTCAAGCGAGAATACTGACGCCCTTCGGTCAACCAAGATACTTGGTTCCGCGATGGTTCGCGTTCATAATAAAAAGGGCGCGACGATAATTGCGCGCGCGCTTATCGACAGCTGTTCTATGGATTCATTCATAACCAACGCTTGCGCACACCGACTCGGTTTGCCTGTGCGTAAGTGCAACATGTCTGTTACCGGCCTCGGTGAAGGCTCCGTACCTATTAAAGGGCTCACCTTTTGTACTGTTACGCCATGTAATAATGATGAGCCACAGTTCGACTTACCTCTGGTGGTCATACCACAAATAACTTCCCAAATGCCTAAATCGCGACTTCCGCTGCGCGTTCGCGAGTATTTCGGCCATTTGGAACTGGCTGATAATAGCTTCGACAAACCCGGTCGAGTCGATATTCTTCTTGGCGTGGAATGCTTCGATCGCATTTACACCGGACCGCGTTTCGCCCCTGGTGCCAACTTACCATGCGCGCTCGCTAGCGTTTTCGGTTGGGTTATTATGGGTCAAGTTAATGCAGCCGAACTTCTCGTTTCGTCTGAGGAAGTGACTTCACTTCTAACTTCGACGTGTTCGCTCGATGAAATCGTCCAACGCTTTTGGGAAGCTGAAGAGCCGCCTGCTGCTCGCGTCACTGCTCCAGAAGACGAGATCTGTGAACAAATATACGTTAATGGTACTTACCGCAAACCCGATGGTCGCTACGTCGTGCCGATCATGTTGAAAGATCCTCATACTGATCTGGGCGATTCTTATCACCAATCATTAAACCGCTTTATTAATCTGGAAAAACGCCTTGCCCGTGAGCCAGAGATGAAGGCGGAGTACGTTGATTTTATGCGCCAGTACGAAGAGCTAGGACACATGCAACCTATTGACTCTTCGTCTACTGCAGCCACATACATCATACCGCATCACTGCGTCGTCAGACCGGAGAGTATTTCTACCCGTCTACGGGTTGTGTTCGACGCAAGTTGTCGCACAACAAATAATAAATCACTAAATGATGTTGTTCACGCGGGGCCGAAACTTCAAATCGACGTGATTGATTTGGTCACAAAATTTCGCTTACACACGGTCGTTTTCACAGCGGACATTTGCAAGATGTTTAGGCAAATGCTTATAAGGCCTGAAGACAAGCAGTACCAACACATTCTATGGAGAGAATCTCCCGCCGCTCCGCTCAAGGAGTACGAACTTCAAACTGTCACTTACGGTGTGACGAGTTCACCTTACCTCGCCATACGAACGCTGCGGCAGTTGGCGAGCGACCATGAATCGGAATTTCCCAGCGCAGCCCGTGCGCTGCGAGAACAAACGTTTATGGATGACGTCCTTACTGGCGCACCTACGCTTGAAGAAGCAAAATTGCTCAAACAGGAGCTCATTGCCCTACTCAGTCTTGGTAAGTTTGATCTCCGTAAGTGGAGCACTAACAATCCTGAGTTGTTGGCCGACATCCCTGTCGATTATTGTCAGTCGCCTAAGCAATTCGAGCAAGCCGACGAGCTCACTCTAAAGATACTGGGTATTAGATGGGACCCCGTCAGGGATTGTTTTACCTTTTCATTCAACGACGATTTCAAGGTCGAATTTACTAAAAGGTCAGTTCTTTCCATCGTGGCAAGAATTTTCGATCCACTCGGTTGGATCAGTCCACTTATATTTTCTGCTAAATTGCTTTTGCAGGAAATGTGGCGTCTAAAATTAGCGTGGGATGAGCCGATCCCTAGAGAGTTGGCTAAGCAATGGCATCTACTTGTTGCCAATTTCTCAGACATACAAAATGTCAAGTTACCTCGAGCGGTCTTACCTCCAAATCCTATTCAAGCGCATCTTGTAGGATTCTGTGACGGTAGCTCCAAGGGCTATGGATGCTGTGTCTATCTCGTCGTAGTCACTCAGCATGGTAATACCATTAGCCTCATAATGGGAAAATCTAAAGTTGCTCCTTTGAAAATCATGACAGTCAACAGACTCGAGCTCTGTGCAGCTGTTCTCCTAGCTCGCGTGTTGCGACACGCTTACGACTTACTAAGGACCGAGCTAGCTATCACTTCGGCTACCGCATTTACAGACAGTAGTACGGTTCTGTCATGGATCAATACACCACCACATCTCCTCAAGATGTTTGTGGCCAATCGAGTGGTACAAATTACTGATTTAATTAGCGCTGAGTCGTGGTTTCATGTTTCCACGCATGAGAATGCAGCTGACTGTTGTAGTCGAGGCACTTCATGTGCTGAACTTATGTCTCACTCACTGTGGTGGACAGGGCCATCTTGGCTCACCAGTCATCCTTCAGTCTGGCCTTCTCAGAGAAGTTTGATGCCACATCAGGAACTTCCTGAATTGAAACCTCCTACATCACAAAGTCTCGTCACTGCCCCTCCTGAAGAATTCGTCATAGATTTGATCTCGAAATACTCTTCTCTCACTAAGCTTCAGAGAGTCTTAGCATGGGTAATGCGATTTATCAAAAATGCGCGCGTAAAAGGTCAATTTTGTGGCCATTCCTCTCTATCAAGGTGTGAACTGGATAACGCGCTCAACGTCCTAGTTCGAGAAGTTCAAAACAAATATTTCACTCAGGAGCTTAATCATATCCGAGACGGAGTACCCTGTGTGAAATCGATCCAAAAGCTGTCACCGTTTATTGACAATGCTGGTCTTTTACGAGTGGGAGGTCGCATTCGTCACGCAGGATTATCGCAATGCACATTGCATCCATTGCTGCTTCCCAAGCATTCCAAATTATCTCAACTCATTGTTGACAGCTTACATATCCAATTTCTCCACTGTGGGCCTCGCACCCTGCAGTCCCTTATCCAAAGACAGTTCTGGATCCTCGGAGTTAGATTGTTAATCCGGTCACGACTTTCCAAATGCATTGTATGTTTTAAGGCCAAACCGGTTCCATGCCAACCGATTATGGGTGATCTTCCACCCTCCCGACTTCTACCAGGGAAATGTTTCCAGTCCACTGGTATCGATTTTGGAGGCCCGTTTACACTAAAGGAGAGTAAACGTCGAAATGCACGTACTTACAAGGCATGGTTATGCCTTTTCGTATGCTTAAAAACTAAGGCAGTTCATCTAGAAATGGTGACTGAACTCAGCACCGAAGCGTTCTTAGCCGCCCTAGATCGATTTATCTCTAGGCGAGGCCACTGCGAGACGATCGTTTCTGATTGTGGTACCAATTTCGTTGGTGCCAAGCGTCGCTTGGATGAAATGCGAGAAACATTTTATGCTAATCGCCGCGAAATAACCGAAGGTTTAGCTGTGCGTCATATAAAATGGCAGTTTAACCCACCAAGTGCCCCTCACTTTGGTGGCATCTTTGAAAGTGGGATAAAATCCACTAAGTATCACTTAAAACGCGTAATCGGCTCTCAGGTTCTAACACTGGAAGAAATGATAACAATTCTTACAAAGGCGGAAGCTATATTAAACTCTAGACCTCTTTGTGCACTTTCTTCGGATCCTAACGAAGTAGACGCATTAACGCCTGGTCATTTTCTTGTAGGCGGTCCGCTAGTGGGCCTACTTGAACCTCCTTTAGAGGACTTATCTATGAGCCCTCGTTCGCGGTGGCAAATGTTGCAAAGACTCATCCAGTCTTTTTGGCGCATATGGCAGCGTGACTATCTCCACACACTGCAACAGAGGCATAAGTGGGTGAATCCCAAATTGAACTTGAAAGTTAATGACCTGGTTTTGGTAGTAGAGCCTAACCTGCCAACACTGTCATGGAGGTTAGGAAAAATAACTTCACTGTTTCCAGGACAGGACAGTGTCGTCAGAGTTGTTGATGTCCAAACAGCTAACGGGCGTGTCTTCCGCAGACCCGTGGTCAAAATTTGTCCCTTACCAATGTAAGGCTAGATGTCACTTAAAGCTAAACTTAGTTTATAATTTTATTAACCTTGTAAGTTAATCTCTAGTTCCGTATGAGGTACATTCTCAACTGAGAATTCTTGTTTAAGTTAACTATAGTCAGTTAGCATGTTGGTCTTAGATTCCGAGCACTTCAACTGTAAACTATAGCTTTGTTTCATGTTTTGTGGAATCCTAGTGAATTCCAGGTGGGGGGTTTATGTATGGGCATCCTTTTCCTTCCCCTCACAATTATTCAAATTTGCCGCCAACCGGACATAGACAATCCGCGCGACGCCAGCGCCGCCGACTAGTGCTCTGTGTTGACAAGAAACTAATAAGAAAACTACCTTTTCCCGAACCCCAAGCCGGCTCGCGAAATAAATTAACTAACCCGTGGAAATACAGTTTATCATACTGGACACTTATCCTGGACGTCCCTCGTGCCATAGAACTGATATTGGAGTGTGGTGAAGGTTGTGGGTGCACCCCAGCATCAACTTCAGCGGTTTGCCGGTGAGTCCTTACTTCCTTACCTATCCAGCTCCATGTACTCTCTGCTCAGGAATTGCTAGGGTTCAAGCAGCCAGACAGATTGAAATACTGTATTCCTCCACCACAGCGGTTAACACGTTCCAAGACAACATATACCTAAAATCTTGCGTTGCAGACGATGACATATTTAGTTTTTAGTTTAGTTCATTATTTTAGAAAATAGATGTGCCTTACATCTAAAAAAATACATTAAAATGTTCTTTACGCCCATTTTTATTACGAGACTCAGATTAATTTTGGGGGTAAAGCACTATTGAAAATAGTATATTCTTTACGCCCTAAAAATAAATGTTTAAGAGTGTTTATATAGACATAGTAAGCAGGTGTAAAGCTAATCATAAAATATAATTATATCCTAAATTTTGAATTAAAGAACTAACTTTATTTATTGACTAGGCTGTGTAGCATACATAGCCTACAAGTTATTTTAGATAATGTATGTTGTCAAGGGGCTCAAGGGAAAAAATGGATAGCCAACAAATAAAAGACTAATGTAAGTTTAAAAAAAATGGCATTTTTTAATTTGCCGTAAACATTCTTCAATAGGCAATCATCAGCGTAGGTAGGTTTTATCAAGTAACGTAATCATTAAGAGCAACACTCAAATACTAAAATTAAATTAAGTAGGCAGGTAATATTGAGATTTGATTTTGTACTTATAGTAGGTAAGATTGTACCATAAATGACAAAAAAATAGTGTGTTGATCAAATTTAGTAGGTATTATTGTATGATACATGTATGTTTTATTAAAGTTGAGATAGTTTTGTCACCACAAACACAAAAAAAAATCGACACATTTTTCCAATACGTATTTTTACTTAATCTAGGTATTTGGTATTTGCACTGTTGCTAAGTTTAACAAAGCTAGATTATAACTAGAATAACATAAAGCAGCAAGGTAATCAACATTAAAATATATTTATCTTAGGATTTTACCAAACGAGTAAATGTTCTTTCTATCCCAACTCTGTGAGTGTTCAAAGTTTTCTAGTCTAGCAAAGAGAATTTGACAAAGTGGGGATAGAATGAGCATTCCTTCATTTGCTCTAAATCGACATTTTAAGCAAAGTTATCAATCAGTCTTGAAATTAAAGGTCAGTCTTCAAACTTAAGGTAGATCACTAACAAACAAATCATAAACTTTTCTCACAAACAGAACAAGCAATTTTGGGCCTACGTTCATTCATTGGTACTACTTTTTGGTTTGTCAATCAGTATTTAAAATTAGGTAAAAATAATCAAAAAATAAACAACAAAAAACACTTTTCTCTTTACAATTATTCTGCAAGAATTTTTTACTTGGTTTCTGAAATGTTTGTTATTCATTGTCTTCGTTATCTTCATCATCAGTTTCTGCTAATCGACCTTTAACACTTGAATGTGTAGGCAGTTGTCTGTATTCATTGTGAAATCTTTTAGGTATAACGCCTTTCTCACAAAGTGAAATAAGATCCTTATACTTTGCATCTGATATTGGGAGTTCTGAGTCGTATAGATTTTTTATCATGGTCGTTGTAAGTGGCTCTTCATTAGTTTTAGTTTGGTTTAAAATGTCTTTTTTCCTTCCTTTACCAGTGCCTTTACCCTTTGTTTTTGTATTCGTCTTGTCACACAATGTCACTTCATGGCATTCTGTATGCTCTTTCATCGAATACTTAATGACAATTTTATTCGTAGCCTTCTTTTTCATTGTAGCGATTCGTATGTCTTTAAACTTTATATTTTTCAAGGTATTTTTAGTGAATATTTCTGCAGCAAAGTCGTCAAAGTTCAGAAAATCGGTATGGTCGAGAGCAACGACTGTGTACGGTCTCGGTTGTTTACGGGCAGACTCAAAATACGTAGCCCATTGTGAGGGACTCCACACAATTAGCCTCCTCACTTCTCTCTCTATCACAGCATGCACCGAATCAACTGGCATGTATGTATGACCTGGAAGCAAATAGTTGATTTGCACAACTTCGACGTGCTTTGAAACTTGTAAAAAATTATTTATGGCCGCCAGTACATTCTTGTTTTTGTTTTGTCCGCTGCATGAATCACAATATAATATAACATTTTGAATGCCCCCTTGATCAACGATTTCCAAGTATTTCGTTAGAGCAGTGGCAATCTCATTGCTTCCTCTCTTGCCTTCAGATTCACCCCAAGTGAAGCAAAATACATTTTGCGTAACACTTTCATAAAATGTAAGATTGTATACTGCGTATTTACGCGAGTAGTACAATAACATGCTGTCCCCGTGCGGGGTGTTAAGTACCTTTTGCAAATCAAAACTACATACAACCGTATCATTGTATTGAGGTCGAAGATTTTGGTGAATCTTAAACCTCTTGTAGGAGGCCGTTTTTTCAGCAAGGTGATTTTGAACATCTTCATTACTCACTGTATTCTGATTATTTTCATTTTTGGTGCATTGTATACATTTGTCCTTTTTCGGCACATGAAAACTGATATTGTATACACAGAAAATGTTTCTGAACAGTCTTTCACTTACTATTTGATATTTAGGATCAGGACTGTCCTCATTTTGCATACTTTTGCAATGTTCTGAATAGAGACGGTAAAGGTTAGACACATTTTTAAACTCTTGCGGGAGATATGTTTTGTTACTTCTTTTTCTGTTATAATGGGATGGTACCGCTGGTAGGTTCGCAATGTAGGTTTTCACATATTGTTTGGCCTCTTCGGAGTATATTTCAGCAACATTGGGTCTCCTTCTATCACATTGAGCCATGTTTTCATGTGAATTTTTTATTGTGTATAATATATATTTTTGAGAAATACACAATGTGTTTAACAAAAACTTCTGGCATACTTGTGTGTGCCCTTCCCCTTGATTGATAGTGTATTCATACGTAGTCTGTCTGCGATTATTGTCAATCGCCAAACGCTTTCTACGTTTAATAGGAACTGCTTGAGCGCTTCTAAGTATCCAGTCTCGCCTACGCAAAGTGTCTAGATTCCAAAAGTGGTCGTGAAGACTTTTCCTTCTTTCTTCGCTTATTTCGTAGCACTTTCTTGGACATTTCTCAGCATTACAAGGATTTTCCTTCATTTCTTTGTCTGTTTTCAACGTGCCGTTTCTTGTTGCGTATGATTTTCCCGAGTCTCTCAAAAATTTGCGCAATTTAGTTTTATTTACACGTTTTTTTTTTACTTCTATTAGTGCTGGATTGTTGTCTTTTTTATTTTTCTTCTTTTGCAACTTCTTCCTTTTATTTTTCTTGTATTTATTTCCTTCTTCTGAGTTGTCGCTTGAACTAGATTCATTATTACTAGCCCATAGATCTGAACTTCCTGAGGAGAAATCTTGTTCTTCTGTATCGGAAACAAAATCGATAAAAGCCTTCTTTAGTTTTGTTCTGCGTCTCTTTCTCTTATGACTGGATGTAAGTTTTAAATCGGAAGTAATTGGTGTCAGTACATTTGAGACATGCTCAGTAGCTGGCTGGAACCCCTGGGACTCAGGTAGATTGCACGAAGTAGACGAGGAGGCTTCCACAGGAGCAGGAGCGAGCGCTGGCGACGAGGTGCACTGGTCGGATGGCCAGACGAGCTCAGTAACTGACTGAGACTCAGCTAAGTTGCACGAAGCAGACGACGAGGCTTCCACAGGAGCAGGAGCGACCGCCGGTGACGACGGGGTGCACTGGTCGGATGGCCAGACTTGCTCAATAACTGGCTGGGGCTCAGGTAAGTTGCACGAAGCAGATGACGAGGCTTCCGCAGGAGCAGGAGCGACCGCCGGTGACGATAGGGTGCACTGGTCGGATGGCCAGACTTGCTCAATAACTGGCTGGGGCTCAGGTAAGTTGCACGAAGCAGACGACGAGGCTTCCGCAGGAGCAGGAACGACCGCCGGTGACGATAGGGTGCACTGGTCGGATGGCCAGACTTGCTCAATAACTGGCTGGGGTTCTGGTAAGTTGCACGAAGCAGACGACGAGGCTTCCACAGGAGCAGGAGCGACCGCCGGTGACGATAGGGTGCACTGGTCGGATGGCCAGACTTGCTCAATAACTGGCTGGGGCTCAGGTAAGTTGCACGAAGCAGACGACGAGGCTTCCGCAGGAGCAGGAACGACCGCCGGTGACGATAGGGTGCACTGGTCGGATGGCCAGACTTGCTCAATAACTGGCTGGGGTTCTGGTAAGTTGCACGAAGCAGACGACGAGGCTTCCACAGGAGCAGGAGCGACCGCGAGTGACGACGGGGTGCACTGGTCGGATGGCCAGACTTGCTCAATAACTGGCTGGGGCTCAGGTAAGTTGCACGAAACAGACTTCGAGGCTTCCGCAGGAGCAGGAGCGACCGCCGGTGACGATAGGGTGCACTGGTCGGATGGCCAGACTTGCTCAATAACTGGCTGGGGCTCAGGTAAGTTGCACGAAGCAGACGACGAGGCTTCCGCAGGAGCAGGAACGACCGCCGGTGACGATAGGGTGCACTGGTCGGATGGCCAGACTTGCTCAATAACTGGCTGGGGCTCAGGTAAGTTGCACGAAGCAGATGACGAGGCTTCCGCAGGAGCAGGAGCGACCGCCGGTGACGATAGGGTGCACTGGTCGGATGGCCAGACTTGCTCAATAACTGGCTGGGGCTCAGGTAAGTTGCACGAAGCAGACGACGAGGCTTCCGCAGGAGCAGGAACGACCGCCGGTGACGATAGGGTGCACTGGTCGGATGGCCAGACTTGCTCAATAACTGGCTGGGGTTCTGGTAAGTTGCACGAAGCAGACGACGAGGCTTCCACAGGAGCAGGAGCGACCGCGAGTGACGACGGGGTGCACTGGTCGGATGGCCAGACTTGCTCAATAACTGGCTGGGGCTCAGGTAAGTTGCACGAAACAGACTTCGAGGCTTCCGCAGGAGCAGGAGCAACCGCCGGTGACGATAGGGTGCACTGGTCGGATGGCCAGACTTGCTCAATAACTGGCTGGGGTTCAGGTAAGTTGCACGAAGCAGACGACGAGGCTTCCACAGGAGCAGGAGCGAACGCGAGTGACGACGGGGTGCACTGGTCGGATGGCCAGACTTGCTCAATAACTGGCTGGGGTTCAGGTAAGTTGCACGAAGCAGACGACGAGGCTTCCACAGGAGCAGGAGTGAGCGCAGGCGATGGGATGCGCTGGTCGGATGGCCAGACTTGCTCAATAACTGGCTGGGGCTCACGTAAGTTGCACGAAGAGGATGACGAGGCTTCCACAGGAGCAGGAGCGAGCACCGGCCACGGGGCGCGCTGGTCAGGGACAAACGTGGAATTTTTTGGTGAGATGTAATAAAGCGGCTTCTTTATTTTGATGTCAGATAAAATGCGAACTTTCTTTGAAGGTTTAATCATTCTGCAGTTATCATCATCTTCGCTAGTTCTTGCATTCATGGTAACATATGGCTTCTTATATACATATATCTCAGGTTCGGAATCAGTGTTCTCTATCTCATCTTTATCGACAACCGAAACATTTTTTGCTGGCGAATCTGACCTGAAAAAGAAATAGCAGCACTTGTAAATATAAGCGGTCTTGACAATAATCATAACGGGGTACCTCGGTGTTTAGTCAACCTTATGAACTTTTTATTTAGGCAATTATATTATAAGAAACACTCGCATAAAGAACATTCTGGAAAATTCTTACCTGAAAATCTCTTTACGTCTTTTAGCTAGTGAAATTATTTGTTTCCGACGCTTGCCCAAAGGACAGTATTTATCTTCATCAGCCATTTATGTAAATATCATTCACTGCACTGTTAAAATAACACAAATTACTTAACAATTGTTTTTAGCAAGAGTTCTCCTCGTAACCGTGCAAAGTGTTTTGTTGTTTGAAAAGCGTTCGAATTACTTTGAAACAACTTCTTCAAAATCGTATCGGCACAATTCATAATGTGTACTAAAACTATGGACGTAAAGCACATTTTGACTTTTTGTTACAACGAAGAAGGTCGGTGAAGCAGAGCTATCGGCTTGCATGCAGCACCGCATCAGTCGAAACTTGATGCTGTTTTACCGACATTCAAAGTTTGTCAAGGAATTTTAGAGCTATTACTCCTTGCAATAGAGTTCACATAATATTTTTTGATATTTTGATGAAAAGGTTAGAGAAAAAAAATAAACTTTGGTATCTAGACTTAAAGGACAAAATTATGTTATTCGTCTCGGGTTTAAGGTTATAAGGTGTCGATTGCATTGACATTAACACGGAAGTAGGGCGTAAAGCAATATACCAACTTTAAAAGATATTTACGCCCTCAAAATTTAAGCAAGTTCTTTTAAGTTATGGAAGTAAAGTACATCATTTTAAAAAGTGTGCTTTACGTCCTATTATGTTCCAAGAGGTGATTAACAGACATTGACTTAAAGCACATTTAGAATTATTTATAGTAAATAGTTGGGCTGTTAAAAACAACATAAGATTTTGCCGTTCTTTACGTTAAGCATTAGTTTATGAATATCACATACTACCTAAAGTTTTACAATTTGACAGTGAAGACGTTCTTTACGTTACATTTTCAATGTCTCTAAAATCGTTATTAATGGCCGTATTGCTAAGTGGATTAGACAGAAAAAAAGAGAAAAAAAACCTAAGTAAGATGACATTCATAACTCATTTTGGCCAAAATGTGCTTTACGTCAATTGAAATTACAGGTATCGATATGCTCGATTAAAACAAAAATTACAAAATATCTCCGAAAATGTATCTCTTTTAGTCAAATACTAGTTAATACAATTTTTAAATAGATTAAACATAAAGAGAGTGCACTGAAATGTGACGTCATAAGCCGGTATTTTCAAACAAAATTCCGTTTTAAAAGTAACTTTTTTTAAAAATATTTTGTCAAATACCCAATTATGTCAGTTCTTGACGGCATTTAATTTATTTTGTGAAGTTATGCCGAAGTTTCGATAAGAAATTCAGCCAAAATTCTCAAGAGTAAATGAATATTTTAATAGTGTTATTGCTTAATAGTTCAGCATACCGATATCTATTTGGTAATAATGATATGTGATACCGTAAATATCGATTATTTTATCGATATTTAAAAAGAAACTACCTGCCCCATCCCTAGGAAACAATGTTTATTCCCCACTGCATCTCTCGATAACACCCCTACATACATATTTATCAACTCTGTCTGTGCCCTAACGCTTCATGCTTAATGATTTTTAATTTGATTGGTCGGTACCCGTGTTCTCTTTCGGAGGGAGCGTTTAACTATAGATGTTTTGTAGTGAGGCGAGCTTCACCTTAATGCTTCCTCCTCGACAAAAGGTTTTTACCCGACTGCGTGGAGCTCAAAAAGAGGTTAATGTGTTCGAATGATTCCTGCGTACTCCTTAACTCCTTAACCAATGGACATATTTTGACAAGTAAGATCTCAATCGATCTGTCGTGTTGGCGCGAGTGTCATAGGCTTCCTGCATGGAATCAACATAAATCCAAAAAACGTAAGAAAATCACAAAAAAGGCAAAAATTTAAACTGATATAAAAATAACCAACGACCCGACTAAGCGAGTGGGGCCCAAATTCAACATTGTGATTTGTAACTCGTTGCGTTGTTAAAAAAAAAAATTAATTAAAAAAATAGGGTGTTATTTTCGCGGTCACCGAAGGAACAACAGTTTTTTTCAGCAATAAGCTGACCTTATTGCTGAAAGCTGACCGAGCAGGTCAGCAATAAGGGAACGTAAGACAAGATAATTATGAATATTCTTTATTGTACACTCTACTCTGGTAGATTACATAAAAACATGTAAAGATACAGGGCACAATTGGCTGCCTTATTGCTGAAAGCAATTTCTCCCAGACAACCCTATGATGAAAGGTTGCAGAAGGAAAAGAGAGACGGGTGAAAATAAACATAAACAACTGCATAGTTTGAATAAACATACTGCATAAATAAGTTAAAATAAGACTAGGAGGAAATTAAGAATATACCCTCCCATACTACTTGACCCATTTGGTACATTTTTTTACGCGCATAAAATCTCCCTATACTTACACATACATACATAAACTCACGCCTGCATCCCAGAGGGGTAGGCAGGGACCAGGGACTGCCACTTGCCACGATCCTGACAGATCACATTCGCTACCCCAGCATTCATTAGTGGTTGCATGCACGCACGCCGGTTTCGGGTACTTTTTATCTTGCCCTTTGCTAATACATCAACTATTTGGTTGAAGTATGTCCGCCTGGGACGTCCCTTACCGGCTCTTACACCCACATTCGCTCGATATATTTGTTTCGTCAAACTTTCTTCCTTCATCCTCTCCACATGACCAAACCAACGCAACATTCCTTTCTCAATCCTAGTCACTACATCATCTTTCAGTCCACAACGTTCTCTAATCGAACTATTGCGTATCCTGTCATTCAAAGTAACTTATTCGTAACGTATTCAACCAGACATACTCCTCAAGAACCTCATTTCTACTGCATTAATCCTACTTTCTTGCTTCTTTTGCCATACTCAAGTCTCGTCAATCTAGCTCTTTTTTTTTCTCCTATACTTAAGTTCACTCAATATGTTGTGTAGTTAATTGTCACTCCTCTCCGTCCACCCCAAAGTTGTCGGAGTTAATAATCATAAATCCGGCGCACCGCCCCCGTTATCTTCACGCCGCCACTCCCCAGGGGTGGGCAGTTATCGAGCCAGTTGAGATGACGGTTAAAGTAACTGAATTGCGGGTTAAGCTCGCTAGAGTAGGTTCATGTTATCGGTTGTTGACATGGTTTTAGGGTTAATTTACTCTGCTACACCGACTCTTCAGTTGACTGACTCTACCCTCAGTTTTTCGTTCACAAGCCGCCGGTTTCTGGATTGAGATTTTCACAAACTCTCAATCCAGAAACCGGAATGTTGAAGACTCCTTGGAATCATATTTTATGATGTTTTTATATTTTTCCTTTAATTGACTTTTCTCTCTCATGTCACTCATCTTTGTAATATTCTTGCTGTCACCATCTCATTGCCCACTTATTCTGATATTTTCCTATTATACTTCGTTTTACCCGTTTTCATCACTTTTCTTTCATTATACAGTCCTTTCCTCAACACTCCCTTTTTCATATAAGCCTTGACTCCAACTTTATACATTTCTGTCTTGAGTTTGTTTTCAAAATAATCTTTTGTGTTTATTTTTAGGGTTTCATACCTGAAGGGTCCGTCCGTCCGTCTGTCACCAGGCTGTATCTCATGAGCCGTCATAGTTAGACAGTTGAAATTTTCACAGACGATGTATTTCTGTTGCCGCTATAATAAGAAATACTAAACAGAAACAGAATAAAATAAGTATTTAAGGGGGGCTCCCATAAAACAAATGTGATTTTTTTGCCGTTTTTTGCCCGATATTAATAACTGCAACAGGTAGACGCTTCAAATATTAAATGTTGTGTAGATAGTGGTATCAAACCCTTCGTGCGGTTTTTTTTTAACTACCTACTATAAGTACAAATATGATTATTAAAACTGTTTGGTACAGATGGGAAGGTAAATAAATAACTTCCACCCAACACAATCACTTGTCTTGGTCCCAAACTAGGATACCCTGTGATACGGTAACCAGGCAAGGACATCAGAAACATAGAAATACTCCCAGATTGAGACCATTTGTACAAATGTACGGCGGCTCCCAGTGGGCATCGAACCCATAACCTTCGGCATGGCAATCAGACGTGTCACCGCTAGACTAACGAGGCAACTTCAACCGCTGAAGCATGTAAACATCTCAGGCACTCAGGTTTCCTCACGATGTTTTTCTTCACCGCTAGCGATTTATAAATGTCCATGACTTGGAAGACCAAGTCATTGGTACATACGCTGGGGTTCGATTATAGCTGTACTTGAGTAATCGTTTCTTGTATCGATTTTTTAGGGTTCCGTGCCTCAAGAGGAAAAAACGGAACCCTTATAGGATCACTTTGTTGTCCGTCCGTCCGTCTGTCTGTCAAGACCCTTTATCTCGGGAACGCGTGGAGGTATCGAGTTGAAATAAAATTAAAACCGTATACCTACTCAGGTCTACAGTCCCTTGAAGCTGTGAAAAATCAATATTCTGAGCTGACGTAAAAGAAAGATATAGGCCGTTCACGCCGCAAGAAAGGTATATTTCGACACTCAAGGGAATCAAAATTTAAAGGGTACATTCCGTTGACCTAGAACTATCAAATTTGGCAAGTAATATTATGGTCATAATATACGAGTAGCGGTAAAAATCTGAAACTACACATTGGTAATTAAAACAATACAAAAATAGTCTTTGAAGTTCGGAAAAAGCTCGGGAAAAACGGCGAGAGTCGATTCCTGAACTATTTATACTACGTAAGTACCTATAAAATTGTACAGAATCTCGGCGAGGCTCCCCCATTTCAGCTCATTGTCATTCAGTACTAGCATCTTATCATGTCAATCATCATCAGCCATTTTTACGCCCACTGCAGGACATAGGCCTCCCTCATGGTTTTCTCTAACCATAAAGCTCTTCCATAATCGCCACGCTCGGAAGGCGGGTTAGCGATCGCAGTATGCGGTTGGAATCTCAGGAAGACGCTGCTGCCCGTCTCCTGGTAATTCATTTCCTTAGTCGCCTTCTACGACATCCACGGAAGGAAATGGAGTGACGCTATTCTTAATCCGTCGCCAAACGGACGTTTCATGTACCTGATTTTAAAGTTAATTTTACTTGATACAGACCTAATAAGAGTCAGTGTCAAAAATCTGACAGTGTCAAAAAGCAGACGACCTCGTGGCGCAGTGGTAGTGCATCTGCATACCATGCGAGAGGTCTTGGGTTCGAATCCCGGCTGGGGACAAAAAAACCCCAGGTCTTGCATGTTTACATGTTTGTGTTGTCATTGCTTCTGGTTCTCACGACACAGGGTATCCTAGTGTGGGGCCAGAACCAATGTATGTGCCTGTATGTAAATGTAAATGTTTATGTTGGGATATGGGTATGATTACATACACAGCGGTTAGCCTAGTGGGTAGAACATCGGACTCGGAACCGAGAGACCCAGGTTCGATCCCCAGTGCTGGCATGTACCTATGACTTTGTTTTCTAAGTTATGTTCATTTGTGAAGTTATAGTAGCAATACCACCCGCTAACGGTGAAGGAAAACATCGTGAGGAAACCGGAGTTTCTGAGCTGTTCACATACCTCAGCGCTTGAAATCGCCAATCCGCGGTGGGCACGCGTGGTGATTAAGCCCATGCTCTCTCCGTGAGAGAAGACTTGTGCCCTGCGGGACGTATATAGGCTGATTATGTATGTATGTACATACAGATTAAGGAAACAACATATAAATGAGACTGTCAATCTTCGGATAATTAAACATTTGCTCAATAAGATTGCAATGAATTAGCGTTGGACAGAATATGCTGTCTCAGTAACCCGCCTTTCCCACATGAGTCACGCGGGAGCGAGACAGAGCTATGACGTCACAGAGTCCGTCTCCCTCGCTCTTCGGCCGCAAAAGCTGACACAGACTTATAACCGACCAGTTTCTTACAAACCCCTCCGGCGATACATCTTCTATTGCGCTACAGATCTTTACCACCGGTCACGACTTCAGTAACGAACTATCAACAAAGTCTTCGCTCCGAAACAACTTCTATGAAGCGAGAGATCTTTGTAACTGGTTGCGCTTAAGGTTAGGACCAGGTAAAGTGAGCCGGGAGGTGGTGTAATTGGTATGGGGTTTAGAGGTCAATGTCAGGTGGTTAGGGCGTAGGTTTTGTTTTACGGGCCTGTTTGCGACCTATCAAACGAAGGGCCACCCAGACCGTGGATTAGGGTTGTCATAACCGTTTTGGGGTGAAATATTAAAAAGCTATTATGTTAAAAAGGACATAATTTGCCCAAATAAAGGATGTGTTAGCAAAGGGCAAGATAAAAAGAGCCCGCAATCGACGTGCGTTCATGCAACGACTAATAAATGTGGTTTCTTCAGGAGTGTAGCGAGTGGCAAACTCTGCTCACTGCCTACCCCTCCGGGATACAGGCGTGAGGTTATGTGATGGAATGATAATTATGGTGGTTGGTTGGTGAAGCGAAAATACTGTACTTGTTCACTGTAGTCTGATCTGTTAATTTCGGCACTCTTCTGTAATTCAAACCTGCTTCATTAGTCGCAGCACTGATTAGTCAAAATGTAACAAAAATAAAATAAAAGAACTATCCGATTCAGAGTCGCTCAGCGTGCTATGGAACGGGCTATGCACCGAGTCTCTTCGATGGATCACATCAGAAATGAGACAATTCGCCAAAGAACTGAGGTGACACACAGCCTATAAGATTAGCAAGCTGCAGTGGCAGTAGGCTGGTCACATACGCCGAAGAACCAATAGTCGATGGAGTGCAAAGGCTCTCGAGCGTAGACCACGAACTGTCAAAGGCAGCGTTAGACGCCCACCAGCTCGCTGGACGAACGATCTGAGGCAGCTGGCCGAGGACAGAGGGAAGTGAAGGCCTATATCCAGCAGTGGACGAATACAGGCTGATTGATTAATTCTATTCTACCTCACAGGTCTAGCGATTGACATGCTTCGCTATCAAACAGAGGTACTTACAAGCGTGGGTTCGATTCCCACTGGAGGTACTTAAGGCGGCGGTGTGGTTTGTAAAAATGGCCTCGGTCTGGGTGTATTGCCAGGTAACCAAAGAATAGGGCATCCTATTTTGGGACCAGGACCAGTCGTTGTGTTGTGTGGGACTTTTTATTCTTATCTTATAATAAAATCTGGCAAAGAGTGATGACCCTACCCTCGGCGCACAATCGACGCTGGCGCAGATCTCGCAGAATTAATTTGTCAAAAGATCCCTGTCACGCGCGGCTTAATGATCGCGTGTTGCCTGGACGAAGCCGCTGTAGTGATAAGCTTGCCGGTGCGTAGGAGAGTATATTGTTACTAACATAGTTTTTAAGTCACATTGTTAATAACCCTATAATGGGCACTGCATGAAATAAAGAATTTTTATTTTATTTTATTTTTATATCCTACCTATCAATGGAAGATTTTACAATAGACGATGCTGATATCGATGACGATAATTTCTGTTTTAGAAATTGCGGTGTTTTTTTTGGTCTAGTTTATTTAGGTTTAACTTTATATAACTAAATGTAATACATAAAAATCTCGTGTCACAGTGTTTGTTATCGAACTCCTCCAAAACGGCGTCACCGATTTTTTCGAATTTTTTCGTGTACATTTGGGAGGTCTGAGCATAGGTCGTCGTAGACTAATTAATATGGAAAAACAACGTTAGCCCGGTCAGCTAGTTTCTATATAAATTAACGTTTTCTACGTAGTGTAAACTTTCATAAAAGTCGCGGGGAGGTAACATCGTGCTATCATACCACTCGTTCCTCCCTTTAGCTGGAGAGAGCTCAAAGGGGATGAATAATGTTGTTCGGACCCTAATATAGATTTCCCTGAGACTCTACTAGGTATCAAATTTACTGCCAAAGCATTCGGTGAGAAAGCTATACAGCTTTCTGCATACGTTCGGTCAACATAACGTTCTGCATTCTTCACAACATGCGCACTCTTGCACGTAACGCCTTATAACGTATGATGAAGCATACATACATACATACGTAAACTCACGCCTGTATCGCAGAGGGGCAGGCAGAGACCAGGGACTGCCACTTGCTACGATCCTGACAGACCACTTTCGCTTCCTCAACATTCATTAGTCGTTGCATGCACGCACGCCGGTTTCGGGTACTTTTTATCTTGCCCTTCGCGAATACGGGATGTATTCTGTTCGGTTAAAGTATGTCCGTCTGGGTTGGCCCTTACCGGCCCTTCCACTCACATTCGCTCGAATCGAAGCGTATGATTGATGAAGCGTCTATAAATATTTGAGTTATCTCGTAAAATATGTAATGTAGGTATATAATAAGATTTTTAACAAAACATAATAATGTTTTTATTATTAGAGTAACTTTACTTTTCGCAATTTTTGAGATCCTGAAAACCCCGGGGATAATGATTAAATGGTATTATTTTTTACTTTATAATTATGTTTTCTACGGTAAAAAAGGTATGTCACTCCAATGTAAGTGAGACGCAAGTTTCCGATTTTACCGTCACTATTTATTGTTAGTATTATAATTATCTATTACACTATTAAAACAATTTTAAAAGTACAAAGGCGAACTTAAAGGGGTAAATTATTTATTTATTTATTTATACTTTTATTGCACTTAAAAACAAATCGTACAATGAGTTAATTGAACCTAAATATTCAAAGGATCACAACGTAAACATCCACGCTTCAAGTGAACACCAACCAACGTAACCGAACACTAAATCCAATTGTAATATCAACAATTCAATGCAAACTGTGTCGTCACATCAACATACAATTGACTGCAACGTTGATGTAGCGGTAACAAGTTTAGTGCTAACGCAGGGGTCGTAGGTTCAATTCCCGTAGGCGTCGAATTGATCTGTACAAATGGCCTCAGTCTGGGGTTGATATTTGCGGTATTCTTGTCTGGTTACCGTAGCAGTATCCGAGTTTGGGACCAAGACAATCGTAAACAATTTGATTTTTACTTTGACTTTTACGTTGCCTTTGAATTTAACTTTGACGGTGACTTTTATTTTTGACGTTGACTATGGCTTAGATTTCTGACTTTGACTTTGATTTTTACTTTGTCCCTTGCCTTTGCCCCTTGACACGTGACAAGTGACGGGAGATCTCGGGAAGAGGATGCCCCAGTCCCCAGTGCTGATACCGTGGGCGGGAATCTCTCACTGGGCTCGCCACACACGAAGCCTCGATATAGTTGTCAAAGGGATACTTGAATTACAATATACAGGGTGTCCACTCCAGTTGGTGCTTGGGCATTAAGCAAATAACGTCGCACAGAATGTTCTCACGCCCACGGATGAGATAGATAGACAATAACATTATGGGACAAGCAGAATAGTTATTTGTTATACAAGAGTGCAAAGTTGCTTTTTTACCGCGTGCTCAATTTTGATAATGACCGAGCCAGCAAAGGATTCTAAACTTTAATCACGAGCGCAGCAAGTGATTTAAAAATTAGAATCCTGAGCGCGTGAGTTTTTAACAAATTAAAAAAGTTATGTTAAATTTGGCACCATGGAGGTAGAAGTAAATAGGTTTAATGATGGTTTGAATTTACAAACTTGGTGCACACGATGATCTAAATTCAATTTACTTTATCCTCTAGCGGATAAAAACCGTTGTTGCACTCAGATATCAGAAGAGCAAAAATACTCTTTCCGAGATGGGGGGGGATGAAAAACTAATTGCTTGTGAGTTTTTATTTCGAATTATTGGTACACAATACATACACTACCGCACACACATTTGTGAAGTTATAGAGCAATACCACCTGCTAACGGGGAAGGAAAACATCGTGAGGAAACCCGAGTGGCTGAGGTGTTCACATACCTCAGCGCTTGAAATTGCCGATCCGCGGTGGGCACGCGTGGTAATTAAGCCCAATCTCTCTCTCTAAGAGAGGGCCGGTGACCTACAGTGGGACGTATATCATCATCATCATCATCATCAGCCATTTGACGCCCACTGCAGGACATAGGCCTCCTTCATAGTTTTCATAACCATGAGGGGTTTTGCCATAATCGCCTCGCTTGGCAGGCGGGTTGGCGATCGCAGTATGCGCTTGGAATCTCAGAAAGACGCTGCTGCCCGTCTCCTGGTTATTAATTTCTTTAGTCGCCTTCTACGACATCCACGTAAGGAAATGGAGTGACGCTATTCTTAATCCGGCGCCACACGGAGTAGGTATATAAGCAACATAAAAAATGGTATATAATTGACTGTTTTGTCGTTTAGAGCGATCTCTTCCAGACAAACTTTGGATGGAGTGCATTGCAAGATGAATGTAGTCGATAGAATGTATATAAATAAACATTACATTGACTCACGCTTGTATCTCGGAGGAGTAGGCAGAGACCAGGGTTTGCCACTTGCCACGATCCTGACAGACCTTTTTCGCTTCATCAACATTTAATTCACGCCGTTTACATAAACAAAAGAATAAAAAACCGGCCAAGTGCGAGTCGGACTCGGCAGCGGAAACGGCAAAAATCACGTTTGTTGTATGGGAGCCCCCCTTAAATATATTTTTCATAATTTCATTATTTATTTTTGAATTGAATATAGAACTAAATATTCTGTGAGAATTTCAAGCGTCTATCTGTTGCCGTTATTAATATCGAGCAAAAAATTACGTTTGTTGTATGGGAGCCCCCCTTACTTGTGTAACCCAGGAGCCCCCCATGTAACTAATATTAATCTACTATATACAAATTATATACACGGTAAAATATTTTAAATAGGCTGTTGCGTTTAAGAATTGGTCAACGACTACTGTGCACACTAATAAAGTCCCCAAGATACAGGCCTAGCCTAGTTTGGGGACTGCCGGTAAACGCAAATACATTTTATGTAATACCCTTCAATGACTATATTTATAAGCGACCTTAATTTGTATATCTTTTTGGAAATAAATATTTTTTACTTACTTACTTACATATTTATTTTATTCTGTTTTTAGTATTTTTTGTTATAGGGGCAACAGAAAACAGTCCTTGCCTGGTTAAGTACCATAGCACAGGGCATCCTAGTTTGGCACCAGAAGATGTGATTGTGTTGTGTGGAAGTTATTATTTATTTCATTTTTGTGTCTAGCTTGTAGATCTCTTTTTTTAGATATTTAGTTTAAAAAAACACCTTGTACTCGTATAATATAAATAAACTTAATACCTGCCGATAATCCTATAAGCTCCGCCCACACGTATTACACCGCGGCACAGTTCGCAATATTATATTCACCTACGTTATGGTGAAGAAGGAACGACTTGTTTGTTTGTACAGTTCAGTCAGAAACTCAGCCCAGCTCAAAATATGTACGTGCACGTTTATAAAAGTGCATTCTACTTAGTTTTAATAAGTGATATTGTAACAAAAGTTTGGAAGTTGAACTCCTATAAAACGTAAAATACAAAAAAAATACATAAGTTTTTTAAGTTTTTCCTTGAAAATAAGATAAATAAAGAGTGTGTTTTTTGCTTCAATTGCATATAAGTTAGTCTTAATATTGCACTTGTATGTATTTGATTTAATAAATGGTTTTATTTCCAGACCAATTCCAACGAAAAAATGAAATACAATGAAATATCCAAAATTAAATTAAATTACAGTAATATATTATATAATCATTAAAATGTTAAATAAAAGAAATAAGGTAATTGAATAAAAATACTTTCAAAATAAAAAATAAGATTAATTAAAAGTCTACCCAATGAAGGAAAAGCAATAGTTAAAATGTACTTTCCAAATTCTCAGTCAAATCATCAGTGTTATTTCAGCAAACAATATATAATTGAAATTTCACTGGCAAAGTCGTGAGCGTAAGACTAGTCTTTGTATTTAAATAACTAACCATTCTATTGGCCTTATTTGATGGTACTTTGTAACACTATCTAGCGTTTTGTAGAGCTTAGAAATGGGCCTTAAATTCTTATGAGGTGGGCCACACAGAGTGGACCTGTTTTTCACCAACTGGCCCCAGAATGTAATACTGACACAGTTTTTCAATAGAATGATCCTTGTGTAAGTACGAAAATATTTATTATTAAGAAAGACTTAATCTTTTTCTTCTTTTACTGATAACAAAAATACAGGGTATTCTAATTTGCGGGGACAAGTTATTCTGTTGTGTGAAATTTATTTAAAAAAAAAATGTTTTTTCATTTATTTCTCCTAATAAAAACTAAGCGAACGGCCAAGTATCCCCAAACAACTGGTAGTCAATCTCTCGGCCGATAATCGGCCTGGCCCGGCCCATTTGACACGGCCGACTTTTGGCCCACCTTCCGATAAGACCCCGACAAGTCTCCGATAAGCTAATAGAGCGATTAATTCGTGTCCGTACAAGTGATAATCTTTGAAGCCCCCGGAGGAAAACAAAAGAATGAGATTCGAAATTCGAATGTTTAAGTTTTTTTAGGGTTCCGTACGTGAAGGGTGCTAGCGGGACCCCATTAGCCCGATCGCCTACGGAATGTCTGCTCGTCCAACCTTTTGACCTCCTCAGTCCTGACCTTGAAAATAACAATTTATTTTTCGAGCGCTGAGGTATGTGAACACATCAGATACTCAGGTGTCCACACGACATTTTCCTTCCCCGTTAGCGAATGGTATTGCTACTACAACTTCACAAAGTTGCGTAACTTAGAAAGCAAAGTCATTGGTAAATGCCGGGATTCGGACCCACTACCGTTCGAGTGTGGGGCCGGCGTTCTACCTCTGCGCTACCAGCGCTTTTTTAATTAACTAATGAATAATATGGAAAATAAAATACAAAGTCAGCCTAGTTTGGTGGCACGGAACCCTCACTGCGCAAGTCCTAATCACACCTGCCCGCTTTTTTATTTTTACATTTTATATGGCACTCGCGACCTTTTTAGTCTTAGATTCTTTGGTTGGAGATAAAAAGTGCTTCTATTTTTAAAAGTGGACGATAATGACTGACGGCCCTAGATTATGTGACGAATGAGTAGTCTATGACAATTGGTACCTGTGAGGAGTCCTATTTCAAGTGGGTTAAGGGCGAATATTGCACAAACAAAACATGGTGTAGGAGGAAATAAAATACTGAAATGAAAGTAGGTATTTACCAAAACTTACGATTTGATAACCCGAGGTCCACTATGACAGTCGGTACTCTGATTAATATTAGCTAGTTGCATGTCTAGCTACCAATGTGTCATCAAGATCATCATCATTCAGCCACAAGAAGTCCACTGCTGGGCATAGGCCTCCTCCATGGATTTCCAAAAAGACCGGTTGGAAGCGGCTTGCATCCAGCGTCTTCCTGCCACTTCGATTACGTCATCTGTTCACTTTGAGGCTGGTCTTCCTACGCTGCGCTTGCCGATATGTGGTCTCCATTCGAGAACTTTTCGGCCCCATCGGCTGTTCTGCGTCATCATGACCAGCCTATTACGTCCCACTGTAGGGCACAGGCCTTCTCTCAGAGAGAGAGTAGGGCTTAATCACCACGCGTGCCCACCGCGGATTGGCGATTTCAAGCGTTGAGGTCATCGATAAAATGGCTGAGGTATGTGAATAGCTCCGACACCCAGGTTTCCTCACGATGTTTTCCTTCGCCGTTAGCGAGTGGTATTGCTATTACAACTTCACAAATGTACATAACTTTAGAAAGAAACGTCATAGGTACATGGCCGCACTGGGAATCGAATCTGGGTCTCCCGCTTCCGAGTCCAATGTTCTACCCACTAGGCTACCACCGCTCGATTATGTGCCAATTGCTAGCAAATAGGATGTGCTCTGTGCTTCGCAACGCACGTTAAGCTGTTGGTGCCGGCTGCCGTCGATAGATGGCAGTCGTTGAGCCAAGTCAGAGGCCTTAGGGCGGCTTGAAAACTTCTGACGGTAGACGAGCCACTAGTCTACAAGCCTCCACCAATCCGGACTTGGCCCCCGTGGTGGAGTATGGCCTATACCTTCCTCAGGGAAGAGACCCGTGCCCCTCGGTGGGGACATAATGGGTTGATGATGATGAGGATGTTCTGAATATCTGCGCCTGCGCTGAAGATCGGCTCACTAGCGCCACCAATGAAAAACAAATCGTATTATCTTCATTTACAGATCGTATTTGCAAAAAGTTTTTGTAAAATCTCTCAATCATGTTAGCAATGATTTTTAGGAGCCAAGGCCTCAGCAAAGCGGGCTGTCGGTTAGTCCCATGTTGTGAAAATGTTTATTTAGTGAGCAGTGCCCTGTTAGGATTGCCACAGCTTTGCGCAGATTATCTCTTCTCAGACGCAGCAGGCTACGTGAAAGACGTTTCGAGATCGTCGGTAGAGCCTCCTTGGCTTGTCGGCCTGGGACCTATTGGTAAGGGCGAGTCTGTTTGTTTGACTGTCCGCACAGAATTTTGTTAATTTTATATTATTGGAGTTGACAGAAGAAGACGAGGAAGAAGTAATCGGATGTTATTTATACTACATTTACTCCACAATAATGTTACACCGTTATGTTGTCAGAGGACAGTAGTTAACTGGCGTGTTATGGGTAATTTCGGTGAAGGTGGTTACACACTAATACTAATGTACATAATCGTACACTATTACAAATTCATAAATGTAGGTACGTATCTTTAGAAAATAAAGTTATTGTTATCGTCATTAGCATTAAGTCCACTTTTTGTTATAACCTGTGGATAAGTCATTCGAGTCACGCGGTACAAAAACGCGACATACAAATTGGGCTCTAACTATGACGTCACAACTTGAAAATAATGCCTTATAAGTTATAATTTATGATAATTTATGTTTTTATGCGTCTATTTCATTATCAGAAAAGAAAATATCTTGTTGTTATTAGAGTAACTTAATATTTCGCACGTTTTGTGACCTGTTAACACTCGAAAAAAAAATTTGTATAGTTTTATTTTTTTCTGACTTTTCTACGTTTTCTTTGGCATAATAACAATGTCACTCCAATCTAAGTTTGATGCAAGTTCTCTATTGTTCCATGCTGGGATTCGAACCCCCAACCTCTCGAATGTAAAACAACCCACCAGCAAACTATCAGTGACAGTGACAAAATTTCCAGTCCTCCAGAAGAGACACTCAGTCTTCCAGCCCCATAAAGTGGTCCTCTATAATACGCTCTATAACAAAAACAAACGTCCATGTTCTCATTCACAACAACTCACGAAAGCCGTGTGTGGTCCCCGCTTTATCAAATTAGAAATAAAACTGTTTTATTAATTCCAATTTGCTTCTTTAATCCCCTGTAGGTATTTATTTTGGGCCCGGCAGATGTTAAGGGGGTAACATACCTTCAGATGTTTTTGAGCCTACTTGCTGCGCCTGCGACTTCGCGCGCGAGGGGTTAGGATGAAAAGCAGCACATCAACCTTTACTTAAGTGCACTCTATTCAGTTACGTTAAGAGCTATTTTGCAACGAAAATGTGAAGGTTGACCTAGATAAACTATGTTATGCGAAAACGACATGCCTAACGCTAGTGGCATTTTTCCGAGCGGTTCCGTGCTTCGCAAGGCACGTTAGGCTGTTGGTGCCGGCTGCCGTCGATAGATGGCAGTCGTAAAGCCAAGTCAGAGGCCTTAGGGCGGCTTGACAACTTCTGACAGTAGACGAGCCGCTAGTCTACAAGCCTCCACCAATCCGGACTTGGCCCCCGTGGTGGAGTATGGCCTATACCTTCCTCAGGGAAGAGACCCGTGCCCCTCGGTGGGGACATAATGGGTTGATGATGATGATGATGATGATGCAAAAACGAACAACATAACATAATCGGAATGTCGTTCTTTGGAATACAAGTTCGCATTAATGATATTAGGGCTTGTATTTAAACACAGACCATTAAGTTTACCATTGCACTACAAGATATTTATTGCCGCACCAAATAAAATAAATTCACACAACTTTACTGCGATTACGAAAAAATTTTAACGTCCACCAAATTGGATAAAATTTCACCAAATGGCGGTTATAAAAAAAATCAACTATATTTTGTGTAAGATTTGCCAATTTTGGAAAGTTTTTAATTGTTTGGGATAGATTTAATATTTTAATTATAAATTATACATTTTTGAAATCCTTTAAGTAATGCGGTGTAAAATTGATTAATTAAAAGTTTTATTGTTCCTAGCTTGATGGAGACTAGAGAGACATGCGTTTTTAGGGTTCCCTAGCCAAAGAGTAAGAGACCCTATTACTACGACTCCACTGACCGTCTGTCTGTCTGTCACCAGCTGTATCTCATGAACTGTGATAGCTAGACCGTTGAAATTTTCACAGATAATGTATTTCTGTTGTTGCTATAACAACACATACAAAAACAGAATAAAATAAATATTTCAGGGTGCTCCATACCACAAACGTGATTTTTGTCGTTTTTTGCTCGATATTAACAACGGCAACAGGTAGACGCTTGAAATATTCAAATGTTTTATAGATAATGGTTCGGAACCCTTCGTGCGTAACACAGAACATTCTCTATTCTGTGGCGCGCGAGTCCTACTCGTACTTGGCCGGTTTTTTCTGTATTTGTCGTTTACACAATTATTTGTAGAACCTGTATGTTTTAATGACTCCCGATGCTCATACATGGTTACGTACGTATTAAACGAGTCTAATCGCGATTTTACCTAATAAATAATCACGACTACATTTAAGTATAATTAACTTACAGGAACTGCATCTGGTACGTCCAAACCGAAATTATATGGCCCCTTCAAAACCTGTCAGTCAAGAACCTCGAATCCTGCTGATTCTACGTGTGTCACCCCCTTAACACTTCCCGCGTAAATCGGCTGACAGCTGTCATAATGAAAGCGAATTTGGCGCGAACACGCTATCTGTCAACCTTTCGATCCGGACTTTATTTTGGGCAACGTTTAATTGGTAGGTAATTAAAATCAGTCGACAGTTGAGTGAATAGATCAACATGAAATGTACAGGGTGGTCCGTTTTATTACAACATATAACGGTGACCTCCCGAAAGTAATAAAAAACCGGCAAGTGCGAGTCGGACTCGAGCACGAAGGGTTTCGTACCATCAGCTATACAACATAAGACACAAAGATCGAGAAAAAACTGCAAAAATTCACGTTTGTTGTATCGGAGCCCCCCTTAAATATTTATTTTATTTTAATTATTTATTTTTGAAGCGAATATAGAACTAAATATTTTGTGCATATTTCAAGCGTCTACTTGTAGCCGTTACTAATAACGAGCAAAAAACGGCAAAAAAGTAAGCTTGTTGTATGGGAGCCCCCTTAAATATCAATTTTTTTCTGTTTTTAGTTTTTGTTCTTTAAGCGGCAGTAGAAATACATCATCTGTGAAAATTTCAACTGCCTAGCTATCACGGTTCATGAGATACAGCCTGGTGACAGACATACGGACAGTGAAATCTTAATAATATTTGGCACCCTTCGGCACCCTTCGGGTACGGAACCCTAAAAATGATACGCAGTACCAGGGTTTGCCACTTGCCACCATCCTAAAAACCTCTTTTGCTTCACAAACAATCATTATACGCTGCGTGCGCGCACGCCTGTTTCGGGTGAACAACTTTTACGTTTTTATACGGTGGGGTAGAAATAGGGCGTAGTCTTACATTGATGGGAGGGTGCTCAGAAAATGGTGATGGTATCTTTTGTAATGAAAAAAAATAAAAAAATTGTCTTTGTATATGGGTGCCTTTGCCTGAAATAAATAACTATTATTATTATGTATGAATAGCCTTTTTATTCGTCTTACATTTAAAGAGAAAAAAACCACACACATGCACCCGTCTTTGCTTACCATCAATTGAATCATAAGACCAAGTGCGAACTTGTCATATTAAAAAAGACACCATGTACGATCCCAAAACGCAAAGTGGCTGGGCCGCATCCCCATTACACCGTCTGGGAATGTCCCGCCCACGAGCGGGTTTCCTCGCGAGGTAAATACGAGAGCACACTAATATTTCTCGATGATTTGCGCCCATTACGCCTCCGGATGTCCGCTTCACATATCGGAGCCAAAGTGGCTTCCGAAATAGAATGCGTTTGCCACCCAGTGCTGCTTCGAAGCGCTTTCGGGCTAATTTCTGAACCGCTTTTGTGAATAAATATTATTTAACTATAGATATCATCATCATCAGCCATTTGACGCCCACTGCAGGACATAGGCCTCCCTCATGGTTTTCATAACCATGAAGGGTTTTGCCATAATCGCCACGCTTGGCAGGCGGGTTGGCGATCGCAGTACGCGGTTGGAATCTCAGGAGACGCTGCTGCCCGTCTCCTGGCGATTGATTTCCTTAGTCGCCTTCTACGACATCCACGGAAGAAAATGGAGTGACGCTATTCTTAATCCGGCGCCAACTATAGATAACTTTAATATTACTCGTGTTTAATAGGTAGCCTAGTGGTTAGAACATTGGACTCGGAAGCGAGAGACCCAGGTTTGATTCCTAGTGCAGGCATGTACCTACTTTGTTTTCTAAGTTATGTACATAAAATTTGTGAAGTTATAGTAGCAATACCACTCGCTAACTGTGAAGGAAAACATGGTAAGGAAACCTGAGTGTCTGAGCTATTGAGCTACCATCGAGGAAACGGTGGGCACGCGTGGTGATTAAGCCCATACTCTCTCTCTCTCTCTCTCTCTGAGAAAAGCCTGTGCCCTACAGTAGGACGTATATAGGCTACTTATGAACTAGATAACCCCTTGAACTTCGTTCGTGATTTATGAGCTGATGTCATCACTTTGTTGACATATAATAATCTTCAAAGCTTGAACATGTTTCCAAGTTTGTATTTATCTTAGGTCTTTCAATAAACCTACTTTTCTAGACAATCTAGACAATAACTTTTTTTTTGCCTCACCATTTCAACTTACACTGGACTTCCACAAATACAAAAAAATAAAATTTGCCAAATAGGTCCAGCCGAACAGCAATTCACTTTTAGGGTTCCGTACTCAAAGGGTAAGGGACCCTATTACTAAGACTTCACTGTCCGTCTGTCTGTCACCAGGCTGTATCTCATGAAGGGTGATAGTTAGACAGTAAGAATTTTCACAGATGATGTATTTCTGTCGCCGCTATAACGACAAATAAAATAAATATTTGACTTATTGTTATACGACTAAAAACAGAATAAAGTTAATATTTAAGGGAGGCATTTTGCTAAATTTGCCGTTTTTTGCTCGATATTAATAACGGCAACAGGTAGACGCATGAAATATTTAAATGTTGTATACATAATGGTACGGAACCCTTCGTGCGCGAGCCCGACTCGCACTTGGCCATTTTTTTTAATTTCTTATTTATGATCAGCTGTTACATTTGCAGCGAAACTCCACGGAGTTCCAAACGCTCTAATCCCGCGTGGTGCTATGAAAGGAACAAACTAACAACAGACCACACAGCGCGTTTCACACGTCCACCAATCAATTACCAGCAATATAATCGCTGTCGAAACTACTACTTACACCTTATTAACCGAGTCATTGGTGGCACAGTGGAAGACTAGGGCCTTTTCATACAAGTTTACTATGACAATTCGATGTACATTGCAAAGTCGATAAACTCACAGATTAACGGGTTTGGTTATTGGCTATGCTATCGAATTGTCATAGTATGGCATGAATTGTAGTTCTATGAAATCGGGCCTAAGTAATACCTTGTAGTTCAACGAAAATTCAATTTAAATTAAATATATTTATTTCAGATTTACGTGCATAGGTACACAAAAATAAATTTTCATTATAATTAAATTATGAAGCCGCACATTGTAATTTTTCATTGTAACTTTCATATTTTATGTATCGCTTCTTGTGTGCAATAAAGAATATTCTTATCTTATCTTATCTTATAAAGGAGGTGATTACAATAATAGATTTTTTATCATATTATCATACACAACCTGAATGTACATTCTTACTGCACCACAGAGAAACCGAACGCCGCATCATTAAAATACCACGACGCGTTGTCGGCCACATCAAAGGTCGCCCCGTCCGCCATCTTGACATTAATTTGACACCTGTCAAAATAGCGTTTAGTGCTGCCGTGATGGATAGGCGATCGCACCCCGTTCGTATGACGTCACTGGCAGTCCGAAATCGGCCTTATGTTTTTGTAATAAGAAGGTTCCATGTCTACACAACAAAGGTTAACGGTCTTATTGATTAAAACTCAATTCCTTAAAACACTTAAAAAACGCTGATTGAAATAGTCTGTGGTGGAGATTTTACAAGGAACGGATGTAGCCACAGATTAAATAAACAGAGCTTTAGATTGGCTTTAGAGGAAACGTGTTATTGTAAATGAGGCGGTAAGTTTTGATTGCTTACCTTACCGACTGCGGGTTATTTAAGAGTGATATTTAACAGCATACAAAAATACTGCCGCTTTGCGAACTATGTGAATAATTAATATTACTAGCATTTTATCAGAAATATTACTCATGTTTTTTTTTATATTTTTATTTATATTTTCTTTTTCAAAGAGGTTAGCCAGGATCGTGGCAAGTGGCAAACGCTGGTCTCTGCCTACCCCTCCGGGATGCAGGCGTGAGTTTATGTAATTTACTATAACCACAACAATATGCGCAAAATAAATCAAGCTCAGCGTTATTTCATGCACTGTGGCCAACTTAATAACTGAAAGCAAATCTAATTTTATTTCGTGCAGCACAAACATGGAATATAAAGTTTATTGGAAACCAGCACCAAAAATGCTACTACAAAACACTACAAAATGCTTAACCTTCGAATACTATATTCTTTTTTTTGTTGTTGCACTAACCCGTGCTGTGGACAATTTTAAAAACCTATTTAGAGGCTAAAAATTCCACCCAGCCGGTACTTGAACCCGCGACCTCCGGCTAACCGTGCCAGCGCAGCGCTCTCCTAACTGAGCTAATGGGCAAGGGCAGGCGTCACGTCAGCGAAATTTTGAGTCTCTTTACAAACTTCTCTGTAAGTATTACGTACAGGCAGCGGCATCTGGCCGAAGCAATTTACATCACTTGCAGCCCCGAGTAACCCACTTTGCAGTTAGGTTTTAACATTGGAATTATAATTATTCTTTCGCTGATGCTTGCACTTGCTCATTAGCTCAGTTGGGAGAGCGCTGGCACGGTTAGCCAGAGGTCGCGGGTTCAAGTCCCGGCATGGGTGGATTTTTTAGCCTCTAAATAGGTTTTTACAAAATATGCTAGCCTAAATTGTCGCTTAGTTACCGTTATCGTCCAATATGTCAGACTGGAAACACTCTCTTACTTTCATTTTAAAGTCAATTTAATAACGTATAATGAAGTCACGACTTTGTTCTAGTGAGGTAGGCAGAGACTAATTATATTTCCATTTCGATTCATTAGTATTCACGTATTCACGTACTTTTACTCAAACATGCGTGCCTGCGATTACTTATGTCACTAGGAATTGGCACGACTGCGAAAACAGCTGATATTTCTACAGGGTTATTAATAAAAGGTACAACTCGTCAGGCATCCCCATCTGAGTATATTTCGTACGAGATACCTATAATTCATGTCTGTCAAGAAACTTTGAAACAGCAGGACATAAAAACCATAAAAAGTAAAACTTTATTTTTAATCTTTCACACACACACACACAACACACACACATACACATGCACGCCTGTACGCACGCACGCACGCCTGCACGCACGCACGCACGCACGCACGCACGCCTGCACGCACGCACGCACGCACGCACGCACGTACATTCACTCATTCATTCTGGCTCAGGGACCCAAAAACGATCTTGGCCACCGCAACCAAAAGACGTCATTTTTCCCTATCCTGCGCTGCCCCCCTCCAATCATTCACCTGGAGCTCACGCCTCACGGTATCTTTCCACGCGTCTAACATATATAAACATATAAACTCACGCCTGTATCCCTGAGGGGTAGGCAGAGACCAGGGACTGCCACTTGCTACGATCCTGACAGATCACTTCCACCGCGTCTTTCCAGCGATAACTTACAACAAATGTAGGTAATGTAACCTAGTAACTAAGAACAAAATTTTTTAACTTTGTCAAAGTTGCTCTTTTTACAGCATAAAAGTAGAAAATAAAATCTATTATTCGCCTTCTATCTGATTATACATTTAAGTGCCACCGTTGGTTTCCCGAGAAACACAAAATAAAATAAATAAATCTAACGGCTCCACCCCAAAGCGGAAAAACCGTAAAAGAACCGACAATTTTTAAATGGAAAATTTAAATCAAAATTTTAAAAACTTTGCTAATCACCTTCGTGTTTATACGTGACAAACTGTAATCGCCATGTTTCAGGATAGATATTATTTATTGATAGGTATTTTAGAAAATAACCTTGTAGGTATATTTTCTTTGAAAACTTTTTTATTCGCGCCATTTTTAGACAATAACTGATGACCAATATGCCCCCCGATCTATCACTATCTAGTTAGTGTCGCGGTGTCAAAAAGTGGGTGAATTCTTCCCAGAGTGACATACTTATTATTATTATTATGGGGGGATAAAAAAGACAATAGTCTCGTCTGACCAAAACGGCCAGACGGACGCCCTCCGGCTGAGGAGTCCAAGCGTCCGTTATTATAATTATTATTATTATATACGTTTATTTCAGATAAACAATAGACAAACGAAGAAGTTACAATGTTTCCATAGCTAAAAAGCAGAAAAATTACTATGCTTCGCTGGAGTTGCCAACAATTATGACAATTCTGTGAATTAATCGGCCATGTATTTGCGAACTAAGAGTTTCGCAAGCACTACACTTTATTAGCGTAATACTTTCTCATTTACTTGATTTTTTTTGGGTAGACTCCGATCAGGTTTCCATAATTAAGGTCATCATCAACCCATTATGTCCCCACCGAGGGGCACGGGTCTCTTCCCTGAGGAAGGTATAGGCCATACTCCACCACGGGGGCCAAGTCCGGATTGGTGGAGGCTTGTAGACTAGTGGCTCGTCTACTGTCAGAAGTTGTCAAGCCGCCCTAAGGCCTCTGACTTGGCTTAACGACTGCCATCTATCGACGGCAGCCGGCACCAACAGCTTAACGTGCCTTGCGAAGCACGGAACCGCTCGGAAAAATGCCACTAGCGTTAGGCATAGACGGCGACCCATCCATGCACTGAACGCGCCCTGTGTTGCTTAACCTTCGTGATCGTTTAAGATCACTCAGGCAGCCGGGGCTACGAGCGATTCTCATAATTAAGGTAATAACATGCAATGTATTGAATTGTCATTTTTATTGGTTTAGTGACAAAACATCTCCTCTACAATTTTCTTTTAATTTGTAATTATGTTTACAAGTGGTTGGGCTCACTTTTGAACCTTAAAACGTTTCGCATAAGTTTGTGTGTAACTTACCTGGTTTCTCGAACACTAACAATCTGTTAATTTACTGTTAACAGTTGTCACTTGCTTTTTTTGTATGCACCTTGCCCAACTGTCAGCTGCTGACAGATTGGCAGATAGTAAGAACGCATTTAACAGTAGATAACAGATTGTTAGTGGACGAAGTGGAGACTACGAATCGGCAAACACAGCGTAGGACGCCCACCAGCTCGCTGGACCGACGATCTTAGGCAGATTGCTGGCTGCGGCTGACTGAGGATGGCCGAGGATGGAAGGAAGTTGCGTGCCTTTTGGGAACGCCTATATCCAGCAGTGGACGAGAACGGGCTGATTGATTGATACTGTACGAAAAATCCGGGGATAGTGACGTCATCCAGTGTCAAACCCAGAAGAGGTGGCCGATGATTTCGACACCATAGTTCATGCTGCGCCCGCGCCTTCGGCCATCAATAATGGACGGACAAAAACGTAAGACATATAGTCCCGTATCGAAATAATGTGTTCGTTATAAAAACTCAGTTGGTCACACATGAGGAAATCTCATATATCACTGTGATATCGGGTATCAGGACGGCACACCCGTCGGTCAAGTTGGGGGTCGTCGATATGATGCCGGTTGAGGTCATGGGTTGCGGTCGTGGTAGCAAGTGATATAATTTTAAGTAGGCATCTACAGTGACAACTAATTTGATTACAAAAATAAACATACAACTCTATCTTTAGCAAGGCTCTGTAGGTTCTTTTTCTCGATTTGAAATTTACTTATTAAGTCTCCAATGTGAAGGATCCAAGACAAAGCTAGTATGTTGTAGTACGGATTTTCAAAGCAGTGAGTCTGACTCGAACTTGGCCAGTCTTAGAAATCATGGTTATACAATAAAAATATATCGTTCTTTATTTTTATTTTTTATGCCTGGTTGGTTACTTATAGGAAAGTATGAAAATAAATCTTAAGAGGCGTTTTCATACAAATAAATGCATGACAACTACATTTTCTTGTGCACTGTAAGAATAATCTTGAAACAACTTCGCAATCAAATTTACAATCGAATAAATATTTTTATTGTTATATTTTGAATGTTTTTTTTTTAAATATTTCTATGTCTTCTCAGACATGAAATAATTGTCACTTCAATCTAAGATTGAGTTAAGTTCCCCAGTGCGACGACCATAACGCGTACTCTGTTCTCTTTTAGGTCTATTTCTATGCCAGTGGCCTGTCACTTTGCACTAGTTACGGACTACTGACGTTGAGACCCATGGCAATATAATAAGTTAATAAGTCTAGATTAAACGCGATGCCTATAAAATGTAATTAAGACATAAGTTACCCAAGGACCGAAGCTCTTTTTACTTTCAGACGGACTGTGTCCAGTTACGCCGGCGTGTGTGCGTGTCCGGTTACTCCGTGGAGGTTCTAAAAATTAAGTCATCACTCACAGTGAGTTGAGATGGACTTTTTGCTTTGAGTACCGGCCGGATGGCGGTATGCTATAGGATGTAGGATGTACAGCGACGTCTTGTACACAGATTAAAAAAATCAAAGCCTTGCTTACAACGTTTTGGAAAGGTCCTATGAAACTTACTGTTTATCTCTAGCGGTACGAAGGTGATATTTTTTTCTAAAACTACGTCCATATAAAAAAAGTTATTAAAAAGTTTTGGCCTTAGAAAAGACGCCTCGAACAAATTACGCAACATTTTAGCCGTTTTAGAAAAGTCGGCTTAAACTTTCTTTTTATCCCTAGAGGTACAAAATACACAATTTTCCGCTAAAACTCGTAAGTATTTAAATAAAAAAGAAATATCTCAAGAAAATATATGAAAACATTTAAGAATAGAGAAAAGACGCCTCGTAAAGTAAAACAGCATAAGGCGTTTTAGAAAGGTCCCGTGAATCTTTCGCATTATCCCCAGAGGTGTCAAAATACACGATTTTTGCTAAAACTACAAAGGTATTTAACAAGGTGACATCGAAACGAGGTGATCCGACAGAGAACCAAAGTCACCGACATAGCCCACCGAATTAGCATGCTGAAGTGGCAGTGGGCCGGCCATATCATCCGAAGAACTGATAACCGATGGGGTAGACGAGTTCTTGAGTGGAGACCGCGGATCGGTAAACGTAGTGTAGGACGTCCTCAGACTCGGTGGAGCGATGATCTTCGCAGGGCGGCTGGCAAGAGCTGGATGAGAAAAGCCGAGGACCGTGCTCAGTGGCGTGCAATATTTATTAATTTTTTTATGACTGTAGGGCACAGGCCTTCTCTCGGAGGGAGTACATAACCACGCGTGCCTACCGCGATTGGCGCAGCCAGGCGCTGAGGTATGCAAATATCTCAGGCTCTCAGGTTTCCTTAGGATGTTTCCCTTCGCCGTTAGCGAGTGGTATTGCTACCACAAACTCACAAATGTACCTAACTTAGAAAAAAAAATAGTCTTTGGTAAAGGGAAAGACGTCATCATCATCACTCAGCCACAAAAAGACCACTGCTGAACAAAGGCCTCCTCCATGGATTTCCAAAAAGACCTCTTGAAAGCGGCCTGCATACAGCGTCTTCCTGCCACTTGGACGAGGTCATCTGTCCATCTTGTGGCTGGTCGTCCTACGCTGCGCTTGCCGATATGTGGTCTCCAGGGAAAGACGTAACCACAGATTATTTTGAACTGCCTGGGGAGTGTTTTAGAGAAATTGTGGTTTTATAAAGTGGATCGAAAGTCTTTGGTACATGCGGACGCCCCGGGAATCGAACCCAGACCTCCTGAATGGGAGGCATGCTTTCTACCGACTGCGCCACTTCCGTTACTACTGCATACTGCATGGAACCGTCCAAATGCCTCGTATAATCCTTATTTTGACAGCAGATTTCAATGGATGGACAAAAAAACGTCAAAGACCGACAGAGAGGGCTGCACGGAGCCACCTCCGCGCCAGAAAGGGACGGCGATAGACACTCTTCTGGGTGGCATAGTGAGTCAGAGATTCACTTATGGGTAGCGGAGGAGATTATGTTATAAAGCTTGACAGCGATTTGACAGAAGACGCACTGAATCGGGGTTGAAATAATTGCTCTTGCGCTGTTAATTAGAGAAAAGGACTGGCCCCCATTTGCCTCTCACTCATAGATTATTGCTCTGCATATTTTGAAAAAGTAACTCAGTCAATACTGGACCATTTTCAATTATTTGTTGCACCTCAACGTAACAGCATTTCTTTGTAATATTAACTTTGGTCTTTGCATCTACGTGATGAGATTATTTATTACAGCGTCCAGTGGCACCTTCACTCACACTAGATGAGTGAAGGGACCACTCGGACGCTGCAGTGCCTGGGACATTGTTTTTTAGATGGACTAGGCTTGCCCAGCATCCATACCATCCTGACAGCTTAGTCGGCCTAGCCCACAGGAAAGACACGTCAAGTACCGAGACAAGGGGTTACTTTTCGTCCAGCAGGGTATTTTAAAGCATGGTAAGGTTGACTGATTGACTGACTTCCTGACTTGACTACCTTCTTCTTGATTTTTCTGGAGACTTCATTTTGTTTTTCCTGAATTCTTCTTGGGTTCTTCATTGCAGGATCGCTATGTAATATGATGAGGTTTGAGGGGTGCGAGTGGTGCAGAGGCCGGGAGGTGTTTACATACTTCAGCGCGTGAAATTGCCAATCCGCAGTAGGGCACGCATTAATGAAGCCCGCACTCTCTCTCTGAGAGGAGGCCTGTGCCTTACAGTGGGACGTATACTGGGGGACTTGCGTCCAACTTAGATTGGAGTGACATTTCTTTTATACTAGAGAAGACATATAAAAAACTCAGTAAAAATTTAAAAACAAAACCGAAACAATAGATTTCCTGGGGTTTTTGGGGTTGTAAAAATTGCGAAAAATCAAGCTACTGTAATTTTTGTTACTGTAATACTAAAAAAAAACTCATTTGATTTTATTCTTTTTGTTGCACTAACCCGTGCTGAGGACAATGTTAAAAACCTATTTAGAGGCTAAAAATTCCACCCATGATTTTGTCTTTTCATTGAATTCTTAACGTTGTCATATGAGGGTGTAGATGTATATTATTATAATATATTATATTACGAGATAACTTAAATATTGATAAACGCTTCATATTAAGAAGGTGTTACGTGCAAGTTGTGACGTCATACTTTAAGCCCTGTAAGGTGCGTTTTTGTAGCATGCGACTCTGTCGACTTTTCAACAGGTCATATTATGAAAAGTAATAGTCGTAGAGAAAAAAAAAAACAACTCTTTTAACACTATAATAAAAGTTATATTAAAACATATTTTAGTGTAAGTTCTCCATTACTTAAGTTTCCTCAAAAGAAGGCCTCTACCCTGATGCAAGTATAGACTATGCTTCAGCCATGCAGGATACCTCACAGTGTTTTGACGGACCTTCTGTGCTTCGTTCCACTGTGTATTTAAGTGAACGGATTAAGACTGAGTTGTTGTGTTGTTTTTTTTTTCGCTGGTATTTTTGACGAAAATGTGTCATAAGTTCTAGAGTGTTACTTACTGTTGCGCAGTGTTTTTTCTCTACCTATTCCTGTTCGGTTGTACTTACTACAACAGTAGTAAGGGACCGACACCCAGTTTCTCGTACAGGGACTAGTGTTAACAGCCGTGAGTGGGCCAAAGTGCGTACAAAAAAATAAAAGTATGAGACACCGGGGGGCGAACGTATGCATTTGCAGGCACTTACCAGGTTCGCTGCAAAAACTTGCGGGCACTTACCAGGTTCGCTGCAAACACTTGCGGGCACTTACCAGGTTCGCTGCAAACACTTGCGGGCACTTACCAGGTTCGCTGCAAACACTTGCGGGCACGTACCAGGTTCGATGCAAACACTTGCGGGCACTTACCAGGTTCGCTGCAAACATTCGTTTGCGAGGTCCGCTCGTTTTTCGACGGAAATTGTTTAGAGAGCTGGCAAACAAACAAACAAACAAATAATCAATCACCCCGTGTTATTAATTAATTATATAATTATACATTATTGCATACGAGACATTTAACAGGACATTACATAAGAAATAACATGTACAAAGGTGAGCTTATCACTGTAAAATATTTCCTCCAGCTAACCTCAGGGTATAGGAGAAGCAGTAGAAAAACAAGTCTATATATTTGAACGCTCAGGAATCAAATTTTTTAATCCTTCGCTTGCTCTGTCATCAAAATTGAGCACGCGGTTAAAAAGCAACTTTGCACTCTTGTATAACAAATAGCTATTATTTCGTAAAACATCACATTCATTCTTTCACTCCATAAAATTATTATGTTCCTAGCTGTCCCGGCGAACTTTGTACCGCCACAGAATCCGTTTATACGATTCTTGCACAGCGCCATCTATATTTAAAATACACCGTTCGCAAGCACAACGCAATCTATGTCAAACTTAAAATAAATATTATCCGACGGCAACGCATTACCAGGATATCGAGTATGCAATGTCTCAATTCAGGTCTTTGTCTATCTGCACGCCAAGTTTCATGTAAATCCGTTCAGCTGTTATTGCGTGATTAACCCCCGGTTTCTCGTACACTAACAAGCTGTTAATCTACTGTTAACAGCTGTCAGTGGTTTTTTGTATGCGCTTTGGTCAATTGACAGCTGTTAACAGTAGATTAACAGCGTGTGATTAACTGTACGAGAAACTGGGGGTAAGTAAGAAACATCCAAACATCCAAAACTCCAAGCCTTCAGACATCCATACATCTAAACATCTTGACAAACTTTTATGAAATATTTAAAAATATATTTTTTTCCGATCTTAAACAGGTCCCAAAAAATGCAAAAATCTATTTATTAACATTTTCGTGTAATAACATTTTCACAGTAAACATTCTGTCACTACCACAGACTATTAAACTGCATCTGAGGAGTGTTTTAAGGGATCGAGTTTTTATAAATAAGACTTATTATCTCCAGCTGTCGCCAATTGAACAATGAATGTTTTTTTTTTTAATTTTAAGCTCTGCGCAAAGTTATAAACTTATTTATGTGTCGTATTAGGGGTTATCTTTTGTTGGGGTTACGAGTCACGTATTTCTGCAGTTAAATTGAGTGGTTTACAAGTTACTTCCGTTTGCCTTTTTATCAGATTGGCCAAACGAGAAGGCGTTTAAATCTGTTGGGACTGCTCTTTATTGCATCTTTTTTTTCTGTGTTTAATAGTAAAAACAAAAATATTTACTGAAAATAAAAACCAGCCTAGTGTAAGTTGGACTCGCACACGAAGGGTCTATACAAAATTAGACACAAAGATCGAGAAAAAACGGCAAAAAATCACGTTTGTTGTATAGGAACCCACTTAAATATTAATTTTATTTTAATTTAATTATTTATTTTTGAAGCGAATATAGAACTAAATATTCAGTGAATATTTCAAACGTCTACATGTAGCCGTTATTAATATCGATCAAAAAAATTACGTTTGTTGTATGGGAGCCCCCCTTAAATATGTATTTTATTCTGTTTTTAGTATTTTTTGTTATAGCTGCAACATCTGTGTGATTTCCAATCTCTTGTTACAGACACAGTGTTTGTTATCGAACTCCTCCGAAACGGCGTCACCGATTTATAATGATTTTTTTTGTGTATATTTGTTTGGTCTGAGAATAGGTCGTAGGCTAATTAATATGCCGAAAGAACGTTTGCCAGGTCAGCTAGTAATACTATAATGATCAAATAATCAACAAACGTATATATTTTCTATCTGACGCGGGAAAAATAAGTGAGTGACACCTGCCATCCATTGACAAAAACTGCATAAAAACGTATGGAACCGATGCTATTTTTTGGCTCGGTTTTATTTGTATGGACAAATTGCGTCGCTTGCGTTGCTTAGCCAGATTCAAGTCTGTGCACTACATCCACACCAACATATAAATCATCTAGCACCGTTGTAGCGGGCTTCGCTTTTTTCTCAAGTCAACCAAAACGGTAAAGTCCACCCCGGTTCCACGGAGAGACCGACAGACAGATAAAAAGACCATCATAACTATACGGGAAACAACTCAATTAGCTTTAGCAAGATCCGTCCTTAAATAGAACTATAATTTTCACTTCAAAACTCAAACTTAACCGCCTGGTACTAAAGTTTCAAATCGCTCCTCAGAGTCCTTCCTATAAAATTCCTCGAAAACCGTTGATAGGGTAATAACATCTTTATGGTTTTCGAATTAAAGCACAAATTCATTAGCGAAGCCCTTGGAGTAAGGGCACGTTCAGACTCGCGGGAACCGCCCGATTCAAAGCCACGCCGTTTAAACTAAATGAAGAACTAACGAACTCTGTGATCAATTCCATCTATACTTGCATCATGCTCAATCCCCTGCATCAGACGCAAACATGGTTTTATATTGACAAACGACGTGCTGAATTACAATGAAACTTTGATTATATGTTATACATGGCAGATAAACAAATAAATCATAGTTATCCCATGATTCACTCTAGTACATACATACATGCATAAACTCACGCCTGTATCCCAGAGGGGTAGGCAGAGACCAGGGACTGCCACTTGCTACGATCCTGACAGATCACTTTCGCTTCCTCAACATTCATTAGTCGTTGCATGCTCGCACGCCAGTTTCGGGTACTTTTTATCTTGCCCTTTGCTAATACATCCGCTATTTGGTCGAAGTATGTCCGTCTGGTTCGTCCCTTACCAACCCTTCCACCCACATTCACTCGATATATTTGTTTCGTCAATCTTTCTTCCTTTATCTTCTCCACGTGTCCGAACCAACGCAAAAATCCTTTCTCAATTCTAGTCACTACATTCTCTTTCAGTCCACAACGTTCTCTAATCACACTATTGCGTATACTGTCATTCTAAGTAACACCAGACAAACTTCTCAAGGACCTCATTAATTTCTACTGCATTAATCCTACTTTCTTGCTTCTTTTGCCATACCCAAGTCTCGCTAGCTTACATTTACGTTGGGATTCACTCTAGTATGAGATACATAATCAATCATACTTAATCATAAAGTCAACTCTGTTGATACTTAATGTATCTTAAGTTACTAATGTATTTAGTAAATGGTCTAATGTTGTGTGTAATAAATAAAGAAACGACTACAATAATTTTAAAAACTTATTTAGAGGCTAAAAGTTCCACCCATGCCGGGACTTGAACCCGCGACCTCTGGCTAACCGTGCCAGCGCTCTCCCAACTGAGCTAATGGCGAAGTGCACGCATTAGCGAAATTTCGAGCCTCTTTACAAACTTCTCTGAATTATGTAGCTGGCATGGGTGGAATTTTTAGCCTGTAAATAAGTTGTTAAAATTGTCCTCAGCCCGGGTTAGCGCAACAAACAAAAAAGAATATAATGACTAAAATAATGTTTACATGAAGCAAATCGGTGTTCGTATTGTACGGTAATATCATCTGAATTATTGCGAGAATACTCACGAAAATAAGGCCCCGGCAGTTCCGGAACCGCGTGATCATCGCCGCATCTGAAGGCGCCCTAACACGAGCGGGTTATCGTTATGCAAATATAGGCCTTAAACACATGCGCTAAGCGTGAGTTTCGGCTGGTGTGAGATGGTCAAGAGATATAGCTGCGTCGAGTCAGGCTTGAAATGTTTGGTGACATGCGCATACGCCGGTGGAACGGCGAAACCTGTAGAGTCGACGGAGTAACCGACTGAACTTATTATTTGAAGCGATAAGTTTTCACATCAAAAAGTTTTGAACAAATTCAGCAAAGGGACCACGTTATACTACGTGGCGAGTCACGCGTTTTAAATGTCAAAAGTCGCGTCTTTCCAGTACATTAATTGTAAAATTGTGACATAAAAGCGCCACAATACGCGTGACTCGCGCGCCGTCATGCTACGTAATATGCTGCTCCATCTCAGGGCAAGTCTCTAAAATGCATAGTTGGTCTATAGAGTGATATTAGTAGGGTAATGGTCGTTTCATTGACACTACTGGTAGTCTAGTAACCTATCGCGTTCCAATGGTATAACACGTGCAAGTTCGGCTCGCGCGTTCGATCTTTTTCGCGGGAGACGCGTAGTCAATTCGCGCGGGTTATAACATTGGAATGACATCGTACTGGTGTTGCTTTTAGGTAGACTACCGAATAGAGGCTAGTAACTTTGTTCGTCTAGGAGCGGTGCAGTGGTACAACGCTGACCTCACAATGTATGTGGGTTCGAATCCAGGCATGTATCAACGACTTTCTAAGTTGCGTACATTTGGGAAGTTCACAGTGAAGAATAACCTCATGAGGAAACCCTAGTGTCTGTGGTATTTGCATACCTCAGCAGCTGCTACGTACCTACGATGGCCCATCTATGAGCCTATGTGCAGAAATCTCCAGTAAAACTAGAACTTGTATCGTTTTATTGAAAAACGGTGTGAGTATTAGACTCTAGGGCCTGTTTGCTCCCGCGTTTGTGGGGCGACTCCACGCGATGCGCGCGCGCTGGGTGGCCGACCACCCACCGGCGGCTGTTTGTACACGGCCGCGATTAGGCGCCGCGCCCGCGCGCGAGCCGGCGCGCGTGTGTTTCGGGTGTTGGAGTCAGGCCCTGAAATAGACCGTTCGGGTTCGTGAAAAATTAGAATGTGCATGCAAAATCTTTTCATGTGAAATGCTATGATATACTTGTACGTAATTTGAATCAAGGGGGCCTCCTTTGGACAGACTTTAACGGTGCGTGGGTTTCGCGATCTTGGAGCCAGGTCCTGAAATAGAACGTTTGTGAAAAATTGGAAGTGGTTGGAAGGCACGTGTTAAATCGTTTAATTCGAGATGCTGTTTTGCTTGTATGTATTGTGAATTAAAAAGGACAGGCAAATATTTTAACACCGTCCGTCCGTTTTACCATAATATTAGAGTTAGCGCCTGAGACAGATCATTCCGGATATATTGGAAGTTGTTGGAAGGCACGCGCAAAATATTTTAATTCGAGATGCTACGCGGTGGTAGCCTAGTGGGTAGAACACTGGACTCGGAAGCGGGAGACCCAGGTTCGATTCCCAGTGCGGGCATGTACCTATGACTTTCTAAGTTGTGTACACTGTGAAGTTCTAGTAGCAATACCACTCGCTAACGGTGAAGGAAAAACATCGTGAGGAAACCTGGGTGTCTGAGCTATTCACATACCTCAGCGCTTGAAATCACCAATCCGCGGTGGGCACGCGTGGTGATTAAGCCCATACTTTCTCTCTCTCTCTCTCTCTCTCTCTCTCTCTCTGAGAGAAGGCCTGTGCCCTACAGTGGGACGTATATAGGCTGCTTATGAGATGCTATTTACGCTTTGGTGGCAGTATGGTCACATAATATGCTGAAGAACCTGCGGTCGATGGGGTGCAAACATTCTCGAGCGGAGACTGCGATTTGGCAAACGCAGCGCAGGACGCCCAAAGGCAGATTGGTGGCAGCGGTTGGAAAGGACCGCCCAGGACAGAAAGAAGTGGCGTCCCTTGAGGGAGGTCTATGTTCAGCAGTGGACAAGTATGGGGTGATTGATTGCCTGATTGATATTCTTGTTTGTTTCGGGAGTCAAAATCACGAATGTCGACATGAGTAAGTAAGAAAGAAACAAAGAGAGAAAGAAAGAGGATATTTATTTAAATTGTCACAGAAACACAAAGTAAACATAAAGGTGCACAAACAAAAGACACGAACGTCAACAAAACAGAGATAAAACAAAACAATCGTGAAGAGAACATGTGAGGCATATAGAGTCAAAGGCAGCCGGGTACCATGCAGTACTTGAGTCGACAGAAATATCTTCTTAATTTTAGTTACGATAACAATTGAATGTACCTGGAATAGCTGATTAACAAACAGGTATCAAGTAAAGGAAAAACAATCTTTATTAATAAAAATCGGACAAGTGCGAGTCGGGCTCGCCCAGCGAGGGTTCCGTAAAAAAATGTAGGTACTTACATATTATAAATAGTACAGAAATCGAGTCTCTCAGTTTTTACTTGGTTACTTGCATTACGGAAACGGAAAGTACCTTTTGATACATTCTGATTCCCTTGAGAGTGTCGAAATATACGTTTTTGGCGGCATAAACGGCCGTAACATTTTCTTTACGTCAACTTTTAAAAGTTTGACTTTTTTCACAGCTTCAAGGGACTGTAAACATGAGACTTGTTTTAATTTCAACTCGATACCTTCACGCGTTCTTGAGATAAAGGGTCTTGAAAGGACGAAAGGACGGATGGACGGATCCTATAGAGTTCCGTTTTCCCTTTTGACGTACGGAACCTAAAAAATGCTTAAGTAGGTAGGTAGACCAGTGAAAGAAATAAAGAAGACATTTATTTAAATTGTGACAGAAACACAAAGTGAACACGAACCATCAACAAAATAAAAATAAAACAAAACGATCGTGAAGAGAACATAATATGAGGCATATAGAGTGGAAGCCAGCCGGGCACCCTAACAGTAATGTATGGCAACCCAGCCACCTCGGACTCCAAACGCCTCAGGTGCTTCCGTGACAGCAAAAAAGGGGCTCCAACTCAGCATACTTTACTGGTGTGCATAACGTGTACTAATAAGCTAAGCAACGTTCAATTGTCTTAAGCACCCTTGCGGAATGGTTCTGGTCTACTAAAATATCATAAACGCAACCAAAATCTTGACCCGATCTTCTGAATAGACCTCTATTCTTATTTGAACCATTAAGTCAACTTTTAACTGTTGATAAGATAAGTTTGATAAGAGTTGATCAACGTAGCCTAATGAAGCCGTTAGAGCGATAAGGCTGGAATTTCATCATATAGTTACACTGGGGAAAGGAATCGATTACTACAGGGTGACATCAAATTCGTTTGAGAAATTTGAAGGGCACACCCTAACCACGATTTAGAAACATATGGCGCTAGTTTTGAAAAAAGAATGGCGCGTAATTTTTTTTTTGTTACCCAATATTTATTCACTTAAGCATAGATAAACAATATCGGGGCGAATAGTTACCTATAAAAATAGAAAAACAAAACCACGGGTCGAGCGTCTTTTGGTCGGCGGCGGCCAGCTCAATTGTTATTTTAATTGTTTACGGGTATTGGAGGACTCTGAGACGTTTAACATATTAGAAAACATTTTTCAACGTCATGATACTTCCAACGAAGTTGAATTTGGATTCACTGTTCCGAGCCAAAGGTCGGAAATCACGAATACAGATTTCCGAATGTGATGTCATTACCAGTAAATCATTAATAATACAGTTTTTACGATTAAAAGCACATTCTATCAAATATATCGATTTCAAATGCGTTCGCGTAGGTTCCCAATAAAAGTAGCTTATGTTACTCTCAAACAATCGATAATTACTAAAATTATCGGTAAAAAAATATAAAATTTATTTTATAATTAAACAGATAATTTTATAACACAATAAAATTAAAAGTTATTGTGTTATAAATTAATAAAGATAGGACATTGATCCTATCAAGGGCAGTCAAAAAAAATCTGAACATGAGTCTAGAACCGGGAAGCTTGGAAACCCACGAGGGAGGCCTATATCCTGCAGTGGTCGTCAAGTGGCTGATGATGATGATGAGTCTAAGTTATCACTAGATATGGTTTTATTTGAGCTGTACCGAGTTTTGGACAGTAAAAATTATACCAAAATGACTATCACTATATGTGTTAGTGACGTCGGTCGTCAAAATTGACACATTGAAAACAGGATTTGTATTTCTATAGTTTCAAAAATGCCTACTCATCCCCCAACTTTTCGCTCGCGCAGCGCAATAAGTCCCATGAAAATCCGTGCGCTCGGAGGACCCAGCCTTAAGTATTAATTTAATGACATTTTCAATTCAGCAACCGGTGGTTAATAGAGAAGAGGAAGAAAAATAGGTTCACACAGCTCTGAAAAAAAAATGCAACCTAATTAACAGAGTTTTTAACTTAAAGCTTTATTACTCATATTGTGTTGAACACTAGACATACTTCGGTCAAACGGAGGATGTATTAACAAAGGGCCAGATAAAAAGTACCCGAAACCAGCGTGCGTGCATGTAGCGACGGAAGCGAGGAAAGGTTTTTATTTTTATTCGTTGGTTAGGATCTAGATTTTCATTTTCGTTACTTAAGTACCAGGAAGTACTTATATAAGGCTTAACGAAGAGAAAGGTTTTTGTTTTTACGTTGTTTTTTTATTCGTTACTTAAGTACTAGCTTTCGTTACTTAAGTACCAACAAATACTTATATACGGCTTCATAATGTACGTTAACAAAGAGATAGGTTTTTGTTTTTATATTGTTTTATATTTTGTTTTCCGTGTGGCGCCGGATTAAGAATAGCGTCACTTCATTTCCTTCCGTGGATGTCGAAGAAGGCGACTAAGGAAAAAAAATACCAGGAAACGGTCAGCAGCGTCTTCCTGAGATTCCAACCACATACAGCGATCGCCAACCCGCCTGCCAAGCGTGTCGATTATGGCAAAACCCCTCATGATTATGAAAACCATAAGGGAGGCCTATGTCCTGCAGTAGGCGTCAAGTGGCTGATGATGATTGTTTTATATTCATTACTTAAGTACCAGTAACGTTAACGAAGAGAAAGGTGTTTACATTGTGTTAGTATTCTTTAATTTTTTATGTAGCCTATACACGTCCCAGTGCAGGGCACAGGCCTTCTTTCAGAGAGAGAGAGAGAGAGAGAGAGAGAGAGAGAGAGAGAGTATGGGCTTAATTACTACGGATGTCTGTTGTGCGTGCTTATCTTAAGTACTATCAATTTCATGAGAACGTCAGCACGTTTGCAATCGTATATTTAAAATTACAGTCTTTACACAAACGACTACGTAAGACGTTTTTCTAATGAGGTGTTTTTAAGTCAAATATACCGTGTGTAATTAACAAAATTAGAAACCCACTTAGTAATTATAAAATGTAAGTCTTGTTAACGAAATGGGAATCGGGCAAGGTGTGTACTTACCCAACAATTAATTTCACGTAATGACGAAGCTGAACGATGTAAAATTTAGAGCGTCTATCTAGTTTCTACTACAGTACATTACATAAACTCACGCCTGTATACTACAGGGGTAGGCAGAGACCAGTTCCCCCAACTTTTCGCTCGCGCAGCGCAATAAAGTTACTCTGCATTGTACTTTCTAGCTTAATAAGTATCTAAGACCCTATTTGTAAAAACACGATTCCTTAAAACACTCGTGGGAGGCAGTTTAAGCAGTCGTTTTTTAGGGTTCCGTACCTCAAAAGGAAAAAACGGAACCCTTATAGGATCACTTTGTTGTCCGTCTGTCCGTCCGTCCGTCCGTCTGTCAAGACCCTTTTTCTCAGGAACGCGTGGAGGTATGAAGCTGAAATTTATATCAATTACTCAGGTCTACTGTCCCTTGAAGCTGTGAAAAAATCAAACTTCTAAGCCAACGCAATCAAAAGATACAGCCGTTTATGCCGCAAATTTTCGACACTTGCAAGGGAATCAAAACCTACAGGGTGCTTCCCGTGAACTCAGAATCTTGAAATTTGGTACGAAGCAACGTCTTATAGCATAGATAAAGGAACAATTACGAAAACCGAAAAATGTACGGAACCCTCGGTGCGCGAGTCCGACTCGCACTTGGCCGGTTTTTTTTTTTTATTAGGACAGCTTGACTCTTGACCCCAGTCACGCAGACGCTTGATGGTAACGAAGACGGGGTCTAAGATGTTATGTGCTTACCTGTTAAATGTCGGTTGACTCTAGTATTAAAGGCACCGTTATATCATAAGACTGTAGGGCACAGGCCTTCTCTCAGGGAGAGAGCATGGACTTAATCACCACGCGTGCCCACCGCGGATTGGCGATTTCAAGCGCTGAGGTATGTGAATAGCTCAGGCACTCAGGTTTCCTCACGATGTTTTCCTTCACAGTTAGCGAGTGGTATTGCTACTGGTAGTGGTCATAATTACATGCCTGCACTGGAAATCGAACCTGGGTCTCTTGCTTCGGAGTCCGATGTTCTACCCACCTGGCTACCACCGCTCCACGTTATATGTAAGGGGCAAAACGTAACCACATATTATTTAAACTGCCTCTGAGGAGTGTTTTAGGGGAGCCTGTTTTCAAAAATAAGACCGTGGCTTAGTATTTAAAGTTTTTTTTTAGTTTAAAATCGTGCTTACTTACTTCGGACATACTTCGACCAAGTATGGGATGTATTAGCAAAGGGCAAGATAAAAAGTACCCGAAACCGGCGTGCGTGCTTGCAAATTAATGAACGTTAATGAAGCGAAAGTGATCTGTGAAGAACGTGGCAAGTTGCAGCCCCTGGTCTCTGCCTACCTGCCTACGGTTAAAAGCGTAATCGTGCCGCTCGCCCGTTGGCTCCAAACTGTGAATCCAAATTCGAAGTACCGTAACGTTGAAAAATGTTTTCTAATGTTGAATGCTTAAGAGTCTGACGTACGATATGCGTAAACAATTAAAAAAATAACAATTGAGTCGGCCGGCGCCGACCATAAGACGCTCAAAACAAAGGTTTTTGGATTTTTATTACTTTTCGTCTTGATATTGTTTGTTTATGCCTAAGCGAAGTAATGTTGGGTAAGAAAAAAAAAATTTTACGTTTTTTTTTTTTTTTTAAACTAGCATTTAAAAAAGATACTTTATTGCACAAGGGGTGTTTGTACAAAGGCGAGCTTAATACTAGGAAGTATTTTCGTCCACCTAACCTTGGGTTATGTGGATAGTGCAAGGGGTAGTGCCAAGAAAGATTTATTGCAAGAACAAAGATAAAAAAATGAATAAACTATATCACAATAAAACTACATAGTTATTATAACAAGATACATACCATCATAATTATGTTTCCAAAACATGGTTAGAATGTTCCCTTAATATGCGGTGAACGAATTCAAAGTCACCCTGTAAAATGGATACACCTTAATAGCGGATGTCAATGGACTGACGATGATGACGGTGTGGAAGCTCGATTACCAAAATAGAGGTCGTGGATTTCCACTGGGAGCTGCCGTTCTTGACTTGTACAAATGGCCTCCGTCTGGGTGTATTTGCATGTTTGTGATGTCCTTGCCCGGTTACCATAGCACAGGATATTTGGTACCAGGCCAAGTGATTGTGAAGTGTGGAAGTGCGGGTCGTTGACACAGCCCAGCGGATTAGTAAGTTGAAGTGGTAGTCGGCGGTGCACATAGCAAGCAGAACTGATGGCCGATGGGGCCGAAAAGTTCTCGAATGGAGACCACATATCGGCAAGCGCAGCGTAGGACGACCAGCCACAAGATGGACAAATTACCTCATCCAATTGGCAGGAAGACGCTGGATGCAAGCCGCTTTCAATAGCAACAGCCGCGCCGGTCTTTCTGGAAATCTGATGATGAAGATGATGACCTGCGTGTTGAGCGACTTTGCGATGTATATCGAATAGTCACAGTACACCATGAGTCGTAGTTCTATGAAACAGGCCCCAGTTATGAAGTTATTAAGACCGAGCGAAGTTGTTTCTTCGATCGGCATAAACTGCTTCTATTTTGTGGCTAAAGTGTTTCCTAGGTTACTATTAAACTCAAATTAATTTGCAACTTCACCCCAAAATACAGTACCTACCACTCGGACGTTCACGCATTTTAATGTCGTTTTCACAAACTGACAAAATACAGAACCACTGACTGACGGCTCTGTCTTCTAATGCTTCTGTCATACACGGCGACTAATCGCTGCGAGTGCCTACTCGCCGCGAGCATTTGCTGCGTGTGACAGGCTTTTCGCTGCGAATAGATTCACTCGCCGCGAGTTGAAGTCGCCTATTAATTCGCGACCAGAATTGAGCATGTTCAATTTTACAATAGCGAATGGGCATTGTGCCGGGAGACATCGACTGTCGTAAAGTGAAAACCATTACGAGGAATAGGGATACTGTTTACTATTATGGGTTTAAATAAGTAAAATTAAGACGGATTATTAATATTTACCGCAAAAATTTTATAAACTTCATTCATTCATTCCGTCCTTCAATTATGTCATCGTTGGCTCTAATGCGGCATTTCCATTGCCTTCGAATATAAAAAATAAATGCATTCGTTCGTTCAGCAACTGTCAGAAGCGTCAAATTCTTAGACACGGTGAAGATAACCTCAATTCTCAACAAATATCCGACAAATTCGAGTAATTACTACGAACGAGACGCTAGCTTGTTATTTACATGAAAAAATCAATTCAATTCAATTCTTGGTTATGATTAGAAAAGAAAATATTGGTAAGTAGTTGACACTGACTGACATTTGTTTGTCATTGTCAAACGTCATCATATTTTTATTTTTAAAAAGCATGAAAAAAGGCAAAGGAACGTAAATAATTATGCCAGTGGTGACGTCATACTTACTAAGCTATCAGAAATATTAAATAATTAATAAAAAATAATGACATCGAAAATTATGAAAATATTCAAATTAGTTTCTCATTTTAATCTATATTTTTGATTTCTAGAATAAAAAGATCGGGTGAACAATGCCCATTGTCACTGCGACTAGTAGGCGCAGCGAGTGCACTCGCAGCGATTAGTCTTGCTAACGGAAAGGAGAACATCGTGAGGAAACCCGAGTGCTTGAGGTGTTGTCATACCTCAGCTTGTAATTGCCAATCCACGGTGAGCACTCTCTCTCTCTAGAGAAGGTCTATATGCACTTTAATACGACTTATCGATAAAAAAACCGGTTTTTTTATCGATGGTTTCGTACCTCAAAAGGAAAAAACGGAACCCGTATAAGATCACTTTGTTGCTCGTCCGTCCGTCCGTCCGCCTGTCTTTCAAGACCTTTTTTCTCGAAAGCGCGTGGGGTTGAAATTTAAACCATATACTCAGGTCTACCCACTCCCTAGAAGTTGTAAAAAAAATCCAACTTCTGAGCTAAGGTATAGAAAGGAATCTGAAGAGATTTATCTCTTCTGTAAATCCTCGCAACAAAAATACGACGACTTTTCGATAGAAACAATAGTTTTAATAGATTATTGTATAATTACATGTTGCTTGCGCAAATATTTTTACACGAAGATAAAACAAAAGACGATCTATATAAAAGGAATAAGTTTGAAGCAGTAAGGAGTTAGCATACTTTTTGGCAGGCGCAAACAGAATCAAAATTTAAAGAGACTTTCCGTTGACCTAGAACTACGACATGTGGCAAGCAATATCCACTTAAACAGGTAAAAATCTGAAAACTATATGTAATTAATTAAATTAGTAATCAAATCATTAAAAAAATTGTCTTTGAAGTTTGGGAAAGGCTCGGAAAAAATACGCGACTCGATTCCTGAACTACTTATAATATGTAAGGATCTACAAATTTGTACGGTGGGCGAGTCCGACTCGCACTTGTCCGGTTTTTTATTATTGTTATTATTATTAATAATAATTTATTACGTAATTTTATACATGTACCTACATGTATACATTTATACATTTATATTATTACAAATGTACGTAACTTAGAAAGTCGTACATGCCGGGATTCGAACCCACGACCTCCCGAAAGTGAGGCCGGCGGTCTACCACTGCGCCGCGATCGCTTCCCGAGGCATCATTAAAGCCTACAGTAATCGGCAAGACTTCTGTACGTTAAATTTTTGATTGTAAAACTTTAACCTCGTTTCGGAATACTATTTTACCGCTCCCATACCTCAGCTTTATTTGCCCGTTAATTTTTTTTAATTATATCGTTCGTATGCTAATGTTATTCCTCAGCTGACATCGTTGTAAATAACTTTTCCGTGACATTAATGGCTTCATTTTAGACGGATGGGCGCCATTTTGAATTTCTGACAGCCCGGCCACGTTTTATTTTGACCAACAGTTAAGTTAGGTATTTGTTTTAATTACGTTCGGATTTTTTTCCTGTGTTAGGGAAAGGTTCTCTGATGGAAGGAACTAGCATTAGCTATTAATAACAGATAATTAAAAAAAAGAAAAATGTAACTTAACCAATGACAAGGTAATTTTTAGGGTTCCGTACCTCAAAAGGAAAAAACGGAACCCTTATAGGATCACTTTTTTGTCCGTCCGTCCGTCGCTCTGGCAAGACTCTTTATCTCTGGAACGCGGAAGGTATGAAGTTGAAATTAAAACCATATACTCAGGTCTATTGTAAAATAACTGTGGAGGCCTATATTATAAGCCTACTAGCAGAGTGTGGCTGATAGTAAAACGCTAGAGATGTTGCTCGGTTGATATATTTACTGCAAGCGTCACACATCAAAAAAGACAAACATTGGTAACCTAGCGATATTTAAATCGGTGTCAGTCATGTATCGGGATATGATTATAACTGGCCAATAAATGTGCATATACCACCTCCAATAAGGTCTACAGTCCCTTGAAGCTGTGAAAAAATCAAACTTATAGGCTGACGTAAAAAAAAGATACGGCCGTTTACGCCGCAAAAGTTTACGTTTACGACACTCAAGGGAATCAAAATTTATAAGGTACTTCCCATTGACCTAGAACTATGAAGTTTGGCAAGTACTCGTCGGATGCTACAAAATGTGAAAGCTCTACATTTGTACAGTTGTACATTTGTAACGGAAAAAACTGCGAGGCTCGATTACTGAACTATTTATAATATGTAAGTAACTAAAAATTTGTACGGAACCCGTACTCGAGGGTCCGGTTTTTTTAGTATTACAAACTCCCCGCAGTAAAAGTGTTTCGCATCGAAATCATAATCAAAACTTAAAATAACAATTGATGGGCAAATGTGTGATCAAATAGGGTCGGGCGAAGGGCCAGATAAAAAGTACCCGAAATCAGCGTATGCACAAACGCTGGTAGCAGCGACTGTAATAAATGTTGATAGAGCGAAAGAGTTTCGTCGGGATCTTAGCAAGTGGCGATCTCTGGTCTCTGCCTAACGCTCCGGGACACAGGCGTGAATTTATACAATGTGACGTAACTTCATCTTTTGACTGCAAATACCCACTAACTTTACTTAGTGGCTAATGGCTATTGGGAAAAAGTTCATTATAGGTAATTCAACAAGTCCCCAAATGTTTACCTAAATGACAGTGGAACCTGTTTATTCACATATCAGCACCAAGAGTTCGAGTAAACAAATGTAAGGTTTTAGAGAAAAAACTGTTTTAGTACCCGCAATAAAAAGAGCTACTTCTTTCATAAAAAAAAAAACCAAACGGAAGGAATCGATGTCCTAACAGAGTCAAAAACAAAGAGCGCACAATATAGTTTTATTTGATACCTTATTTTAATGCGTGTACGTTTTATTTTTGATTAGCAGAGCACTTTATCAAATAACCATTGAGGTAGTTATATCAAGTTATAGGAGGCGTGGTGAACGCGAAAGGGTTTCTCTACATTTGAAGCAAACATCAAAATTGACACTTGACTTGGGTAAATTTTACTGCGTCACTTTTATCTATTCCATTTCTGCGTCTACGTTTTCTTATTAGAATTTTAATATGATGATGCGAAAAAAGTTGCTTAGGTCGGGCTCCTTTCGTCCTCGGTCTTTTCGTCTAATATACCTCAATCGCTCAAGACAAAACTATACAACCAGTGTGTTACCAGTGATGACTTATGGCACTGAAACGTGCTCTCTCACTATGGGCCTCATAAGAAAGCTCAAGGTCTTGCAACGAGCTACTAAGGAAACCGCTGTGCTCGGAATTTTTCTACGAGATCGAATCAGAAATGATGAGATCCGTAGACGAACGAAAGTCGTCGACATAGCCCAGCGGATTAGTAAGTCGAAGTGGCAGTGGGCGGGGCACGTAGCACGCAGAACTGATGGCCGATGGGGCCGTAAAGTTCTCGAATGGAGACCACATGTCGGCAAGCGCAGCGTAGGACGACCAGCCACGAGATGGACAGATGACCTCATCCAAGTGGCAGGAAGACGCTGGATGCAAGCCGCTTCCAACTGGTCTTTTTGGAAATCCATGGAGAAGGCCTATGTCCAGCAGTGGACTTCTTGTAGCTGATTGATGATGATGATAACGTCCAGCTCCAAATCGATATTTTGCGTTCCGCAGAGGACTTTACCGATTTTTGCGATCGGATGTGCCCACTTATTAAAGAATCATACTAAGGGATTCATTTCACAGTATTAGACGCAATCTTGTAACAGAATACTCATCATAGAATAACAACAGATTCAACGCTAAGACTCAACTGTCACAATGACAAGACCCTTCCATTATAGCCGTATTCAATAATCGCTACCACATTGTTGGACATTATAGCACAGTTAAATTATCTACCAGGCGGTCCACATGGCGGAAAATCATCATCATCATCATCGTCATCAGCCATTCGACGCCCACTGCAGCGGTTTTGCCATAGTCGCCACGCTTGGCAGGCGGGTTGGCGATCGCAGTACGCGGTTGGAATCTCAGGAAGACGCTGCTGCCCGTCTCCGCGTTATTGATTTCCTTAGTCGCCTTCTACGACACCCACGGAAGGAAACGGAGTGACGCTATTCTTAATCCGGCGCCACACGGAAAGATAATGTATTACTAGCTAACTCGGCGAACGTTGTTTCGCCATATTATTTAGCCTACGACCTATTCTCAGACCTACCAAATATCCAAAAAAAAAAATTGATAAAAATCGGAGAAGCCGTTTCGGATGAGTTCGATAACAAACTCTGTGACACGAGATTTTTATATTAATTTTATTTATTTTCACGGGCATTAAGTTTATGTGGTGTATTTATTTTCTGCCTAAAGTAAGTAGGTATTAAGATTTTTCGTAGTTTATGTAGTTTATTTTGTACACGTATATAGACCCCTTTTTACCGCTCCACCGACTCTCCGAGGTTCGGCTCGACTCGCCTTCGTACATGTTATTTCTTATGTAATGGACATTAGCAATAAAGTAAAATAATACGGGCTGCACTGATTGTAGACCTCTGAGGTATAACCGGAGAAAACGCGGGATCAAGTGACATTTTGTGACAAGCATACCAAGTGTATGAGACCGTAATAGGAGGTAATGTCTTGATTAGCCGCATCGTTGGTGGCTCGACGTTGGACCGGGCTTAGGGGTCCGTGGGGGTTCACCTTGGGGATTTTGTATAGATTTTACTTGCCCAGTTGAATATACAAAAATCACAATCTCAATGTAAGCAATGAGAAATTGGGCCCCAAATTCAAATATTTTATTCATTATAGAAAAAAGAAATGTTTACTAACGTCAAAGATGTTAGTTTCACAGTTAATAGGTCATGTGGAAAAGAAGCTAACGAATAAACGACACACTTATTCTTTTGAATAAATTAATGAATGAATGAACCAATGAATTTTATTGTGCTAGAATATGGGTTACATATAGCGGTTGTGGTTGCATATAAAATTATATAGATCACCAAGTTCTACCTTTTCAAGTGTATACAAATTTTTCAAAAAAAACTTTATCTTAGTCAAAGAATTTTCAACCTAAAAGTTATTACTCACTCACTCACCCACTCAGGACACCCAGTTTCTTGCAAAGAATTACACAGATCCATTGAATTTTAAGTTAAAATTCAATAATAAATCTCATCAAACTAGTATCATCATCATCATCATCAGCCAGCATCACGCCCACTGCAGCACATAGGCCTCCTTCGTAGTTTTCATAGGCATGAAGGGTTTTGCCATAATCGGCACGCTTGGCAGGCGGGTTGGCGATCGCAGTATGCGGTTGGAATGTCAGGAAGACGCTGCTCCCCGTCTCCTGGTATTTGATTTCCTTAGTCGCCTTCTACGACATCCACGGAAGGAAATGGAGTGACGCTATTCTTAATCCGGCACCATACATCACACGCCAAACTAAGTACCTGAGATAAATAAGTAGAATAATTTTCAAAGTTAGATGACAAAGTTCGTGTTTTGTGTTAAAATGTTTTTTTTGTGTAAAATTATTTTTTCGATATTTTTAATATTATGTTTTATTTTTTGGGTACTCTTGTACCTTTGACAGCTATGAATAAATGAACTCTCTAGTTTAATAACAATGTTGTCCCTAACATAAAACATAATAATAGTAACTTCCACACGACACACTTGTCCTATCCCAAACTAGGACACCCTGGGCCTCTGGTAACTAGGCAAGGGCATCTCGAACACGGAAATACACCCAGGCCAAACACCTTTGACACCAAACACGGCGGGGGAATAGGATCCACAACCTTCTTGGTAGATTTTCTTGGAAGACAAGCAGACCAACTAGGCAGTCACGACATCGTCTGTTTCGGGACACCCTGTATAAAGCAGCGAGACCCTCGTCGATGGGACGAGAAAAAAAAACGAAGGCCACAGATTATCATCATGTAATTGCGGCATTAATGTCTTAATTAGTATGAAAGGAGACTGGGTGGTCTCTGTGACGTCACGGCGGGCGGCCGCTGCACACCGGCGGGTAAAAAAACGCGCGTCTTCTCGTTTCTACTACTCAGTGACATTTTGAATAGTAATTTAATAGACTACCTCGTCGGTCTAGCGGTATCAGGTCTGATTGCCATGCCAGATGCCGTGGGTTCGATTCCCACTGGGGGCCGCCCTACATTTGTAGAAACGGTCTCGGTTACGGTTAGCTAAGTTATTTGAAAAAAAAAGCCCTAAGCAGCAGGCGTGCATGCATTGGCTAACAATTTTGTTGATTAAGCGAATTTTATGTGTTTTACCTATGCAAACGTTTGCTTATTGATCTATTAGTGAGCCATCATTACAACACGTTTATAAAACCTTCCACTACACAGCACATGCCTTCTCGGAGGGAGAGAGAGGGACGTCTATGTTTTTTCAGTAAAGCGGATTTTACCGGCTCGTTTGCATAAACCCTTCTTTGTTTTGCGATCGGCCAAGAAGTCTTTTCTATTTATTTTTCATTGTCCGACGCTGCCATTTTTTGCCCATAATCATAACATGTTGTGTGCATAATTATAATTATAATTTTTAATTAATATTGCTTTTATTTGAATAATAATGTTGCTTTTCTTTTTGTTTTAGGAAGAAGTAAGTACGGGACCCGCTCACGGCAGTTATGTGAGAAACACCTTGACTATTAATAATTATTTAAAAAATATTTGTATTTATTTACTTTTATTATAAGCGCATGTTTATAATTTTATGTGCATTTCAGATTGTTTTAGGATTTTTGTCTGTTGTGTTGTTTTCTGTGAATTTCAAAGCACTACTGTGATAATTCGAAATACGTCATTAGAGTCACAAAAGAAACATCTAAAGTAAAGTGCATTGCCACCTCCGGACCGAAAATTACCCATTAACTTGATAAAGCATCACAATAAAGGAGTAAAAATATGTCTAAAGGCCATTTCACACTTTGTAAAACCGAATCAACACCTCAATGACATCGGATACGACCACAAAAAATATACTATCCCGTCGTCTATACTTTCACTAACTTAAAAAAAAGTGTCATGATTCCATAAAACGTCTGCCTTTGTAACAACAAAAAAGTAGAAAAAAAAATGCTGTCAACTTCTAACACTTTCGATCGCCTTTTAGGATTGAAAAAGAAACAAAAAGAAAAAAGTCTCCGAAGGGCACTGACCCATATTTCTATTACAAAAAGGTCCAGTGATCCATCATAATATAGTTTAGAGGGAATTCCTACCATTTTGGGCGAGTGGGGCAAAAACGCTCGTGGACGGACAAATTCTGACATCTCCATACAGTTGCGACTGCTTGGTATCGCACAAAACATTACCCTTTACATCTGTGCGATCTATTTATACACATTTGTTACTTCCGGTAGTGCTACAACCTCAACTGTATTTATAATTGTATTTTATCTGCAAAACATGACAATCCTGATGATTTTTTCGGATTTCAGAATAATTGCTCGATCAATTAATTTTATTGGGTTAATGGAATGTCAAAAAAGCGCGCAACTGACGCATAACTTCAGCTTTCTTATGGCACAGAGCATAAGGTTCTTACGCTTGTCTATTATACCAAGCGGTACGCTTGTGTGTATGATCTAGTGTTATAAATGCGTTACGCGTTAAAATTTCAAATGTAAAAAAAGCGCTAAAATTTCAATAAATTTGGTGTAAGATATTTTATATTGTAACTGGTTATATATTAGAGAATTTTCCCTAAAAAAACTAATCAAAAGTGTGAACATCTCTAAAGCCATTGACTGTAATAATCATGATTTCGTATAATGCAGACAAATCTAGGACTTCGTTACAGGCGACACGTGCGTGACCCGGCACGTAATCCGTTGGTGGTTAAATATGACATTATTGCAATTAGAAGAGTCCCAGAAAAGTTATGAGTAGTATAGTGGACGCCTGATTATCTGAAAGCCTTGCAGATGGACTTAGCACGAGAAATGTAGCGTAACTCTTTTGAACCGCACTTACCCATAACAATATATCGCCGGGATGACCTGTCCCACACATTATCAGATAATAAATTGTGCTGGACCTCCACCAGCTCGCTGGACCGATAATCTGAGGCAAATTGCTGGCAGCGGCTGGATGAGGATGGATGAGGACAGAAAAAAGCGGCGTGCCTTGGCGGAGGTCTGCTTACGACCAGCAGTGGTCGGTCTGGTTGATTGACTGGTAGATTATCTATCATTCATGAATGATTATTCTCATAATCCATGGGTTCGAGCAAATGGAAATACAATTGTCCGGTTTATCCGGGTACTTGTCACATACCGAACCAGAAATCACAATTTGAAGGACGATACCGTATCGTCCAACAAAGGACCCTGGCTACGTCACAGGCTACTCAAGGGTTCTACCTAACATAGACCACATTTTTTGGCAACCCGAAAAGCCTGAAAAAAATCTTTTTCTGGTTTAATTTTTTCATTTTCCCTTAGTTTTTCTGTGTGTTCAATGGCAATTTTATACCACTATTTATACATTGCTTCTGCAACGGCACTCCAATTTACGTTTCACGCAAGTTGAAAGGCACCATCGAATACTTAACAGAATACTCCTCTGGACCTACAGCACCGATGCTGACTCAAGCTTTTCACGCTTCACTAAGCGATTAAACCTAGAGAAGAGGGAAACTGGATAACGTTTAGACTAGGCTCTTAACATAGTCACGTCCAGGGTTCGGATTTTAATTTGACGTAAAATTAAAGTATATTTAGTTAAAGCGGGGAATAAAGTGACATAATTCAGAAACCTCCGTTAAGGCACTCCAATATTTTGAATCGTCCTGTCGAACATAATCCTACTATCATACATGAATTAGACTCTAATTATAAATATTAATTATAATTAGTCTAATAATATTTGAGATTAGCTCAAACATAATTAGACTGTCACGAAATTATGTTAAAAGATTTTTCTGTGAGTTTTTGCATACAGGAAAATAACGATAAAACCCATAGATTGTTTTTCGATAATAAAAAGATTTTTGATTGTTCTTATAACAAAAAGAATATTTACTTTTTCGACTATGTAACTGCGTACATACAAGAACCAAACTAATTTAAAATAAACTCGTTTAAGGGGATCCAGTGGCTAACTAGCGTCACAAATGAAAAAAAAAAAAAAACATATCTTCTTTTATAGATCGTATTTGCAAAAAGTTCTTAGTTTGTACAATCTCTTGATCATGTTAACAGTGATTTTAGGACCCATGGCCGTGAACCTAAGGCAAAAAACTTGGGACTAGATAGCATTAACGCCAAAAACGGCCGTCATCATAATCATCATCAACCCATTATGTCCCCACCGAGGGGCATGGGTCTCTTCCCTGAGGAAGGTATAGGCCATACTCCACCACGGGGGCCAAGTCCGGATTGGTGGAGGCTTGTAGACTTGTGGCTCGTCTACTGTCAGAAGTTGTCAAGCCGCCCTAAGGCCTCTGACTTAGCTTAACGACTGCCATCTATCGACGGCAGCCGGCACCAACAGCTTAACGTGCCTTGCGAAGCACAGAACCGCTCGGAAAAATGCCACTAGCGTTAGGCATAGACGGCGACCCATCCATGCACTGAACATGCCCTGTGTTGCTTAACCTTCGTGATCGTTTAAGATCACTCAGGCAGCCGGGGCTACGTAGATATACTGACTAGCAACTCTCATTCTATATATATTTCTTCTTTTTATGTAGCCAACGCAGTATTTTTTTCTCAGTCAGTACCTATTGCATCCTCATCCAGCCGCTGCCAGCAATATGCCTCAGATAGTCGGTCCAGCGAGCTGGTAAAAAATAAAATTAAAGTAGTAAAATTGAAGAAATAAAATTTATTATTTTATTTTGCGTAAGAAAAAATTGCCCAAAATTGTATCACGGGGCCTGTGAGCCCCTTAGATTTGAAGAGATTCCAAGTCTACATGGTCACACCATCGGTGCAACCAACACCCGATCGATGCAAGGACGCCTCAACAAAATAAACAAAAATAACACTTCCGTGACGGATCATTGTTAATGGACTAGCTTTGGGCACAGAACGCGATAGAAGAACATTCTGTCCATAATTGGATTAGATTGAAACTTTTTATTGCACACCATGAATGAAGTTGTATTAGCAATAACCACGCGCTAACTGTGAAGGAAAGTACCGTGAGGAAAGATGAGTGTCCGAGGCGTTCTCCCAATTGGCGCCACTTCCAGTTCGACCACTGTCAGTTCGGCTGAAATTGTTAATCATTTTAGGATTCCGTCGTAAAGGGTAAGGGACCCTATTACTAAGACTCCACTGTCCGTCTGTCTGTCTGTCTGTCACCAGGCTGCATCTTATGAACCGTGATAGCTAGACAGTTGAAATTTCCACAGATGATGTATTCCTGTTGCCGCTATCACAGCAAATACAAACCGAATAAAATAAATATTTAAGGTGGGCTCCCATACAACAATCGTGATTTTTTTTGCCCTTTTTGGTCGATATTAATAACGGCAACAGGTGGACGCTTGAAATATTCAAATGTTGTGACAACTTAGTATTTATGTCATATTATTATCTACTTTTATATCGTGTAATGGTTGTGATCTGTTTTGTACACCAAATAAAATAAAATAAATAAAATAATCCTTCGTGCTTGAGTCCGACTCGCACTTGGCTGGTTATTTTATGTAGCTTACTACGTCCCACTGCAGGGCACAGGCCTTCTCTCAGAGAGAGAGTACGGCCTTAATTACCACGCGTTCCCACCGCGGGTTGGCTATTTGAAGAGCTGAAGTATGAAAACACCTCAGGCACTCAGGTTTCCACCCAACGTTTTCCTTCGCCGTCAGCAAGTGGTATTGCTAGTACAAATTCACAAATATATGTAACTTAGGAAACAAAGTCTTTGGTCCATGCGCCGGGGTTCGAACCTACGACCTCCTTTTTTTCCCCTTTTGTATTTTGAGGCTCCATTTTAAATTTAAAATTTCATGTAAAAATAAAAACTTTGTTCACTATGACGTCCTAATATTACCTCTGCTATGACTTAGTTTGCAAACAAACACATAATGCTAAGGAACACCGATTAAAAAGTCAGGCTATTATTTTGTAAAAAGACGATTCATTAAAACACTCACCAGAGGCTGTTGAAAAGGTCTGTGGTAAGGGGAGAAACGTGAACACAGATTATTCAAACTGCCTCTGAGGAGTGTTTTAGAGAAACAAGTTTTGGTACACAAGACCGAAGATTTTTAAATTGTATTTTTAGGTTGCTGTGCAGTGAGCTTTCTACAATATTTCTGTTTTGTCCGTTGGGCTTTTTTTGTTAGTTATGTACCTACTTAATTCTAAAGCACTTAAACTTAACAAGAGGTCCGAGAACTTATTCAGCTCCTGATGATAGTTAGAAGTCGGTAGGTAGGAAAGATCCGACCGTGCTTTTCATTGTACGAAATGTGTAATCATCATCATCAGCCCTTTGACGCCCACTGCAGGACAGGAGGTTTTCTAACCATGAAGGGTTGTGCCATAATCGCCACGCTTGGCAGGCGGGTTGGCGATCGCAGTATGCGGTTGGAATCTCAGGAAGACGCTGCTGCCCCTCTCCTGGTAATTTATTTCCTTAGTCGCCTTCTACGACATCCACGGAAGGAAATGGAGTGACGCTATCCTTAATTGGGCGCCACACGGAAGCTAGGTTTTATTTTTAGAAAAGATCGTTTTATCCGTGTATTGTAGAACCGTAGGCTGAGCCTGTATCGTAGGTGGCGATATTTTACACAAAATAGCATTGTCATTTTAGACGTCAATCTCATCTCAACTTGATAGCTCTGGAATTAAAATGTCTAGACGGACGGGTGTCTGCTAAGTTTCGTTCCGATTCGGCATGTTCACTTGTAAATTGAAACCAAACTAGGTACGTTTATATGGTAATTACCGCTTGAAGTACCCTTTTAAATGACATTGTCAATGCCACTATAGATTCTTGAAATAAATAAGATATGCTGAACCCTAAAGGACAAACAAACACACCAACGCGGTGGCGGTTTCGTTGGCAGGCCATAAAACGTCCATATAAATGCTACTAATTAAGACCGTACTCTCTCTCTGAGAGAAGGCCTGTGGCCTTTAGTGGGACGTACATAGACTGCATAAAAAACTACTGCAATAAATAACGTATGTGTGAACCGCCACCGCCACCACGTTGCACAGTGGTTCCATATTAAAAATCGGTGGACATAGGACCGAAAGTTAAGGTAGCGATCTGGTTTTTTTTTCTAAGCCAGCTAACATTAATACTAACATCTTTTACTCTTTTGTATTTTTCCTTAAAACGCATTGCATTCGAGAAAAAAAAATACTCGATCTTTTTTGTATGGAGAAAATTACATTTTATTTTTTTTCTCGCAATGTTTTAAATTGGTCAAGTTTTAGCTTAGATTATCTTACACTCTAAGCTAATGTGAACATATAAAAAAATATGTCATACGCAGCCGCTTGCAGCTTTGCAAGATAAGGATGTGACACGAAACCTAAAATTGTTTCCTATATTTCGCCAACATTGATTGAAAATCTGATGGGGTTTTTTTGCTGGGGGTATAAAAACATGAGCTTAGAAGCTTCTGATATAATATAATAATTCCATAAAGTTAATATTTTTAGCGCAACGCACTTTTTGGTGGTTTTTTGCAATCTACCTATATAAAATACCACGTGAGAAATAAAATGACTCATCTGCATTCCTCAGTTTTACTGTCATTAGTACTCGCGAGCTTCTTACCTAATTGCGCTCCTTGGATTCTATATAAATATGGGGTGATTAGTGATTTGGCTTCATTCTGCTCTTATCGCTTGACTGTGAAGGACTAAAAATATTTTAAACCAATAATGGCTGGATTGGGCACTTACCTCAATTTTGTTTTTGAAACTCAAAAATGCTGGTGATTTAAAGGACTACAAGTATCTGTGTGAAGTGATAGTGTCAGAAATAAGGGGTGAGATATCTCATGAAGATCATGTTAAAATTCGAGAATTTTGTCGCAATTTCACGACTAATCTTACGAAGAGATGGGCAGCGGCAAGTCGATCGCTGAAAACATTTTGAAACCGAAATGGCACGTGGTTAGAAAACGATATTAACTGGCCCTCTTGCGATACAGGTGATTTAAATGCTGTAATGGGGCAAACGGAAGAGCGCAATTAGGTGAGAAGCTCGCGAGCACTAATGAAAGTAAAAATGAGGAATGCAGATGATTCATTTTATTTCTCGTGGTATTTTATGTAGATTGAAAAAAAACACCAAAAAAGGGCGTTACACTAAAAATATTGACTTTATGGAATTATTATGTTATATCAGAAGCTTCTAAATCAGAAGCTTCTAAGCTCATGTTTTTATACCCCCACCAAAAAACCCCATCAATGTTGGCGAAATATAGGAAACAATTTTAGGTTTCGTGTCACATCCTTAACTTGCAAAGCTGCAAGCGGCTGCGTATGACTTATTGTTTTATATGTTCACATTAGCTTAGAGTGTAAGATAATCTAAGCTAAAACTTGACCAATTTAAAACATTGCGAGAAAAAAAAATGTAATTTTCTCCATACAAAAAAGATAGAGTATTTTTTTTCTCGAAAGCAATGCGTTTTAAGGAAAAATACAAAAGAGTAAAAGATGTTAGTATTAATGTTAGCTGGCTTAGAAAAAAAAACCAGATCGCTACCTTAACTTTCGGTCCTATGTCCACCGATTTTTAATATGGAACCACTGTGCGTTGGTGTGCTTACACGTTTATAAATACGGAACCCTAAAAATAGAAAAACACGTGTTGCGGCCTATGATCTTACTAATGCGACGTGAAGTGGGTATGTTCAATTATTACGCAAGACGTAATGGGGGGGGTGGCTTCGATCAAATCTTGCCCCCAGTTTCTCGTAAGCTAGTAATCAAAATACAAAAAGCATTGACAGCTGACAGACTACGACATTGTTAGCGTACGAGAAGCGTAACAGGGGGTAATTTTTCATTTACAGGGCTGTTTCTCAAATGTGAAGTTCTTGAGTCACCCCAATAGGAGTTTGTACTTCCCAACAATTTTTACTCTATAAGTTTTTTATTTGTAAAATTTCATTCACTTCGCGCTTCGCGTCTTCTATTAATGTAGCAGCCAATAAGTTGCAGCCCTCTAATAATGTTACAAACAATTCAATAAATCACTGTCCTACATAAAAGAGCATTAATTCTATTGAACTTCACTGTGTATGACATTGTATAGCATTGCATAACAAACTGCAGAGGAGTTATTATAAAATGACAAGCTCTAACCAACATGTTCCAGGAATTGCACATTTTGGAAATAACCTCTCTAGGTGGGTGAAAAAGGCTTATTTATAGCCTTATGTAGGGACCCGACTAGTTCACAAGTTATAAAATGGTCTTACGTAATGATTGAACCTTACCTAACCTGACAATTTGCATGCGTTTAAATCTTTTGCGAAATTTGTTGTTCTTGTTTTTGCGTGTGTTGTTTTTCGCAGGCACCGTTCTCCCGCTATCTTCCGCCGACCGTCGTCATGGCAACCGTCAGGCGAGCGGTGCAATATTTTGACCAATTTTAAAATTCGAACGGGAGTGTTCTCTATTCGAACACTCGGTGAATTGGTTAAGATATTGCATCGTCCGCTTGGTAAGGTTTTTCGTCGAGGGATCAAGATCGCTGTGCTGTTTTTGCGACTGTTGTTTTTGTGTTTTTGCGTTTTTTGTGTGTGTTGTTTTTTTATGTGCATGCGTGTTCTGCTTACTGGTTTTGGGCTACTAATGTGGTTATCACTGCTGAGAAATTACTTAAATGTTTTTTAACTATTGAAGAATTTATAGTAATATTGACAATGACACACACGAATCTTTGAGATGAGATATTTAGTTATCAAACAACTAGTTAATTACTTGAGTTCCAAACTTTAAAACACAACATTAATAAAAATCACAAAATCCTGTATATCGGGTAAGGGTGCTAATACAGGGGGGCAGCCGTCGACGCGGATATTCGACGCTGACATGTGTCAGCGACTGCCGGCATTCTGTTCTGTTCTGTTCTGTTCTGTTCTGTTCTGTTCTGTTCTGTTCTGTTCTGTTCTGTTCTGTTCTGTTCTGTTCTGTTCTGTTCTGTTCTGTTCTGTTCTGTTCTGTTCTGTTCTGTTCTGTTCTGTTCTGTTCTGTTCTGTTCTGTTCTGTTCTGTTCTGTTCTGTTCTGTTCTGTTCTGTTCTGTTCTGTTCTGTTCTGTTCTGTTCTGTTCTGTTCTGTTCTGTTCTGTTCTGTTCTGTTCTGTTCTGTTCTGTTCTGTTCTGTTCTGTTCTGTTCTGTTCTGTTCTGTTCTGTTCTGTTCTGTTCTGTTCTGTTCTGTTCTGTTCTGTTCTGTTCTGTTCTGTTCTGTTCTGTTCTGTTCTGTTCTGTTCTGTTCTGTTCTGTTCTGTTCTGTTCTGTTCTGTTCTGTTCTGTTCTGTTCTGTTCTGTTCTGTTCTGTTCTGTTCTGTTCTGTTCTGTTCTGTTCTGTTCTGTTCTGTTCTGTTCTGTTCTGTTCTGTTCTGTTCTGTTCTGTTCTGTTCTGTTCTGTTCTGTTCTGTTCTGTTTGGCACTGCCGTTCGCAACGTGTTGCCCGTGTATAAGCGCCCTTATAAATTAGATTAGATCGACCCATCATTGCACATCATGCATAATAAAATTACTTGAAATTTCTTAAAATCTAAGTTGCATAGAATACAACTGGCGGTCTTATCGCTAAAAGCGATCTTTCCAGACAACCTTGGGATGGGAGGACTGAGCGATGGAGATAGTAGGTAGGTGTACGTCAACTATATAAGGGTACCTCAAAAGCAAAACAGAACATTTGTAAGATAACTTTGTAATCCATCCATCCATGCTTCTGGCCGTTCATCTGTCACAACCCTTTTTAGTGTTCCGTAGTCAACAATGACCCCTTATAGGTTCACCACGTCCGTCCGTCTATCTGAATCTCTCGTCTCCACGCTTATTTATCTCTTAAAACTGCCTTTCTGCCTATATTAAAACATATTTTTGTTATATTATATTAAAACATATTTTAGTGATCCGTGTCACGCCGGATTAAGAATAGCGTCACTCCGTTTCCTCCCGTGGGTATCGTAGAAGGCGACTAAGGAAATAAATTACCAGGAGATGGGCAGCAGCGTCTTCTTGAGATTCCAACCGCATACTGCGATCGCCAACCTCCCTGCCAAGCGTGGTAATTATGGCAAAACCCCTCATGGTTATGAAAACCATGCGGGAGGCCTGGGAACACAGAATCAAATAAATATTTAAGGGGGGCTCCCATACAACAAACGTTGTCTAAAGACAGTGCTTGCCATCTAGCGGCCACCTATGTAACCGTCACAGCGCCGATGTCATGTCGTTAAATGTTAATGTTAAACGGTTCTTGTTGGTTTCTATATATGGCACAGTTCTCAATGTACCTAATCTATCTTGTCTCGATCTTTGTCTAACGTCTAATGTTGTATAGATAATGGTACGGAACCCTTCGTGCGCGAGTCCGGCTCGCACTTGGTAGATTTTCTTTATTGATTTAGTGTGGATGTTTTTTTAGATTATGTTTTTTAAGAGACATTAGTAATAGAGATAAAACCTTTCCCCTCTCTTTTGAAAAAAGCAAAGTTAAAATAGTTATTTGTTATACAATAGCTCAAATGTGCTTTTTAACCGCGTGCTCAATTTTGATGACAGAGCAAGCGAAGGATTCTTAAATTGAACCACTTTTCATCCCACCTCGAGGAAATGACTAAATGCAAAAAAAAAACACAAAGGAGGTTCCGAGTCTGAGTTTTTAACAAATTAAAAAAGTTGCATGATAAATTCGGCACCATGGAGGTAGAAGTAAATAGGTTTAATGATGTTTTGAATTTACAAACTTAGACGACACGATGTTCTAAATTCAATTTACTTTATCCTCTAGCGGATAAAAACGGCTTTTGCACTCAGATATTGAAGAGCAAAAATACTCTTTCCGAGATGGGGGGATAAAAAAGTTCCTTACTAACCAAAATGGTTACATAGGTACGCAGTTTACTGTGGTTACCACGCTAGGTCAAGCCAATGTTGTGGAAACGTTTGTATATATTATGTTAATATAAAGATATGTTATATGTTAATGTAATCGTATATGTCTAGATCAATTTTCATTTTCCAAACTGCCAGTCAAAAACTGACTGTTCTCCTATAGACACTAAGCCCAATTCCGATCGCAGGTCCCCGCACCAGAAGACCCAAGAAGCCTCCCGGAGAGACCGCGCAGAGCGACGAGAAGAGACCACGGACCGCCTTTTCCGGACCACAGCTGGCTAGGTTAAAGGTAAACGCCACCAATGGACAATAATTCAAAAAAAATTTAAGCTGAAATAAAAAACCGTTTGGAGATTAAGCTTCACAGAATACAAGAAAAATACTCAAAGATTTTTCTGTAGTTTTGTTTCACAGATAATAGAAAAATTTCAAAATTTAAAAAAAGCCAGCTCAGCGGCTCTACAACGTGGTACCTACGCCTTTGCCTTTATCAGCCAAAAAAAAAGTCGAATGTCTACAATGTTTTTATAGTCTGTGGTATATCGAAACTAATTTTCATCTGTGAACGAAAGGTGAAAGAGAAAATCGATCGGTTCGAAACAACAGACAACACAGATTATTATCTTACAGGACATGACAATGACAAGCGACACTTTTTTTTTTCAAGTAAAGGCAAAGCTAGAGGCATAGATTGTTTTTTTTTGCCTTCTAGCCTACGTCACTTCCGGCCCTAAAAAATCAACTTTCAAACTTAAAAATAACTATTATTTACAAATAAATACAAGAAAAAAGCGGTGGTAGCCTAGTGGGTAGAACCTCGGACTCGGAAGTGGGAGACCCAGGTTCGATCCCCGGTGTGGGCATGTACCTATGACTTGGTTTTCTAAGTTATGTACATTTGTGAAGTTATAGTAGCTATACCACTCGCTGACGGTGAAGGAAAACATGGTGAGGAAACCTGGGTGTCTGAGCTATTCACATACCTCAGCGCTTGAAATCGCCAATCAGCGGTGGGCACGCGTGGTGATTAAGCCCATAATCTCTCTCTGAGAGAAGGCCGGTGCCCTACAGTGGGACGTACGAATATATAGGCTGCTTATGTACAAGAAAAAAAAACGTGGGGACACGTTATTATTTTTCTGTTTTCTTCTGAAAAAAAACATTAAAAACCGAAAAGTTCTCGAATGGAGACCACATATCGGCAAGCGCAGCGTAGGACGACCAGCCACAAGATGGACAGAAGACTTCATCCAAGTGGCAGGAAGACGCTGGATGCAGGCCGCTTCCGACCGGTCTTTTTGGAAATCCATGGAGGAGGCCTATGTCCAGCAGTAGACCTCTTGTGGCTGAATGATGATGATGATTGTGTTAGTGCTAAGTTGGATTAAGTTAGTTTTTGGAAACCACTGTGGCTGGTGACCAGCCACAAGATTTAATTTAATTTTAATTTATTTATTTGGAGAAAATACAGGCACAGATAATAAATATTTTATGTTTTACAATATTTGGTATGGCCCAATCTCCCCTATGGGACATTTCTCACTTATAGTTCAAGCAGGTAGTGTAAAAGCGACAGGCGCTCACTATTGTCGAACATGCAAAAAAAAAAACAACGTATTAAAGAGAACAAGGTATAGGCCACTCAACAGGTTGGAAAATTAGAATACAGAATACAGTAAATTATACACCATCCAAGTGGACAGAAGACCTCATCCAAGTGGCAGGAAGACGCTGGATGCAAGCCGCTTCCAACCAGTCTTTTCGGAAATCCGTGGAGGAGGCCTATGTCCAGCTGTGGACTTTTTGTGGCTGAATGATGATGATGATAGGCTATAGGCTAATATAGTAACCAGCAAACGTAATCGCTTTCCCCCTTACCACGAGTTTATTTACCACGGCTGACGTTCAGAAAAGCTCGTGTATTTTTCTTCCCTAATACCAGTGACTAACCGGCACTTTCCCCTGCAGCACGAGTTCGCCGAGAACCGCTATCTGACGGAGCGACGGCGGCAGGCGCTGGCGGCGGAGCTGGGCCTGGCGGAGGCTCAGATCAAGATCTGGTTTCAGAACAAGCGGGCGAAGATCAAGAAGGCTTCGGGACAGCGCAACCCGCTGGCTCTGCAGCTGATGGCACAAGGGTTGTACAATCATAGTACGGTGCCGTTGACACGGGAAGAGGAAGAGCTGGAAATGAAGGCCAGGGAACGGGAGCAGCAGAATCGCTCATAGATCTAAGGTCTTAAAGGACAGCTTGGTCCGATTTAGAAGAGGCGTACCTACGTCCAACAGTGGACAAACAAATCCTGAAGAAGAAAGGTCAGCTTTGACTTGAGATTGATCGTGACAGAAATACATAAGGGTGAAATAAATAACAGCTTTGAAAATGGTAGGAGTCAACGTCTTTTTGATCTGTTTCATATACAAGTCATAGGTCAACGATGAATTCGAATCAAATTAAGATGTAAATCTGGTGTAAGTGCAGGATCCAGTTAAAGACAAAGATGATTTAAATCAATGTAAAAACCAATCCAAATTAAAACATAATCTCTTTAAATTATCTAAATCTGGCTGGGAAACTGAAGGTGTTTCAAATGTGAACCGAAGGTGATCTAAATCTTGTTTGAACTCCACTATCACTCTGAAATTGTGAGATAAGAGTGTGTACTGTGTATAATGTAAAAAGATCTAAGGCAAGATCTATCAGCGAAGCAAAAAGGCGGTAACGCAAAAATATCATGATTCAAACCATGACGACATTTTATTACATAAATCGATGATTATAGAAAAGTTAAGGTACTAAAAATGTTCGTGGAATCGTTTTGTTTGTTGTTGTTATTCTGAATTTGTTTCGAGTGTAAATAAGCAAAACAGTGACGTCCTCGGTGAAAAATTAAAAGTGATAGGCTATGAAAAATATCGTTTTACCTCTTGCTTGTTAAGGTGGGTCGGTAAGGTCTTGCATTTAAGTTGTTTTTCAAATTCAAATGTTTTACTCCTTTTTAAAAACCAAATGTTTACTTAATGTTTCATAAGCAGCCTATATACGTCCCACTCTAGGGCACAGGCCTTCTATCAGAGAGAGAGAGTATGGGCTGAATTACCGCGCGCGCCTACCTCGGATTGGCGATTTTAAGCGCTGAGTTATGTGAATAGCTCAGACACCCAGGTTACCTCACGATGTTTTCCTTCACCGTTAGCGAGTGGTATTGCTACTATAACTTCACAAAGTACATGACTTAGAAAACAAAGTCATAGGTACATGCCCGCACTGGGAATCGAACCAGGGTCTCCCGCTTCCGAGTCCAATGTTCTACCCACTAGGCTACCAACGCTTCTACCTAATGTTTATGCAACTATTATTCTGAGCAAACCCTTTAGTCTAAAAAGCATTTAAATTAGCTGTTTACTTCTAAAGTCCAACCCGAATAACAGGAATACGCTTTCAAGGATGGACCAAAGCAAACATTGACTAATCAGCGGAAAACTATTAATTATTTGTATAAATAAAGGAATTGAACGCCAACAAAAGGGTAAAATAAACTAAAATAAATATTACAGCAGTCTCTACACCTAATTAGAGTTGAGTCATTTCTATCGTGTGGGGTAAATATTGTGGGTGTAAAAACTCTTTTTCGATTCAGAAATGACAAGTTACCTGAATGAGTAAGTACCTTTTGATATTTCAGGAATTTATATGAGATAAATTACTTACTTTTTTATACCCTGTTGTCCTTCATCAGGGACACCTACACTTTTTTTTGTTATTTTAGTTATATTTTTTTACCAGAGATATCAAAAATTAATGGAGAACCTGGCCAGCGAATGGAACATTACCAATGGCGAAAAAACATCAATGAAAGAAACCTATTGGTTCTATTAAGAGCCCTATCACAAGCGATTTGCGGTCGATTTGAAAGCGATGCAATTGCGCCGCGAGCTCGATGCGATTGCGCAGCGATCTGACCGGGCCCACTTGAGTCATCAAAGATAATATAAGTATATCATTTGTAAGAGGACGACGTAGCATCCTTTAGTGGAACAGACGTCGTCGTGGATCAAGGTTAATTATAACTAAAATTTGAAATCATATTGGATACATAGTAGTTACGAGTACATGGGTGTTACATGGGATACATAGTAGTCGCTCTCACCCAGTCGATTACTTGATAATGAATCCTCCCAGATTCGTCGATGACTAGTATCGGCTTTTGTTTTGCGGAACAAAGCAAGCAGTAGTGTTTCCTCGTCAGTTCAATCCATTTTGCTACTGAGTGACCAAAACGCGGCGTCGTCGCGGCGTGCTCGCTGCGCAATCGCTACGCAATCACGGCGAGCTTGCTGCGCAGTAGCATCGCTTTCATATCGTAAATCGTTAGTGTGAGACTTTTTTCATAATCCCAATCTACTTTGTAAGTAAGATCCTCATGTTTTTGTTAACATTAACGGTCTTATAAAATCACGATATAAATACGTGTTAAGTTTGGACACCAATTTAAAACGGATTATTCTGTTTCATTTATAAGCTATCCTCTCTTGCCCCGCGTCACTTTCAGTCCGCCAGAGTCTCAAAAATCGATGATTAATTTTTAAAGTGTTTGCCAGCCTCGATGCTCAATTTTCTTTTGTGGAAAGGGGGTTAATTGCTTAGAATTCTATTCTACTTTTGTACCAAACCGTTTTACCACTCACTTTGACAAGAAATATGTTTTTAATACTCAGTAAGGGCGCTTATACACAGGCGGTACGTGTACCAAATGCAGTTTTCGACACTCGTCGACGGCACAGGCAGTCAGCGGCTGCAGTTGGCACACGTGCCGCCCGTGTATAAGCGCCCTAAGACTCACAGACGTTATAAGTAAAATTTAGTCAGATAGACTAATAAGTAAAATTTACTAATATACTACAAGTAAAATTAAGTCTAAAGAGTAATAAGTAAAATTAGTCTAATAGACTAAATCTCACTTAGAACGTTTGTGCCTTCAGATTCAAAGCGGCAATAGATGTTAAAGAAAATAGCTTTACATTACAAGATTTTTATGATACAGAATGTATACATTTCAAGTCCGTAGAGAAATTGGTCAGTTTTTGATAGAGAATTGCGCTTCATTTTATCTGCGGAAGACTTATTACACTTTTGTCAATAAATTTGTAAAAAACGCACCATCTGACTAATGAAACATTCGTCGTGAATCGTCATGTTATTGTTCCTAAGTAAACATTTAATATAATACTCTTTACTCGAACACTTGTTGTTTATTTTTTAAATCTATGGGAATCAATCACTATCGTATGCATACGATGATGTAAAAAATGTCGCTTTTTACGTTGTTAATAAATTTGTAATAAATAAAGAGTGTTAAGTCCGTGTAGAAAGCGTTAAATTCGTGTACAGTACTTGTAAAAACTTCAGTTATTACTTACTAATGGCCGTTTTCTTTAAACAATATTCCTATGGATTGTAAGCTTCATTCAGTGATACTTGACAGTAATTAATATTTTCTACTTAGCGGTAAATAAAAATTTAATAACAATTAATATAAAATTATTACCGGTAGATAATTGTAATTAATTACAATTAATGAAAAATAATTCATTCCTATGAGGAGTTCCTTACTTTTAATTATTTCCTAATAAATATAAAATTTATTATTTATAGTGGATTTTATTGAAGAAAACTGTCACAAGTAGGTAAATACTTACGAGTATCTAACGCATTTTTGTATAGTTTTGTGTTGCTGTGTGTACATAAGATTTTCGTTTCACTAAAACGTTTGCAATTACAAATAAAAAATGTCATAAATACCTTGTAGCCCTAAAAAATTGTACATAAAAAGTAAGCAGTAAGTTTAAGAAATTTAAATATTTATTTTAATTAATTAAAATTAAATATTTAATTTATTTATTGTGCAATGTAGCAGTATTAGATGGTAGGGTTCTAAAAGGGTCCGTTTTCGCCAAAAACACTAAACGATAAGTTTGCAAGCTTCAGTTTAAACTTTTTGGTGAAACTTGAACTCGGAAAAGTTGGAAATAAAGTAGTGATTTATAGAAAACTATTAAATGAAGTAATGAGAATGTTTTGTAGTTTTTTTTTTCATTACATTTGTTTCAGCTGCCCCGCCCCATCCAACCAATGGTGAACTTGCACATGTTACAAATGTCAACCAATCGATTGATTAGGCCATGTCAATAATAAATAGTAGTGGCAATTATTTCTCTACGACTTTTTTCATAACATAACCTGTAGAAAAGTCATTCTAGTTAAGTGGGACAAAAACGCGCCATAAAAATCGGGCTAAAACTTACGACGTCACAACTTGCTCGTAACGCCCCCCTTAAAGATATATTTATGAGTTTATCAAGAAAGTTTTGCAAGAAAACGTTAAAAATTCAATAACAAAAACTGAATAAAAACGTTTTTTCATATTAGAGTACCGTGATTTTTGTGCATTTTTAACAAATAAATCAATAATTATTTCAACGTAAAGAATTTACATTCTGTTTGCTGAATGTCAATGTACTATGTTACTATATTAGCCTTGTTGAGCGTTTTGAAAGCGATATAAATGCGCAACGAGCTCGCCGCGATTGCGTAGCGATTGCGTGACGTCATCATTCAGTCATATCAGTGATATGGGTATTATTATATTATTTTATTCCGGAATTTTAAATTAATTGTACTTTTTTCTCATGTAATATTATTCAATTATGTATTTTTGACATTTTTGCTATGCCGTTCTCGGTAAAATTACACTGTGCAATATTAACTCTAAGTAACATCTGAAATTACTGTATAATTTATGGCAGTAAAGATAGAATTGAATTGAAAACTGTGTCATCAAAGATACAAGTGTGTAAGCGTTTTCACGACATTTCACGCCAAAAAACGCTCCATTCATTAAAAACAAACAATTCGTTATAAATCAAAAAGTAAAATTCTTAGAAAAAATGGACAGTCTTTTCATCAGACTAACAAGTTCTTGCAAATGGCATTTAAAAAATCTTAATTATGGAAAAAAATCCTACATACATAAAATAATTCAGCCTTTATACTGTACGGTACAGGCCTTCTCTCAGAGAGAGTACGGGCTTAATTACCACTCGTGCCCACCGCAGTTTGGCAATTTCAAGCGCGCAGGCGTATGAACACCTCAGACACCCAGGTTTCCTCACGATGTTTTCCTTCATGATTAGCGAGTGGTATTGCTACTATAGCTTCACAAATGTACGCTACTTAGAAAACAAAGACATTGGTACGTGCCGGGATTCGAACCCACGACCTCCCGAATGACAAGTCACTATTATTAGTTTTCGAACCACTGCGGCAAATGTAACCGAACTTCCTCCGATCCCACCAGTAGAGAAGGCCTACCAACCCTTGAGGTCGTCGTCTTTCGACTACGGAGGCGGACGTCATCGATATCATCATTGGTCTTCGATCCTTAGTTGGCCGCAGAGGTGCCTGGCACCTATGTCGGGCACACAGAGCAGTGTGCGTCGACTAGCTAGACTCATGTCTACGCAAGATTCCGTTGGCAACCAAATCCAAATTGCTTGTGATCGACCCCCCGGCTACAGAGGCAGCTCTAATCAACCCCTTAGTATAATGCCCGGCAAACAAGTTGAACGAAACTCCGCGCTGTCGGGATGAGTTTGCGATTGACAAATAAGATAGATAGTTAGGTAGATAGACAGGGAACACTTTGTTACACAACCAGAAAAAGTAATCACAATTATGATTTCTTAAATCTAAGTAATGTTACACAATTGGCGGTCTTATCGCTCTGAGCGATCTCTTCCAGGCAGCCTGAAATAAAAGAATAGAAATTTCTAAGTCAAATCTTGCGTCCTCCGCTAATGGCACCCGGGCCTTAATTGGGTATTTGACAAAATATCAAATGAGTTACTTTTAAAACAGAATTTTGTATGAAAATACTTGCTTACATAGGAACGGAATTTTGTATGAAAATACTTGCTTAGATAGACAGGGAACACTTTGTTACACAACCAGAAAAAGTAATCACAATTATGATTTCTTAAATCTAAGTAATGTTACACAATTGGCGGTCTTATCGCTCTGAGCGATCTCTTCCAGGCAGCCTGAAATAAAAGAATAGAAATTTCTAAGTCAAATCTTGCGTCCTCCGCTAATGGCACCCGGGCCTTAATTGGGTATTTGACAAAATATCAAATGAGTTACTTTTAAAACGGAATTTTTTATGAAAATACTTGCTTATGACGTCACATTTCAGAGCACTCTTTTTATTTTTAATCTATTTAAAAATTTTAATAACTATTGATTGACTAAAAGAGATACATTTTCCGAGATATTTTGTGATTTTTGTTTTATTGTTCGATCATATGAAATAATTTATTTATTGTTGATCGTGTCAAATACCGTATTCTAAGTGCATTGCAGTAGAATGATAGTTACACGGTCAGAGGACTAATTATGGGCACCAAATCCTTACCGAATCCAATCGTCTAACTGTCAAATTGTATACTAATTTGACTGTTAGACGATTGGAATCGTTCGGCATGTGGTGCGCGAAATGTAGGAGCAGATCACGTCCCCTGCCAGTCTCGTCCAATGTTTCCCAGGCGCTTTCACAACGTCGTCGGCCCACCGGGCAAATTCGATCTGTAACAAAGATATGATTTTTTTTTATCCAGTGGCGCTAGTGTTTTTCCCTGGAGCCCTTATTGTGATGACATCAAGATAATAATTGAATCGTGTGATTTTAAAACAACACAAGTCACATGTGTTTTTAAAATAACACTTGCCCATTGTTTTTTTTAATTAAATTATTTACACCTACCTATTGATTTACATTAGAAAAAAAAATTGTAGTTTATTCATACAAAAATCAATATAATATGCTAAAATATTGTTGTTGTAGATATTAGTATTTGAATAAAACAGTTTTTTCTATTTTTGTTTTTGTAATGAAAGGACATGTGTCGTTTTAAAATCACACGATTCAATTTAATAAAGCGTGTGTTTTCTTTAAGCATTATTATTTTTAATAAAAAAAAAATTATTTTACTTTATTCCGTAACAAGAAGCTCACAGCACAAATATAATTAGGATGGACAATTTTGATTGGACTATACCTACATAGGCCAATTACGAGCTTTTTTATATGGTTACAATCACAAATGGTAAGTGTTTTATGAAAAACATTAAATGCATGCAAAGTAAAGAAAAACCAAAAGCTAATTATACTTAAACTATTAGTAAGCTTAATTATTTCTATATATCTATAAGTACGTATGTACTATTTATATTACAATTATTTATCTACCTTTGTGTATAATTATGTATCATTATCATTATTATACGTGTAGTTAGGATTTAATAATTTTTAATCTATAATTATTATTGACGTAATTATATGTAAGTGTATTTTTATTTTACATGGACGTACGAGATAAATATACCTATTGAATTGGTCAAGGCCCCGATACGGAGTCGAAGTAACTTGTTCATGTTATTTGTCGGGTATTATACAGAGGGTTGCGGAATGAAGTGACAGACAGACAGACGGGGGCGTTGACAATTTTATTGGAATAGTTGCGAAGCGGCGCGAATCAAGAACGCTGGTTCGATCCTCGGTGGAGTAAGTTTAATTTCAACTGTTCTATTTGGGTGGTTGATTAAAAAAGGGTGAGTTTTTATGCGACTACAATATTACAACAGTACTGGTAATATGGCTGGTGTTGTAGCAACATCGTGACACTTTGATGAAAAAAAATAAAGAGGTATTGTGTGTTTTGTTTTATTATTGGACATCCGTCAATTATTTATATTAATGTATTATAAATATTTACTTATTTATTGTTGAGTATTCGTCTTCTTATGTAATTTTAGTTAAAGTTATTCGTTTTATCCGTTTACTTAGTAGTTAATTTCTTGCACCTCCTGTGGTTGACTGGTAGAAAATGCTTATAGCATTAAGTCCGCCACATTGCCATTTTTTACTTATGTGCAATAAACGTATTAATAATAATAATAATTTTAAGTCAAAGCTTAGATAACTCAGGGTGACTTTGAATTCGGCAGCAAAATTCTATGGGGGCTTTCTGAGCGTTATTTAGGAGCACTGGACCTTACGAAACTAGTGAGTGACGCTATTGTTTTTCGTGCCAAGAAATACCTACACAGAACATATCTGCACAAAAAGTTATCAACAATATTGTTCGAGAATCTTATAGTCGGCACCGGCTAACACCATTCTTATTTTACTCGTACTTGTTAATGCATATCGGACGATAAGCTCTTAAATATTTAACGCAGCAGAAACCATTTTTCCATGATACTTCTTGCCAGTTTCATTTATTTATATTTATTTTTATCACACCTGCTCTGAAAATACATACTAATTATACCAATTAGAGAGAAGAAACGCCTTTATCCCGCCCTTCAAATCCTTTCATCCCAAGGTATGGAAGTTTGTACCTATGATCCTTCCGACCCAAGGGTGGGAAGTATGTATGAAATTCCATTACAAACCCGGTTTTTTTTTTAATTTGTCAGCAGTCATACTGCAAAGAGACTAACTGTCTACTAATTAAATTTCAAGTAAATTGTTACTGGCCACATACAGTTTTTTTTTACCAGTTACCAACCTCCTTGGTGCATACAGAAAATTAAAAACGAAATTATTTTTGTATATAAAACGCGCGGAATCACGGAAGAAGTGGCTGCATGACCTTATGATCTTAGCCTACTCCAGAAACGGGCGAATAAAAAAAGGAAAAGCCCGCGCATTAGCTGCACTTTTAATAATAATTGTACTTTTAACTAAATATAAACATTTCTATGCATTTATGTCTATAATTTTCCTCGTAGGTGTAATAAAAAGCACTATACATACCTCAGGATAAAGTACAGTTCCATACCTCAAATGGTTTGCGCCCCTCGCAAGCTCGTGGCGCAAATGCCATAATCTCGGTATGGAACTGTCACTTTCTTCCCTCTGAAGTAGGTAATGTACTATTATAATATTTTATTGACACAGCCAACAGGTATTAAGCACAAGAATACAGATTTCTTATACTATGTGGTTCTTGTCTAGCCTAATACCCAATAACAGGCGTGCAACAGCATTCAATACATTTGTGTAAAGGGACACACCTGTATTTTCCTATGGTTGACTATGGAAATAGTGGCAGAGGTCCCTATGTGAAATAAAATACTTAAAGACATACTCACATTTATATTTATACTTGTCACATCGTCAATTAGTTAGCATTATTACAATGAATAATCTGCAGAAGATAACAAGATTATTAGGTACTCGAGTAATTTTCTTTACAAAATTAAAATTACGTCCTTCGCGCCAGAAAAACGAAAAGCCAAAATGGCGCCTCCCTTACTCTTTTTTTACAGTGACGTCATCACATGAAGGTTTCATACCTTTATGTTTATCTAGATGGCCAAGCAACTTTCCGTACTAGCAAATTAGTCAAATTAAATACTCTTAAGTTGTTATGAATACAATAAAGTTCCACTATTAACAGGTACCTAGGTATTTAAGTCCTAAAGCGTCGCTGACAGTCGGCCATCCGTTTACAATAAGTACGACCTCGTACTTTATCCATATTATAATATTAGTAGGTATATTAATTTTACGTAACTATAGCAGCAGGTTTCTTGCGTCTTGAATTCCACTTAAAACTAGTAGCAACAGGCCTCGCGTCATGAATACCATGGTAACAGATCGCATTCGTCATGCATACCATAGCAACAAGCCCCACATCCTGAATACCACTTAAAATTATTGGTAACAGGCCTCGCGTCCTGAATACCATGGTAACAGATCGCATTCGTCATGCATACCATAGCAACAGGCCCCACATCCTGAATACCTAATTCGTTTAACTTTGTATCAATATTACTGTATCTTGTTTCATTTGTATTGTATCTCTTTCAGTTTAACTTCGGCAACTGTATAGAAGCATTTTACTTCTTTATAATAAGATGTCGAGCTGTGAAGTTTCAATATGACAACAACAAGTTCGCCTTTTAACTTTTTTTTTTTTTTTGTTACTATTCTTGTTAATCAATACATTTTTATAATATTAAACAATATTATGTATTTAGTGTCTGATAAGTAACCGTTTTCATAATAATTTAAAGTCGTGTGAATTTGTACAATATCGTATTAGGTACAGTGTACTTAAAGTAAACACCTGTAACATCAACAAAACATGTTCTTCTGACAAAAGTACGCCAAAGAAGATTAGAATAAGAAATTAGAATTTTATTTATTCACTTACAAATGATATTTTGTATTCGGTTAAACCGTGTCAAATCAATATATTATTAAGAAACCAATGTACTGGTCAGAAATAACTCTAGCGTTATCTATACACATACGACTATGATGATGGTTATAATAATTTTAGTTCTCTCTTTTTTTTTTAAAGTTTGCGCCAAACAAATTAACTAATATATTTAAGTAGGTACATGAGTTCAATTTATGAACACTTTTAAAGTTATAACTGTCTCCGCATCAGAGTAAGCCTCTATTTTTCTGAGTTAGGGAAATGTTCTCAACATTAAGTAATACCATTTCACACATGAAAATATGAAACAAACTACACATAGTTTTAAGAAAGGAGCAATCTATAAATACCTATTAGTCCATTAATTAAAGCCAGACACATTTTTTTAAATTTTATGGGTGATTTTGTACTTATTTGGACCTTAGGATTTTTTTATTTTTTAAACCGTATTATGTTATGTTTTCGAGAACCAGAAAGGTCCTCCAACAAAAATGATGATTTGTATAAGACACATAATGTCGCTATAAAAACAAGTAGGTAGGTATCGGATTCTACATCTTACTATATCTTTCACCTGGTTGTGCACTAAAGTGTTCTCTATCTCTCTATCTATATCAGCAATCAATTCGCTTTAGTAATACCTACGTCATGAGACATTCTTTGATTAATTGGGAATTAGGTTATTATATTGATTATTGATAACCTAAGTGACCCTATGAATACTGGACATACAGGTAAGCTCGCTCTGCGCTGTGAATAAGGCTACCCATCAATCAAAGTAAACTTAAGTTAAAGAAATGCTACCACCATCAGCATCTTCAAATCATAGAGTACCTAGATAGGTAAATAATTAGTATCACCAAGTAGTTTTAAAATTACCTAAAATTGTACTTCAGTTTGCATAAGTGGGTCAAATTTAATCCACATGTAATTAATATCGTTCATAACTTACATCACGATAACATAACATGAAATTCATTACAACGTCATTTTCGTTTTGTTTCCATTACCTACATTATGTCGCATTACCTACTCTTGTCCATTAAATATTAAGTATATTTTATTTGTTTTATCTTATTAAAGATCACCAGCAAGAGTTATACAAAAATTACATAATATAAAAACTTAATATAAGTTCTAAAAGGCCATTGTGCACTCTTACTTATAGGTACAACATGCGTTAGTAAGGCAAGTACCTACCTAAGGACAAAAAATGCTTTAAAGTGGGCTGACCCACGTAATAAAAATCACAATAATAATTTGCTTAAGCTGAACGTGTAACAAGTTAGGTTTATTCTTTGATTTTTATTCATTTAGAAAGTACCTAGAGCTTTACTAATACAAGACTTGATGCGTTAAGTTGTTAATGTCAGATTTAGAATACTTAGAGAGAGCATTGTAATGACGGCAACATCTCGGTATAGGAGCATTAGTTCCCAAATTTGTTTTAGAGAAAGGTAGTTTAAGGAGGACATCATTGAATCTAGGTAGTCTCTTAGGAGCATTAAATGATAATTAAAGTAGCAGTTCTACAGCACGATTAACCAACTTGTGTAAAAACGCCAAGTCGTGGATTTTCCAACGAACTGATACAGGACTCATCCGGTAGTGTGCCAGCCTAGAAGCTCGGTAGCATTTTAGCTTTGAAATTACTCTGTTAAAGATGATATAGAAACATTCTCTGAACACTCTCTAAACGTTTTTTTTTTTTTTATAGGTACCTTATTAAAAGGATTCCAGGCTGTGCAACAATATTCTAGCTGAGATCTTAGAAGAGCATTATAAAGTTTTAGTTTAGTAGCAGAATTTTTGAAATGTTTACTATTTCTAATTACAAAATGTAATGTAAACGTAATGTTATGTAATGTTTACGTATACTTACCTACTTATGTCTAGCGAACTCGTAAGTATAAGTTGTACATGATTTCTATTTCAGGCATTATCCATTTGGTGTTATTACATCAACAAAATTGGTGAATGTTAACAAGATAATGATAAGTGAAAAGTTTATGCAAAGGTACAATAATAATATGCATAGACATTGTTATTTTTTTGGAAAAGCTATGCACTGTATACCTACTGTCCGTGTTACTTTTGTCGGTAGTTTAATTAACTTCATTAGTTAGAATTAGGTCCGTTATTTTGTTTAAGGTTGTATAAATTTTGAGACTATAGGTTGTTAAAATATTGTAATTTACAAAATAATTTGTGTTTATAAGATCTTAGGTCGCTCCACTTTCTTTTTGAAGGCACCTATTTTCACCTTTTATTTAGTTGTAGTTTTATCTAACCAATACCTATACTATGCTTCATTAGCGAGTTTATCTGAAACATAGTTCTAAGTGATAAGGCATAATGTCTTCGCTTTCCAACAAAGGATTGACAAACAACCATACAAATGTCCCGACGACTTTGGTTTATAGTTTTACAGAAGACATCACCTAGTTAATCAGTCTGTTGTATCTATTACCTAGCACAAATAAATTATTATCTAACTATCTATTAGACTTGCTCTAAATGTGCCTATATGACTAAATGTCATATCTGATTGAGGGAGTAATCAGATATCGTCTTTTATTTTCGGGACATAATATTCTAATGACTCTCAATGCTCATATATGAGACTAGTTGTTGCTCGCGACTTCGTTCGCGTGGTAATTTTGATGTGTATTTTTCCGGGATAAAAATAGCCTATGTGCTAATCTAGACTATAATCTATCTCTGTGCAAAATTTCATCCGGATCCGTTCAGCCGTTTTTGCGTGAAAGAGTAACAAACACCCATCCATACATACAAACTTACGGTTTTCTCCGTACCATATTCGTTCATTATTAAGGAGGAGTTCACTTACTAGACACACCGAGGTGTCCGTAAGTAAACTTATGATTTGCCGTTTAGAAGAATTATTTCTCAAGTATCCCTACGGTACGTTACGAAGGAATCTTTCAAAGTCTATTCCCAAAGGGGATAATAACAGATAATCAAGTCAGAATGGAAATCGTCATTTACATCAACAAAGTCGTGGAAAACCTGATTATAGAATAAAGACGACATGGCGTATGTTTCATTTTCTCTGGTTAAAATTACGTTTAAATATTCAATAAGTAAATAACTGCCATGCATTAAATTGTGTCGTACGTGATACTAACAAAGTATTTATTATCTTACCAATTATCACTAGAGTGCAACATTGACAAATATTAGCCCTGGGAGGCCTAACATAACGGAACCGTCAACTATTATGTTCAATTCAATTCAATTCAAATATTTTTATTCATTGTAAAAACAGAATGTTTACTTAATGAACGTCAAAGTTGTTAGTTTCACAATTAATGGATTATGTGGAGAAGAAGCTAACAAAGAAACTCCACTTATGGATTCATATCAACTTATGAATGATACCTACACTATCTTGTTACAGCATCCTTCAAATTATGCTCCTTTAATAGGTGACTTTGCCTATGAAAACTTAGGTATGTACGAGAACCTGTTAGCAATTTTAAGTACCTATAGACCCCCGGATCATCATCTGTTCCTTTTCAGGGGGATCAAACTTGCATAATGCGTTAGGTACGCATATTTTCTAATTCTCAGCATTATCAGTACCTACGCATCCTATTGACTAAATAGCACATAATTTAAAATAACAAGTGATATACCTAATGATTATCGTTGGCACGCCGCTAGACGCCACAGCACCAACCCGTTGCCGTCGTGTTTGCCGCAATGTACTGCAAAGTACCACTATGCCAGTACGCAGCCGGCGCTCTGTAAGGCACCACTGCGCCAGTGCACCATTAGCTCGACCGCTGAAGCATTACAAGGCGTCACTGCTTCACCGCCGGTGCGCTGCAGGATGCCAGTCCGCATTCAGGACGCAGCAACGTGCCTCCGACCTCATACGCTGCGAGACACCACTGCTCCGCCGACAGCGCGCAGCAAGGCGCCGCTCCGCCAGCTCGACGCCGCTGGATTCCATTGTCGGCGCGTTGTACCCGTCTGTAGCTTGCATGCTACAAGTCGCCTCTGTGCTAGCCCGCCGTCGACGCGCCGCAAGACGCTACTCCGCCAGCCCGCTGCAAGGCGCCGCTCCGTTAGCTCGCCGCTGCTGCATGCCATCGCCGGCGCGGAGTACCAGTCCGCAGCCTACACGCTGCAAGTCGCCTGTGTCAGCCCGCCGTCGACGCGCTGTAAGACGCTACTGCGCCAGCCCGCTGCAAGGCGTCGCTCCGTTAGCTCGCCGCTGCTGCATGCCATCGCCGGCGCGGAGTACCAGTCCGCAGTCTACACGCTGCAAGTCGCCTGTGTCAGCCCGCCGTCGACGCGCTGTAAGACGCTACTGCGCCAGCCCGCTGCAAGGCGCCGCTCCGTTAGCTCGCCGCTGCATGCCATCGCCGGCGCGGAGTACCAGTCCGCAGCCTACACGCTGCAAGTCGCCTGTGTCAGCCCGCCGTCGACGCGCTGTAAGACGCTACTGCGCCAGCCCGCTGCAAGGCGTCGCTCCGTTAGCTCGCCGCTGCTGCATGCCATCGCCGGCGCGGAGTACCAGTCCGCAGTCTACACGCTGCAAGTCGCCTGTGTCAGCCCGCCGTCGACGCGCTGTAAGACGCTACTGCGCCAGCCCGCTGCAAGGCGCCGCTCCGTTAGCTCGCCGCTGCTGCATGCCATCGCCGGCGCGGAGTACCAGTCCGCAGTCTACACGCTGCAAGTCGCCTGTGTCAGCCCGCCGTCGACGCGCTGTAAGACGCTACTGCGCCAGCCCGCTGCAAGGCGCCGCTCCGTTAGCTCGCCGCTGCATGCCATCGCCGGCGCGGAGTACCAGTCCGCAGCCTGCACGCTGCGAGTCGCCTGTGTCAGCCCGCCGTCGACGCGCTGTAAGACGCTACTGCGCCAGCCCGCTGCAAGGCGCCGCTCCGTTAGCTCGCCGCTGCATGCCATCGCCGGCGCGGAGTACCAGTCCGCAGCCTGCACGCTGCGAGTCGCCTGTGTCAGCCCGCCGGCGACGCGCTGTAAGACGCTACTGCGCCAGCCCGCTGCAAGGCGCCGCTCCGTTAGCTGGCTGCCGCTGCATTCCATCGCCGGTGTGCTGTAGGGGCCTGCAGCACCAGTCCTCAACCGGCGCACGTCGCCGGCTCACTGCGCCAGTCCGCAACCGCCGCAATGCAAGGCCTGACCGCGCTCGCCACATGGCCCGCCGCCCGATGGTGTGTGGCTGATCTGACTGCTCACGATCTGCAGTCTGCTTTCCCCGTCTCTACAAACAAACCAAACATAATTCGCACAGAGGACTGCTCATTGCCTAAAAGGTCGAGCGAAATTCAGCTTCTAAGTTTTAATTAAACTGAGTAAAAATAAGTATTGATCAAATCGTTTCATAAACGACCAAGGAAACAATATATAACACGTTCCCAACTGTTTGTTTCAACAATAAAATAAACAAAATAAAAACCAAACTGTGTTACATATTACGTTAACTAAATAATCAGTTAAAAAAAAAACCAGCAAGTAAAATGAACTGAAAATTTGATCTTGTCTTCGGCACAGATGACAATTTAGTACATTAGTAAAGTTGGTACATATATTTTTTTTTATTCTTGTCTACCACATCTAAATGTGAATTTTATTGCTAAAATTTGCAAACAGATTGGCCCTGAATTCATCCCACTTCTGAAATGTAAAGGGACACACCTGTATTTTCCTATGGTTGACTATGGAAATAGTGGCAGAGGTCCCTATGTGAAATAAAATACTTAAAGACATACTCACATTTATATTTATACTTGTCACATCGTCAATTAGTTAGCATTATTACAATGAATAATCTGCAGAAGATAACAAGATTATTAGGTACTCGAGTAATTTTCTTTACAAAATTAAAATTACGTCCTTCGCGCCAGAAAAACGAAAAGCCAAAATGGCGCCTCCCTTACTCTTTTTTTACAGTGACGTCATCACATGAAGGTTTCATACCTTTATGTTTATCTAGATGGCCAAGCAACTTTCCGTACTAGCAAATTAGTCAAATTAAATACTCTTAAGTTGTTATGAATACAATAAAGTTCCACTATTAACAGGTACCTAGGTATTTAAGTCCTAAAGCGTCGCTGACATTTGAATTATAACTTATTGTAAATAATTGACAGATCAGATTACTAGACACATTATATTGTGATAACAGTTTCGAATGAAACGTTGAAAATTGCATCATTGCAATTTAATATCATTATTTACAAAGGCGAAAAGTTTTTTGTGTGTATGCAGCATTAAGTTTGGGTGGGTTGAAAGACATAGCAAAATGAACGTGCCTGACAGTAGCTGTCAAATACACTAGTTTGTTTTCTTTTAAAAAACGCACTTCTCAAAAAATTTCACAGATTTCGTGTCATAAATGTCATGTGAAAAATGTCGTTCTGACTTTTTGGATTTTTTCAAAAAGGTTAGGCTGGTCAGTTCAAACCCTTAACCCGATGTCTTTGTTTTAGGCTTAAATTGTAGCTGACTAAATTGTCTAAAGGGGTTTTAAAAATCTATTTGGAGGCTAAAAATTCCACCCATGCCGGGACTTGAACCCGCGACCTCTGGCTCACCGTGCCAGCGCTCTCCCAACTCCCTTAAATTATTGCTAACGATATCCAATTCACACAAAAGGTAAAACCATCTTATAAAGATTTTCTCAGTACACTACTGTCTATATTTTTTATTGTACACAGAGATTACATTTTAACAGAAACCCGCAGGCCGGCTGGCAAGAGCTGGATGAGAGTAGCCGAGGACCGTGCTCAGTGGCGTGCAATAGGAGAGGCCTATGTCCAGCAGTGGACAAGCGTAGGCTGATGATGATGACGAGGGCTAATAAACAGTAATACAATATCACATGATTGACAAATAAAGTGAAATGGAATAGGTAAGAGTATAACCCACCACATTATTCACAGATTACTTCAAGCATTGAAGGAGAACAAAAATTAATAATTACGCTAGAGAAACATAATTGTAAATGTTTTTATATAGGTGTGTGTTGAATAATTGATTACAAGGAAGCGCTACAATTTCATGCCAGAAAGTGTCGGAAAGTTATTATAACACTCCATAGCAAGCAGTTTCAGTGAATTTTAGGCACACAGACACACATTGTGTGCATTGTTACATACTTATTTATCAATAAGCAAACATTATACCGGCTGCCGTCGATAGATGGCAGTCGTTAAGCCAAGTCAGAGGCCTTAGGGCGGCTTGAAAACTTCTGACAGTGGACGAGCCACTAGTCTACAAGCCTCCACCAATCCGGACTTGGCCCCCGTGGTGGAGTATGGCCTATGCCTTCCTCAGGGAAGAGACCCGTGCCCCTCGGTGGGGACATAATGGGTTGATGATGATGATAAATTACTTACATATTAAAGAATAAAATTTTTGTTAATTAGGTAAGTATACAAACCTTCACCGTAAGCGAGTGGTATTGCTATTATAACTTCACAAATGTACATAAATTAGAAAACCAAGTCATAGGTACATGCCCGCACTGGGGATCGAACCTGGGTCTCTCGCTTCCGAGTCCAATGTTTGTGCGCAATAAAGAATATTCTTATTTTTTCTAATGAGCACTTCAGTTGTATTAATGTGATTATATTTATTATTTGAGTAAATTAATATATATTTTAATAATAACGAGACAATGATAAAATTGGAATTTGCATGGAACCATTTGAGTGCTTTTGGAAAAATGTTTATGTTTATGAAGAACTTTTGTCTTGGTTAGCAAGAGCGAGTTAGATTTGAATTTAGATTTTGAGAGGGAAAATATGTCTACATCCAAGAAATTCTTGTGATTTCCTTTGGCTGGTTACCATAGCATAGGGTATCCCAGTTTGGGACCAGGACAAGTCAATGTATTGTACGAAAGTAATTTATAACTGTGGCGATTTTTAAAACTGAACTACCGTGACCTTCAACGAGAATTGAACCCACGACCTCTGCTTTGGTAGGCAAGCGATTTAGCCTCACGGCCTTTATGGGTCGGCCTGAAGAAGCTTTCGCTTCAAAACTCGACACATTTTGAACACTGCCCCTCCGAAGAGACATCAATCGTCGCAGCAGTGAAATAAAATAAGATTCGAACAAAAAACCAGTTAATTCGATCTGACCTCGCTACGTCAGACGTTAGGGTGCGCGCATACTTCGCGTGCCGACAAATAAGGGGCGCGTCACATAGGCGTCGAGACGAATGTTTTTTTTTGACGTGAAACAATTTTTAATTTCGGTTTGGTGACATATGGTGCCGAAACGTGGACACTCACGGTGGGGCTGGTCCACAAATTTAAAGTCGCTCAGCGTGCTATGGAAAGGGCTATGCTCGGGGTTTCTCTGAAAGATCGAATTCGAAACGAGGTGATCCGACAGAGAACCAAAGTCACCAACATAGCCCACCGAATTAGCATGCTGAAGTGGCAGTGGGCCGACCATATTATCCGAAGAACTGATAACCGATGGGGTAGACGAGTTCTCGAGTGGAGACCGCGGATCGGTAAACGTAGTGTGGGACGTTCTCAGACTCGGTGGAGCGATGATCTTCGCAGGGCGGCTGGCAAGAGTTGGATGAGAGTAGCCGAGGACCGTGCTCAGTGGCGTGCTATAGGAGAGGCCTATGTCCAGCAGTGGACAAGCATAGGCTGATGATGAGGAGGGGGTCACTCGCTGAAACCGCATGCAACGAAAACATGTCGCCTCGGCGTGGGCTCTGTCTATGTGACTACGTAACGTGCAATTCATTTACATATCGTTGAGTAGAGCAAAGAAGCCGTAATGGCCATTACTCAGATTATTTTAATTCGTACCTCTAGATGGCGCCAGTACCGCGTGACACATTGTGCAGTTTTAGCTAAAACCGGGAACTTAATTGTACTAATAGGCTACGCAATGAACGTCTAATTTTCATGAATTGTCTCTACCTACCGCTCCGGGATACATCCGTGAGTTTATGTATGCATGTATCTATTGTCGGCGTCACTTATTTCCCGCTGTAAGTTTAATATTCCAAGGACAATCCTGTTTTATTAAGTGCTAAATTTTGAATTTTGTAGCAAACAAATACTTATACGAAAAACACAATAAATTAATATTATCATCATCATCATCATCATAAGAGGCCTATATACGTCCCACTGTAGGGCGCAGGCCTTTTCTCAGAGAGAGAGTACGGGCTTAATTACCACGCGTGCCCACCGCGGATTGGCAATTTCACGCGAGGAGGTGTATGAACACCTTAGACACTCGGGTTTCCTCACGATGTTTTCCTTAACCCATTGAAGTGCGGGCTTAATCACCACGCATGCCCACCGCGGATTGGCGATATAACATTAAAATGGCGTAAGAAGATACACGTACAAAGGCGAGCATATCTCTTGTTTGGTGTTTTTTTTAATAGCACGATGCCCAGTATCGCGCTTTGTTACTTTTATTTTTTATTTAATTTCCATTCACTTTTCTTCAAAATTTAATGTTCGAATGTGGTCTCCATTCGAGAACTTTTCGGCCCCATCGGCCATCAGTTCTGCGTGCTATGTGCCCCGCCCACTGCCACTTCAACTTACTAATCCGCTGGGCTATGTCGACGACTTTCGTTCGTCTACGGATCTCATCATTTCTGATTCGATCTCGTAGAGAAATTCCGAGCATAGCCCTTTCCATAGCTCGTTGCGTGACCTTGAGCCTTCTTATGAGGCCCATAGTGAGAGACCACGTTTCAGTGCCATAAGTCATCACTGGTAACACACACTGGTTGTATAATTTTGTCTTGAGCGATTGAGGTATATTAGACGAAAAGACTTTTCTAAGTTTCCCGAAAGCTGCCCAGCCGAGTTGGATTCGACGATTGACCTCTTTCACGAAGTTGGACCGGCCTAGTTGGACTGTTTGTCCTAAGTAGACGTATTCGTCTACAACTTCGAGAGTCGTGTTCCCCAATGTTATTGGGGTGGGCACAACACGGGCGTTCGACATGACCTTCGTTTTGTCCATGTTCATTTTAAGGCCCACACGTTGGGAAACTCGACTGAGGTCGTCGAGCATTATGCCGAGGTCTTCCATCGTTTCTGCCATGACTACTATATCGTCGGCAAATCGAAGGTGCGTGATGTACTCGCCATTGATATTGATGCCGCGTCCCTGCCATTCCAGAAGCTTGAAGGCATCTTCCAGTGCGTTCGTGAACAGTTTCGGAGAGATAACGTCTCCCTGTCTCACGCCTCTTCTCAATGGAATTGCCTCCGAATTCTGCTCCTGTACTCGGACCGACATGGTGGCGCTGTTGTACAAGCACTTCAGCACCTCGATATACCGATAGTCAATACGGCAACGCTGGAGAGACTCGAGCACTGCCCATGTCTCGATCGAATCGAAGGCTTTCTCATAGTCCACAAATGCTAAGCAGAATGGCAAATTATACTCCTCAGTCTTCTGTATAATTTGCCGCAGCGTGTGGATGTGGTCTATGGTACTAAAGCCCTTTCGGAAACCGGCTTGTTCGGGAGGCTGGAAGTCATCAAACCTGCGTTCGAGACGATTCGTGAGGACCCTCGAAAACAGCTTATAAACATGGCTCAGAAGCGAGATGGGTCGATAGTTCTTCAATAGAGAGTTATCCCCTTTCTTGAAGAACAGCGTCACCACGCTTCTGTTCCATGCTTCTGGCGTTTTTCCTTCGAGCACGACGGAATTGAAGAGCTTCTGAAGGACTTTAAGTACTGGTGTTCCACCCGCTTTCAGTAGCTCTGATGTGATTCCGTCCTCTCCTGGTGCCTTGTTATTCTTGAGCTGTTTCAGGGCCATCCTAATCTCGTACAGGCTGATGTCCGGGATGTCTTCGGTATAATGTCGGGTCAGTTTGGCTCTCGGATCTTTGTTCAAACTGCTAACAGGTTTTGCGACTGAGGTGTATAGCTGTCCGTAGAAACTCTCAATCTCCCTCAGCACCTCTGATTTGGTCGACGCTATACTGCCGTCCTCTCTCTTCAGCTTCGTCAGCTGGCTTTGCCCAATAGAAAAGTCTTTTGCGAACACTTTGGAGCCCTTGTTCCGCTCTATAGTCTCTTTAATACGTTCGGTATTAAAGGACCGAATATCGTGCCGCATAGACTTTAAGATATGTCTATTGAGCTGCCTATATGACTTAGCATCCTCGGAGGACTGCAGTTGCAACGCGCGACGTTTAGCCATGAGGTCGAGAGTATAGTTTGAGAGCTTTTGTGGTCTACTCGTACGGTTGGGTCTATAGAACCTCGAGCCCACTGTACGGACAGTTTCTACAAACCTGTTATTGATCTCGTCCACCGATGCGGCGCTCTCCAGGAACTCAAAGCGATTTGACAATTCGAGTTGAAAGTTCTCAGGGTTCTGGATATGGGCACGAGTAGGTCGGAGCGTGGACTTCATGAGACGAGACCTCTCAAGTTTGACATTGATATTCAATGTGCCTCTTACTATTCGGTGATCGCTTCCGGTTTTCACCATGTTGATCACAGAGACGTCATTGAATATTTGTCTCTTGGAGGTCAGGATGAAATCTATCTCGTTTCTCGTGGAACCATCGGGACTCAACCAGGTCCATTTCCTGTGAGGTGGCTTCTGAAAGAAAGAGTTCATCATAAAGAGTCCCTCTTTCTCCAGGAAGTCTGCCAACCTTTGTCCTCTCGGGTTCCGTTGCCCATAACCAAATTGCCCCACTCTCATCTCACCCTCGCTTCTTGTGCCCAGCTTCGCATTGAAGTCCCCCATAACCACATTAAAATAGGTCTCCGAGGTATGTATGGCCCTACTAATGTCCTCATACATCGCCTCTACCTCCTCATCGGAGTGTGACGAGGTCAGTGCGTATACCTGAATGACCTTCAGCGAATATCTCTTACATATTCTGAGTATTAGGTACACCACCCTGCTCGACACACTGTTGATGGCCAAAATGTTATTTACGAGGGACTTGTGGACGAGAAACCCGACACCACCCTGGGACTGTTGCTCGCCCTCCCGGTAGTAGAGCAGGTTACCGGATTTCAGGGTTATCATTCCCATTTCCTCTTCCAGCTCAATTAGCTTTTCGTCTGTCCTCAATGTGCGAATGTTGTGTGTTACCAGGGCCAGTCGTTTTCGTTTTTGGGGGTGGTAGCCAGATCTCTGCCGGAGATTCTTAGCACCCCTTGCTCCGCCGTTACCGTGGCCGCTACCGTAGCCAGGAATAGCGGAGCCGCCGGGGACTGGGGGCCTGGTTTTTTGGTGTATTGCCATGAGGGTATTTGCCTTACTCGCCACGCTTGGCATGCGGGTTGGCGAGCGCAGTATATCGTATTTTCGCAGAAGGCGCTGCTGCCCACCTTCTGGTAATGTCCCTTAGCCGGTTTTTACGGCACCCGCGGGAAAGAGATGGGGGGGTACTATTCTAAAGCCGGCAACCCACGGCACCTATTGGTTGCTTTTACGCAATTTTAGGCCTAGTGAGATCTCATGAAGCAATATCATGTCATATTAAAATTCAAGATTCAGCCTGCAGCTAAATCAATAATGTATTTGTTTATTTTTAAAAAATATTTCTTAAACTTTTTATTTATAGGTGATAGTTAGACTCTGTCTGGGCTATTCGTCGCTTAGCAAACAACACCGCATATGTCCTTTTCCCAACTTTACAGTAGAGACAAAAAGCGTTTTAATTTCCTATACAGTCTCTATGGTGTTCTATGGAAAAATACATTTGCGCGCGTGTTACATTTTTTCAATAACGGCCGTTGATTAGTCTGAATGCTTGAATCTTATAGGATGATCGATTCGCGCTTACAATCTGCACCTAACGGGATTCAAATGTCACAACTGTCAAATTTTGACTTGAGCGGTGTTGTTAGCTACGCGACGTATTGACTGTATTGAACAATAAAAAAAAAACAAAGTGCTATAATGGGTATCGTGCTACCAAGCCTTTTTTCACGAGAATTCGCCGGCATGTAGCCCTGACCGTATACTAACCCAGGGGATGCCCGCATACTGGCAGCGCAGCTACGAGGGCAATTCTGGAGGGTTTAAAAGAAGCGGGTTGCACCGTTAAAAATACACTTTACACAAGAAAATAGGTGGGTCTTTGGGCAGAAATAAAAAATGTTCTAGATGTAGGCATACCTACACTCATACACTGACACAAATATCGGATTTTACTTGCTTAGTTCGCATTATTGCATTTATGTGGCTCATTATGATGATCATCGTGGATATATTATCAGTTTCTTTTTTCGCTGCCTTTTCCTCCGCTGTAAATACGGCCCGGCTAGCATAGTAACATAGTAAATTGACATTCAGCAAACAGAAAGTAAATTATTTACGTTGAAATTAATTATTGATTTCTGAAAATATTCATTATTGTACACCGGAGCACATGACATTAAAATTTGCCAAAATACACTGTACAATTGGCGGCTTTATTGCTAAAAGCAATTTCTTTTAGACAACCCATGATGGAAAGTTGCCGAAGGAGAAATGAGCCAATAGATAAATATGAAAATAATATTCTTTAAAGTTTCGTTAGCCTGACTCTGCACCACTTCTTAAAAGTCGCCATTTAAATCGAGTTTAGTTTTCGTTAAATACTATTCAAGCCACGTTTAAGAAAGTGCTGCAAGTCGGCCTTAAATTTCCGAGTAACCAAATTTTGACAAATTGATGCAATGAGGGCTTTTCAATGACAGCTGCCAGTTGGGTTTCATAAAAAAAAAACTACATGGCGCTGCAAGGAGAACAAATATCATCATACGTTTTAAATTCGTTATTAATCTGTGGTTACCTAAACACTCTCTCTCTCTCCTCCTCGTCAACGAAACAAGCGAGCAACGTAACAGAAACTACAGAGAAGGCAGGTACAGTGATGTCATGTCAATTTTAACATATTATGTGACGTCAGCACCATCTATCGGTAACTTGCGGTACTGTATTTTGACTCCTTGAAAAGCCCTCATCAAAGAGAATATAACCACGCCCTCATTGGCGTGGAGTGCCCGAATTATGTCATTGCTTCGCCGTCCCTGTTATAGGCTATGCCAACTGCGAACTGGCAAACGCGGCTCAGGGCGCCACCGGCTCGCTGGACCGACGCCCTGAGGCAGATCGCTGGCAGCGGCTGGATGAGGATGGCTGAGGACAGAAAGAAGTGGCGTGCCTTGGGGGAGGCGTATGTCCGTCTCGACCCTCGTAGTCGTATTGAGATTTAATTAAAAAAAAAAAATTAAACTGTTTATTTCAAAAAAAGAATTACATATAAAGGATCTCGACCATTAGCAGTATCGCTAAAATCTAAATAGTGTCACCAGTTTTCAGTGTCCATAATTCATGTTTTAAATTATAAAAATTGGGGTTTTCTTATTAAACCATGACTTCTCCGTAATTCTAAATTAATAAAGTTATACAATAATTAATGCTTCCGGTTTAACGACCGCTGTCATCTTGATACAAGTCTACTGATCCATTCACAGACCTGTTTAAATCTCAATCTGTGCATTCAATAATGTAGTGTTGCCATCCAACCGACCGCTACTTTTCAAATCGAATGAATCGATACAGGGAAGAAATAGGCATATTTAGCTGAAAAAAATTGCATACCTAACAACTTTTGTTATTTCGTTTGATAATACCTACTTCATTTGCATATTTCTTTATCCACCTGTTCATTAAGATTATTTGTGGTTTACATTATATATTAGGTACTAACACTAGATAACAGATTCAACAGTGTGGACCTTCATCATCATCATCATCAGCCATTTAAAGGCCACTGCAGGACATAGGCCTCCTTCGTGGTTTTCATAACCATGAGGGGTTTTGCCATAACCGCCACGCTTGGCAGGCGGGTTGGCCTTCGCAGTATGCGGTTGAAATCTCAGGAAGACGCTGCTGCCCGTCTCCTGGTAATTTATTTCCTTAGTCGCCTTCTACGACATCCACGGAAGGAAATGGAGTGACGCTATTCTTAATCCGGTGCCACAAGGATCCGTGGATCTTGTGGACCTTAATTTGACGGAATCGCTCGGATGCTGATCTTTAAATAAATCAGGAAAGCGGTGGTTATGTATTAACAGAACGCTTGCATCACATTCCAAGGTGTTGGGTTCGAATCGGACATTGTATGTGATCTTTTTATAGCAGTACGACTGTCCAACGTTTACAGAAAACATCGAGAGGAAACATGTGTATGAGGTACACCCCATGTCCCCATACCTCACCTCACTCCAAAAAAGCTAAAAATAGTGGCAGATTATACTCCTCGGTATTTTGTACATTCTGCCGCAGTGTATGTATTTGGTCCAACGTATGTAAAGCCTTATCGGAAACCGACTTGTTCGGGGAGCTGAAAGTCATCGAGCTCGCGTGCGAGACGATTCGTGCCCTAAAGTGGGCACATAACGTAATCAGTACCTACGCATGGGTGACTTTGCAACTAAAATGTCATGGTTTATGTACATAGACTAAACATTATATATGTTATTGAGGCATAATCACCGGGCTTTCTACTCGCATCACGTTAATCAATTATATTACATTTCAGTTATATTTTATGAAATGGTGACTGATGGAATCGAATTGATGATCGATATAAATTACATTTTGCAGCACTGAACGTCATCGTTCATAATCTGTGCTATGCCCTGTCACCTATCATTATAACAATTTTGCGATTGTTTTCTTCATGATCAGAATGTATATTTGTTTATGAACTATTTCGCATGAATGTTAGTATTTTTGTGAGACGGAGTGTGACGGAGTGAATGAGTTCTTGTGTTTTTGTAAGTCTCCATATTGGTGTGTATTCTATCGTAAAATACACACTCCATCATTATGGATGATACACTGAATTTGCGCTGGCCTGTTATACTATAAGAATACCCTTAGAATTCTCCTACGTCTCAGTCATCGTCGCTGCAACAAGTGTTAGTAACAAACGAACATTGTCGCCTCAAATCCATCGTCAACACTCGTCAACTTCCATTTTCTTCTCTAATACCCGGTTCCTATATTTAATGAATCGTTATTGGTAATCGGTAACTTATCATTAACAAGCGTCCCGTAACTTGAATAGCTGGTTGATGTTTAAAAAATTGTTAGGAACTTTACAAATTGTTATCTCCATACATTTATCGCACGGTACGTTATTCGAAACCGTTTTTAAGAGGAATACTTGAGTAGACATTTTAACTATCCGTAAGCAAAACGAGTCGTTCTTGAATATAGGAACCGGGCATAAATAGTACTACAGCTTAAATAAAACAGCTTCCATGCATTTTGTGTGGGTTATGGCTTAATATTATTTCAACTCAAGAGCGGTAGGAGAAGAATGAGTGAAAGAATTTAGTCTGGACGAACAGTTTAGTCCCGGTGCAACCTCTTCGCTAGCTGAATTCACCTGAGTTACGCGGAGAGTATACACACGACGTGTGAGAATGACAGTTTCATGTCATGACATGGTATAGGACAAGAAAAATGCGGTAGTATTAATGACCTAATTACATCCTCGTCCGGAGAATTACTTTAATGCTAACAATAGTATTTTAAAATTCTAAGCCAGTACTTCAAATTAAGGTATTATTTCATTGTGGCACAACTTTGTTCATAGCGATACTAAGTGTCTTAATCACTTGATCATTTTCCTTTATCCCTGGAAGCTGAATCTTCCACATGAGATTATATTGCTTCTAGAGGTTGCTCTAAGATGATAAGTGATATAAATTAATTAGACTACATACTCATATAACTTAATTTATTAGTAAGAGTATAGGCGTGCAGATTGAGATTTGGCACAAAAGCATTATTTTTTTTTTATTTTTTTTTATTTTAATACAAAACTACAATGGAAGTTTTTTCAGCAAGTCACCCACGTACCAAAACAAACAAAGAAGTCGTTCTAACCCCCCCGGTTTCTTGTAAGCCAACAATCTGAGGCTGCTACTATCCGCTACTACGTAAGTCCTAGTGGTCTGATTTAACCTACTCCAAACTGTCAAATACATACATATTTTGACACTTTGGAGTCGTGAAAATGGTTCACCCGTTTGATTGGACAGTTACGCGGTAGAAGGGCTGGTCATTTGGTCAAAGTGCATAGAAAAAAAAAAACTTATAGATGTTAATAGTAGAACAGCCTGTTAGTGTACGAGAAACCCGGGGTACCTGTAGTAACCAAAACGAATAATTGGACGGTAGTTGATGAATAAAATTACCACAAAACATTCAATTAGCAAATCGCTTCCTTGACAACAAGCGAGCCTATAAAACAAAACGAATACGAAATAAAAGTCTAAAATACAAACATCCATTTAGACCTATTAACAAGGTATAAAACGGCCCAACTGTAAAAATACTACCAGCACCATTATATGCTTATATGGTCTAACTTCACCAACTAACTCCAAGAGGCCGGAGGTCACCAAGAACGTCTATGAAGAAAAAAACCTTTAGCCTCACAGGTGGTGACGACACAAAAAAGAGCTTAATCGGGGGGTCAACGACCTTCCAACGAGAAAAAAAAAATACAACATGGCGGACCACCCACATTGAGATCGCTGTAGACAGAACCACGAACTTAGAACCGCAATTTCGTAACACATTTTAAGGATGAAAGATCACGGCGATTGGACAGAGAATCTCGCGAGAAGACCACGGTCTATTGACCTGTACTTTCTTAAAGCTTGCCTGCAAATGACAGCCCAAGTCAGTTTGGTTTTTCTCCCAGATAAGACCAGCTGCTTAGAGCTCCACTTCAGTATAGCTTGGATAAGTTTTGCGGGTCTGGAGAACTGGTTTAGGTCTTAAAGACGTCTAGGCCACACGCATGCTGCGATGCTCAGCTTAAATAGTCTCCACGCCACCTAATGGCCGCAAAATGTTAAACTCGGTTATAATCAGTGATAGGATTTAGAATAATACCTGCAGTTAGTGAGGAGACAAAATATGGAGCTGTTTTAACCACCATAATTGCGATCTGGGGTTCGATTCTGATAGAGCATTTGAGCAGAGCGGTACCTAAACTTTTAAGGCTATGGAATGCTGGCACACCTCTTATGTCTCACCTTACGGAACAAAATAACTAAATAGTAAATAAAAGTCCAATCTAAGAAAACAGTCCGATCTTATGTTGAGCCAATTACAGTATTGATCTTTGTATTAAATTGAAATGCAGGTTCCGCTAGCACGCAGTGACTAATTTAACTAATTTTAAAAACCTTTTTTAGAGGCTAAAAATCCACCCATGTCTGTACGTAATACAGAGAAGTTTGTAAAGAGGCCGATGCCTGCACATGCCCATTAGCTCAGTTAGGAGTGCGCTGGTACGGTAAGCCAGAGGCCGCGGCTTCAAGTCCCGGTGTGGGTGGATTTTTAGCCTCTAATTAGGTGATTAAAAGTGTCCTCAGCGCGGGTTAGTGCAACAAAAAGAATGTAACTTAACTAATGTCGGCTTTGCAATAAAACACTTCCCGGAATTTCGGGATTTGCCTAAAACATAAAAATAATTCGGTGGTTGTCCCATGTGTCCTTCGCTAACGGTATGTTTTTTTTTTGCTTTTTTTTTTTCTTTTTCGCTTTTTATTTACAAGTAATGTACAATTAAAATCTATTTAAAATACGGTATGTATGTATGTATTTACCATCAATAAATCAGCCCGCATCCGTCCACTGACGGACATCGGCCTCCCTCGCGATGCGCCACTTCTTTCTGTCCTCGACCATCCTCGTCCAGCCGCTGCCAGCAATCTGCCTCAGATAGTCGGTCCAGCAAGCTGGGCGTCCGTAATTGCGTTTGCCAGTTCGTGGTATCCACACCATTGCCACATCTGACGACCTGGTTACGGTGGCGGGGAGTCACTGGATGCGGGCGGCACAAGACCGGGAAGCTCGGAAAACCATGAAGGAGGCCTGTGTCTTGCAGTGGGCATCAAATGGCTGATGATGATGATGAACATCTTTGTAACAGCCCACTGCCACTTCAACTTGACAATCTTATAGGCTATGTCGAGGCTTCCCAAACTCGTTTTGACTTTTACGCCCTTGGGAGTTTTCCGTGTTTTTCTGACCTCAGCCATCATCATCCAGCCGATGCCAGCAATCCGCCTCAGATAGTCGGTCCGGCGAGCTTTCTTGTGGGCGTCCGCAGTTGCATTTGCCAGTTTGTGGTCTCGCCTCGAGAACCTTTGCACGCCATCGGATTTAATGTCTCCGGCAGATGAGACCATATTATTTTATTGATATTGATACTAGGTAATATATTTGCAGTGGGCGGGGCAAATAGCTCGGAGAACTGATGGCCGTTGGGGCGAAAAAGTTCTGACCTGGCGACCGCGGAACGGGCGTTTGTCATTTACAACTTAATTTCTACCACTTCTGAAAATTTCCATTGGGGTGATTCAGGAAAAGCGCATTCTGGAAACACAAAAACTTTGGCCTCTGCATCTATGTAATGAGATGGCTCATACAGCGTCCAGTGGCACTTTCACTCAAACTAGACGGGTGAAGGCACCACTCGGACCTTGCAGCGTGAAATCTATTTTTGGCTTTATTGTCACTATAATTTTATTGATTATTCAGTTTATTATATAAAGAACATGATATGTTATCACAATATAAATAATAAAAAACTAAGAATTGAAATAGAAAATAACAAATAATTTGAATAGAAAATCGAAGCCAAATTTTATTGATTGCAGATATTTTTGTTATTTTGTGCTGTTGGATTTCCAAATAAAGAATGATAATTAATAATTTCCGCACTTAGCCAGTGTTCGACCACTGTACGCAGCAAAGATGTGAGATTACTCCAGCCAGCCTCTTTCCAGAAAGCCAGCAGTGCTCTGATATCACTTCTAATCAGGATTTCGCGATCCGGTCAGCGGTCCTGAAAGGATCCCGGCTCCCCAATAATAGCGGTCCCTTGCTTAAACACGCTCTCACAGTAAGTGGTCACGTAAGCGGGGTTTTCCCCTTGTTTGAGGCATCGCTGGCAAAGCGGGCTGTCGGTTAGTCCCATGGTGTGGTAATCGCAATGGATTTTTAATATTTGCCAAATCCAAGTGGCCAAGGGAGGCGCCGGCTCAATGCGATTATTTGACCGAATAGTAAGTAACCGCTAATAGTACGTTTCAGCCGTAAGTCAAGTTGTAACGATACAGTAACATTTTTTGCGCCGCCATTCCTTTTTGCTTTATCTTTCGTTATTTCCTTTTCATGCTGTTCTGTATAATTTTAAAACCCAACACTTCAAACTACGTCCGCCATTCCTAGAGTTTTGACAATGGAAATGTCTTTACGTTCGCTTCAGTGTAGGCTCCGATTTCACGAAAAAGTTCGACCCCCTTGTATCTTGTAAGTCCCAACCTTTTTGCATTTGACTCGAAATCTGTGAAGTTTTTTGAGAAGTGCGTTTTTTAAAAAAAGACTCGATTCATTTCCAACATTTCCAATGTGCTCGATAGTCGTGTGAGGCACGAAATCTGTTTTTTTTTTATTTTGGCGCATTACTTCTTTGTAAGTCTATTTTGTTGCGATATCTATTACCTATAGTGAAATAAAAGACAGTATTTTGAAGTCGTGTGTATTTTATCTATCGTCTTACATCAAGAACCCCGCAAAGTGAAGCCTATTACTGGTGTGCGATAGTGTTATCTTTCTATATAATATATCTATACTCCCAATGAGCTACGGATGAACCTAGGGCCGTTTCATTCATAGCTTAGTATGATAATTCGATGTACATTGAAAATTATCGGACAGATTAACTTGAGGGAAGACTGCTAGGCAATGTACATCGAATCGTCATAATAAACTACGAATTTTAGTTTAAACTACGAATTTTAGTTGTCTGTCCGTCTGTCCGTCTGTCTGTCTGTTACCAGGCTGTATCTCATGAACCGTGATAGCTAGGCAGTTGAAATTTCTGTTGCCGCTACAACAACAAGTACTAAAAACAATGTAAAATTCATTTTAAAGGGAGGCTCCCATACAACAAACGTAAGCTTTTTGCCGTTTTTTGCTCGATATTAATAACGGCGCTTGAAATATTCACAGAAAATTTAGTTCTATATTCACTTCAAAAATAAACAAGTAAATTAAAATAAAATAAATATTTAAGGGGGGCTCCCATACAACAAAATTAAATGTGATCTTTTGCTGTTTTTCTCGATCTTTGTGTATAGTGTTGTATAGATAATGTTACGGAATCCTTCGTGCGTGAGTCCGACTCGCACTTGGCCGGTTTTTTCACGCCTCTTTCCTGGCGCCCGAGTTAGTAAAAAGGTCAATTGAATATTCAAATAACTGTTCATACAAAACAAAAGCAAACAAATCGAGGAAACGATCGCACCGGTCAATACCGGGAGGAATTTTGAAAATAGATCGCGTTAGGCGCCGGTCAATCAGCTAGCAGGGTTGCCACGTGGATTTTTGGATAAAAAATGGCAACTCTTTCAACTGGCCACTTTCCGTGTGGCGCCGGATTATTAAGAATAGCGTCACTCCATTTCCTTCCCTGGATGTCGTAGAAGGCGACTAAGGAATTACATCACCAGGAGCAGCGAAGAAGAAGAAGAAGAAGAAGCGTGGCGATTATGGCAAAACCCCTCATGGTTATTAAAACCACGAAGGAAGCCTATGTCCTGCAGTGAATTGAATTGAATTGAATTGAAATAATTTATTCACTTAAAACACAGTACAATGACAGAGTACAATTTTAAATTATAAATGGCTGATTATGAAACGACATAGGTCTAAAGACATTTTTTTAATATCTCACTGTAAATTTATGATTAAGTTAATTATAAGTTAATACAAAGACTTAAAATTCTTTTAAATGATTTTGATCTAGTTGTATCACGTCTGATTACCATACTGGAGGTCGTGGGTTCGATACCCACTGGGTAAGGTGAACTTACATTTGAACGAATGGCCTCAGTTTGGGTTCGTTTGTTATGTTTGTGATGTCCCTGCCTGGTTACCATAGATCAGGGTAGCCTAGTTTGGGACCAGGACAAGTGATTGTGTTTTGTGGAAGGTATTATTATTATTTTTATTGTCTAACTTACCAGAAGTGACAATCGAAAACTTAATAAAACGATCTGTCAAAAAATATCGTTTGTTACTTTAATATTATAATTGGATTTGATTAGATTAGAATTCTTAACTGATAAATAATTACATGGGTTCTAGATTTCAAATGGCATGCTTTTAAGATATTTTCGCTGAGCCTTCGCGGGTTGAGTTGGCAACCCTGCCGCGTCAGCCAATCAGCGTGCGCGGTACGCGCCGATCTATCACTGCCGCGCGCGCTGCTCGAACGAAAATAAATAAAACACTGCGAGACGCAACAGGAGTCCATCCAGAAGTGTCACTCACTTATTCCACAGAAAAATATGATGTACCACCTATCACATGCACCAGGTCTTGATGTTGTTAGTTTTTGAAACTATTCATTTTAATAATGAAAGTAAAAAAATAAAACTTCATGAAATTATTTTTATTATAGATAAATTTAAACACTTACCTTACTCACGACTAAATTAATTTCTTGTTGTAAATGGTTAATTCATTAATTTAGTACACTATTTCAGCAACACCGAGGTTAAAGTTAAGCTGCAAGATATGCTGTTAGCATTAAGTTCGCCTTCGTACTTTTTATTTTTTAATAGGTAGTGCAATAAACAATCTAAACAGTAATAATAAACTTCGGTTATTAAAATTATTAACTACCTCTTGCCTTATTTTATGTCATCACGAGTTAAGCCTCGTGGCGCAGCGGTAGTGCATCTGCATACCATGCGAGAGGTCCCGGGTTTGAATCCCGGCTGGGGACAAAAAAAAAACCCCAGGACTTTGATGTTTACATGTTTGTGTTGTCGTTGTTTCTGGTTCCCACGACACAGGGTATCCTAGTGTGGGGCCAGAAGCAATGTATGTGCCTGTATGTAAATGTTTATGTTTATGTTTTATGATAAGGTAAAAAATACTTTTTTATCTTTATCTTATCTTATCTTTATGGGATTCAAAAGTGTTGTTATTTAGTAGTTGAACGGTCTCACTCATAGAAACACGATTTCTTAAAACACTCCTCAGATGCAGTTAAAATAATCTGCGGTAAGAGGAAAGACGTAACACAGATTATTTACGCAAGTAAGCTGACTCTGAGGAGTGTTTTAAAGGAATCTTGTTTCTTGGCTAACTGGAAGCTGGAAGAAAACTCACTACACCGAAGATTTGAGGCAGATTGCAGGCAGGAGTTGGACGAGGGTGGTCGAGGACGGTAAGAAGTGGCGTGCCTTGGGGGAGGCCTATGTCCAGCAGTGGACGAATACGGGCTGGTCGTGTTTTTAAAAATAACCCCAAAAGACTTCTGGCCGCTCTGTGACGCGAGACTGGGTGGTCGCGGGTTAATATATCAATTTACTATCGATGCGATAATCTTTGTTTTTTTATATACATTTTTGTAGTCTGGTCACTTTAGCACAGGATGTGAGTGGATGTTCAATTAATTAGGCTGGATTTTTGGCAAGTTTTTTTTTCTCTTTTATTATGTTTTAATTAACTGTAATGTTTATCAACGTTCTGTTATTCGCTGACTCTAATAAAATGTGTGAAATCTTTATTTCTAACTAGAAGTTTTTTTTTTGTTTATGTCATCTCAACTTTTTTGAATCCATTTCATATTTTTTATTGGAAACTTGAATTAATAAGCCAGTTTTTAGGGTGTGCATGTGCATTGTGCCAAACAGGACCCTATTACTAAGATTTCAATGTCCGTCTGTCTGTCTGTCTGTCTGTCCGTCTGTCTGTCAGTCTGTCTGTCACCAGGCTGTATCTCATGAACCGTGATAGCTAGGCAGTTGAAATTTTCACAGATGATGTATTTCTATTGCTCCTATATCAAAAAATACTAAAAACAGAATAAAATAAATATTTAAGGGGGGCTCCGAATCCGATACAACAAACGTGCTTTTTTGCCGTTTTTTCTCGATCTTTGTGTCTAATGTTGTAGAGATAATGGTACGGAACCCTCAGTGCGTGAGATCGACGCGCACTTGGCAAGTTTTTAAATAAACGTATAAGTAATTTATAATTGGAATTTTTTGTAACATTTTTAGATCATAGCTTTACTGACACTCAGTCGATCATATTTATCCAGAAATAATGGGTTCTATTCGTCAAATCAAACAATTTTTAATTACTGCGAGGGTAGGTAGTTTAAAATACTAAAAAAAATCAACGCCATAAAAACGTTGGGATCATTTTGTTCAACATAAGTTGTTCCTATTTACAAGTAGAACCCGTTGTTAGGATTTACATGGGGACTTCGTTACAGCCTCTATGTAGGTAATGTAGAGGTCTGGACTGATTGCAGAGGGTTTGCGGAACGAAAATTATGAGAAATTAAAAATAATTCAGAATTTGAAGCCACTTTCGGAACACACATTGCATCACATAAAGTCACACCTGTATTCCAGAGGGGTAGGCAGAGACCAGGAATGGATGACGATGAAGCGAAGTCGTTTGTCAGGTTCACCACGAACCTGACAAACGACTTCGCTTCATCGTCATCCATTGGTCGCTACTTTTTGTAAGTGGTTTAATTACAGGTAGGTACTTAAGAAACGGTTCCAAGGTTTTGAGTCATTTCAATAACAGCTCGTGTACATAATTCCCTAATTGCTACAAGCGTGAATGGGCGCGGCCTGTCACGACACCTGTCAGGCAACTCTGACATTGACAGACCTGTCACGGAGCTGTCAAAATAGCGCCGCTATCGGTCTAATTGATCTTGAACTGTGCCATCGATATGATCTGAGTGGCCGGTATGGTATGCGACGCAGCATTTGGGATTGTTATTTTATTTTTAGTTTTGATTATTGAAAGGAAACAAACAATTGTCCAATATAGTTACGCTCGTGGCGCTGTTTAACCGATAATGCTTAAAACTATATTTTTTTAATAAGATGGATATATTCTTCTATGAAGGACAATAATTTATTGAAGGCTTCGTTATTAGTAGAGCACGCAAGGTGCAAAAACTTTATAAACCGTTTGGGACACTAGTTAATTTTTTAAGCGAAAGAAACTAACCAGAAGTACGTCATGCACGGAAGTAAGTAATCAACTGAGATCTTACGACCGGTCAGTTAATAGTTGTACAATGACTCGATACAAGAACTCCTTAAATAAACGAAACTGAAAAGACTCCTAATCTGTGCAAACGTAAAAGAGGTTGTATATGTTTTTTTATTATAATTTTTTTTGTCATTTTATTGTTTTTTATTTTTATTCAAAAATATTAAACCTACTTGAAACGAACGTTACAAGGTCGAGTTCACGCTCACAAACTTATTCACAAAATGACAAGAAATCAGTGAACATTATTAATTTATAATTGTAGAATTATATTCACTGAGCTTATACGTTTAAAATGAAGCTACATTTGTAACTATTTTAAACTATTACGCTCAGTTCTGGCGCAGTACGCAGATCAGATTCATATATAAGCTAGGCAATAGAGATTCGTTAAGAGATTTCTTTAAAGAAACTAACATCCTAACAGTTGCTAGTCAGTATATCTATGAAAATATTATGTATGTTAGGAAAAATATCAGTGACTTTAAAACTGTAGGTAGCCAACACAATGTAAATACTAGAAATAGACATAAACTTTTGTTCCCAAAATTTAGGCTGGCAAAGGTTAATACATCCTTTATGGGGCATTGTATACGTTTCTACAATAAGATCCCTGAAGATATAATAAGCTTGCCAGAAACGCGGTTCAAAAAATGTGTGAAGCGCACTTTGTGCCAAAAAAGCTACTATAACATTAAAGATTATTTAGATGACAATGATGTCTGGAATTAAAGCCAGTTCAATGCATGAGTTTTAGAACATTTATATAAATCCTGTAAATTAAGGACTTGAAAAGACTAAGTTTGGAGTTTTTTTGTCCATTTTTTCTCCAAAATGATCTAGATTTTGAAATGGACACCTAGTTTAACTTGTAACGTTCATTAAGTCGCAGTTTCTGTTCTAATTTGAATAAAAAAATTTGATTTTGATTTTGATTTTTCAATGAGCTACTACCAAAACTTGATATTTGAAAGCGCAGGTATTGATTCCTATCGATTCAATTCAATCTTTATTGCCATAAATTACAGTAAGTTCAGATGTTACTTAGAGTTAAATATTGCACAGTGTAATTTTACCGATAACGGTATAGCTAGTATGTACTTAATCGTAAAATGTCAAAAATACGGAATTAAACATTACATTAGAAAAAAAGTTCAATTAATTTAAAATTACAAATAAAATTATATAATAATACCCATATCATACCCATACCCATATTAGGGCGGCTTGACAACTTCTGACAGTAGACGAGCCACTAGTCTACAAGCCTCCACCAATCCGGACTTGGCCCCCGTGGTGGAGTATGGCCTATACCTTCCTCAGGGAAGAGACCCGTGCCCCTCGGTGGGGACATAATGGGTTGATGATGATGATGATGACCCATATCACAATAAATTATAATAGTATTCATTCAATAATTACAAAAATATTAATCTTTTCTTAAATTAATTGGATTTTACATAGTTATAAAATTCTGACAGATTATAGGGACACATTTCCAATAGATATTTTTTTAAAGCCTTTATGAACCGATTACCCGAGAGAGATTTAATTTCGACTGGAATTTTGTTGTGAGCAGACACAGCCGCATGCCTAGTACTCCAACTGTAGGAGGTTTTTCTACAAGATGCCACGTGCAAGTTCAGTCTAAACTTTTCTTGTAGCCCAGCACTCCTTTTAATAGTGCTAATGGGAAACTTATCTGGGTGACGTCTGACCAGTTTACAGAGTTCGATTATGTAAAGAGCTGTGACTGTATGTAATCTAAGTTTAGGAAATAAGTCACGGCAGGATATTCTGTTTGATTTTATTCCACTTGGTATACGTATACACCGTTTTTGTAGTGTGAAAATCTTTACTGTATCTACACTACTGCCCCAATTTGCCAGGCCATATAAAATTCGCGACTGGAAATAAGCGTAATATGCTTGTTCGTGTTCGTTTATGGTCGTGACTTTGGTTAAACATCGCAACGCATACGTAAAACTACTTAATTTGCCTTCCAAAACTTCTATATGCCTCTTCCAATTCGTGTATTCATCAGCGATAATGCCCAAAAACTTTGCATGTTCATCATCATCAACCCATTATGTCCCCACCGAGGGGCACGGGTCTCTTCCCTGAGGAAGGTATAGGCCATACTCCACCAGTTCAATTTTTACCTTATCTGCTGTAATATCAAAATCTAATCTGGGTGTATTGTAGTTTCTAAAAGTAGTCTCGAAAACATAGATAGATAGAATATTCTTTACCAATGTACACAGAGATTACATTAACAGAAATTCAACGAACATACATACTGTTCAAGAACATACTGTTCAGGCTTTAAATTTATTAATATCCAAGTTGTAGTGATATATATTTTTATATAATGTGATGTAATTCGTATATCGCCGTACTAATTTGTCCATTCATCTTTCGTCTGGGAGGTATTAGCGAAGGGCAAGATAAAAAGCGCCCGAAATCGGCGTGGGAGCAGCGACTAATCGATGTCGACGAAACGAAAGAGGTCTGTCAGGAACGAGGTAATTAGCTCACCATCTCTGCTTGCCCCTCCGGGATTCAGGCTTGAGTTTATGTAAGTATCTAGCACAAATAAAACGACTTAAAACATTTTGAAACTAAGATTCCATTGGTCAATACTGGTCCTCTGGTTCACGAGCAAAAACAATAACACACCTTGGTTTTCTCTTGTTTTCGGTAGTAAGCCCCTATCAAGTGCAAGGGAGAGAGATGGCCTCCTTTCTCCAAGGGAGAGAGGGACGGAGGTCGTCTGCAAAGGTCATAAGTGCACGGAGGTGCGAGCGAGCCGGGTGTAACGTTCGTGGCGAAGGAAAGAGAAGGCTGAATGTAGAACGGCGATATTGTATTGTAATGGTGAAGTTGCAAAGAATATTTTCGCGCTTCAATTTCAGAGTCGATACGGTTTCATTTTGCGAAGCGATGTTTTTCGGTTTCCATTGATCGTTAAAGTAATATAATTATTATCTCTGTTAATTTTCTGGACATTTGGTTTATGTAGCATATATACGTCCCACTGCACGGCACAGGCCTTCTCTCAGAGAGAGAGTACGGGCTTAATCAAGACGCGTGCCGCGTTGCGAATTAGCAATTTGAAGCTCTGATGTGTGTGAACACCTCAGACGCTCAGGTTTCCTCACGATGTTTCCTTCATATTTTCCGCACCGATTTTTTTTCGGTTCAAAAAATAAAATAAGTACCGTTTTCCGTCAGAACTTTTTGTATACTGAAATGGTAACTATATTTACGAAGCTGTTCCCGAGACACCCCAACTACACGGTGACTTAGAATTCGTTCACCGTATTTTCAGGGAATGTTCTTTTCATTCAAATAGTATTATTAATGATTTGTCAGTAATGGTACAACATATTAGTACCTAAATATTCGTGTTTTCCGACCTTTGTCTCCAAACTGTGAATCCAAATTCGAAGTAGTAGGAAGTACCGTAAGGTTGAAAAATGGTTTTCTAATTTGTTAAATGCTTTAGAGTCTGACGTCCGATATGCCTAAACAAAGAAAATCACAATTGAGTTGGCCGGCGCCGACCACAAGACGCTCAAAAGAGAGTTTTTTTAGATTTTTATTACTTTTGGTCCTGATATTGTTTGTTTGTGCTTAAATGAAGTAATTTTGGGCGAAGTTAAAGGTATTTTTTCAAAACTAGCACCATATGTTTCTAAATCATGGTTAGAAACATATGGTGCTAGGTACGGTAAACGAATTCAAAGTGGGTGACTTTGAAGAGTTTGTGCTTCGCCAATTTTTTGTTTTATAAGTTTTTTCTCAGGCGTAAAAGGTGTACATCATTTTATTAAATTCGCGCTTTACGTGCTCTAAGAACGTCGCAGCCGTCAGTAAATAACTTTCCTGCATAAAAGAATGTCATATTCATTACTTATTATTTATTACTTCTTAGCATTTATGTATCAAATAACGCTTCTGCAAAGCTGAAAAACAAAAATTTCCAAAAGTTGATGTAAATAAAACATAAACATAAAACATAAACATAAACATTTACATACAGGCACATACATTGCTTCTGGCCCCACACTAGGATACCCTGTGTCGTGGGAACCAGAAACAACGACATCACAAACATGTAAACATCCAAGACCAGGGGGTTTTTTTGTCCCCAGCCGGGATTCGAACCTAAATTTTCGATTTTTTTTTTCGATAAATTTTGCCGAACATGTTTCAGAGTAAAATATTGTTTACATAATTATACCCCACCGCAGGACACTGGCCTTCTCTCGGAGAGACAGAGAGTCTGAGTTTAATCACCACGTGTGCTCAATAGGGATTGGCAATCGCAAGCGCCCTACAAATCGAGGCGAGGCGTCACAAATCATCGACTGTCAAAATATTTATTCAAAAATCTCCTAAATCTTGTGAAAGCCAAAATAACTATCTATCAATCATACTCTTTGACCTACGACGAGCGAGAGAGAGGGGTATAGAAAATGGCAATGGAGTGTGAGCGGGAAAGAAAATCGCTTAGTATCAACACTGGCCGGTTGTTTTTCGAGCGCTACTTTTCTTTTTAAGTCTAAAACGAGGTAAATTTTTTTAGTATTTTATCTTATTTTTAACCTTTCTTAGTAATGTAATCTACTGGAATCTTCAAATATTAAATGAAAAGTTAATAAAAAATATAAATATATATTTTAAAAAAAGCAACTTTTTACAGGATTAAACAGCATCCAAAAGGGCGTTACTTAAATGTTTGTTCTTAACTATGGAGGAAAAACGTCTTTAAGTTCACAAATAGCGCTTCAAATTGCCTATCCACAATGCGTACGTCAAACTCTCTCTTTGTGGGAAGGCCTGCAGTCATAGATATTTATCTGGGTCTTCTCCCAGAGAGAGATTACTGGCTGTTTCAACCGCAACTTTCGTAAACACCTCAGAGTGTCAGGTCTCCACACGGAGTTTTCCTTCGCCGTAAATCTATTTCCCTGCTTTGAAGCGCTGAAGTCCCAACCAGAGTTGCGGCCAGCGTTTTGATACTCTCAGACCACCCAGGTCGTCCGCGGTATTCTCCGGATCCTCGCGAGGAGTGCATGGTCTTGATCGTTTAATTTGGGTTTAGAGGACTAATTAACAATGACGGGCCGGGCTCACCGTGAGGCTTGAACGGGGTTTATGGCGGAGTGGAGGGGAGAGCTTTTTTGGGCACCAAATTTGCTTATTTATTTATAGAGGGAAACGTATTATTTCACGTTGTTATTTGTTTGAGAAAGCTTTTGCCTACTTACTTAGTACTGAGGTAGAGTATATTAGTTGTCTTTAACTTATCTGGTTGATTTGTTTGTAAGATATATGGTTACTTACTAGAGTAACGTGTATCCAGAAATTGCAAATACCAAAAAATATCAGTTAATTTAGAAACTAGATTTTTAAATTTATTCTGTATGCCTTTTTTACTTCAATTATTTAGGTAGGTACATATTGAAATTTTTTTATATTTTCTGAGTTATTTTTTTATTTATTTAGGTTCACATAGTATAGGTACATGTAGGTTAATGGAGATTAAATGGATTCGCACCTCCTAAAACCATAACTGGTTTTTCTCGAGTTCCGTGTCTTCATATCTTAAATTACTCTTAATTAATTACACAATAATGACACACTATGTAGCCGTAAGCGAGTCAATCAACCAACAAAAACAAATGAGGGTAGTTGGAGGGTATTTAATGTTTTACCCACATTCCATTCGTCATGATAACACAAACCGCTCTCTGTGTGCTTGTGTGCTCGGTCACTCGCACTCCAGTCCTGTAGGTACTATACTATACTCTACTTCATGTTTCAATATTCGTGTTTTGTAAAATTATCAATTTATTTAGGAACTATACTTTTTTAATTTATTTTACCAGCCTTTTTTCTTTATATCTTTATGAATTTTTATTATTATTTCTTTTTGGAAATCTATGGAGGAGGCCTAATTCCAGCAGTGGACTTCTTGTGGCTGAATGATGATGATGATGATGATTATTATTTGCTAAGTATAATGAATGCCATAAATTTTCAACTTAACCAACGTTATCTTAACCGGTCAACTCTACGTTTCTTTTTATTTTAATTACCTTTTTCATGACAATAAAACGCACGTTCCTCTGTGAACATGTTTGAAACAGATAAAGAGAGAGAAAGGGAGTTTGAGATGGCAGAATATTCATATGAAAAATTGCCTTTTGCCTTTTTGCTGCCTTTTGTGGCAACTAAGACACACAGGCTACATCTATGGTCCTGTTTTATTTATTAGTTTTGTTGTTTATTTAGTTTTCTTTCTGCTGTTGTGCATATTATGTTACTTATCTGTTTGTTTTGTTTCTGTGATGTGTCTTGTTGGTTTAATAAATGTCTTTCTTTCTGTCTTTTTCTTTCATATAATCTAAGATTAAGTTAACCTGAGTTTATTATTCATGTGGCGCCGGACTAAGAATAGCGTCACTCCATTTCCTTCCGTGGATGTCGTAGAAAGCGACTAAGGAAATCAACTAGGAGACGGGCAGCAGCGTCTTCCTGAGATTCCAACCGCATACTGCGATCGCCAACCCGCCTGCCAAGCGTGGCGATTATGGCAAAACCCCTCATGGTTATGAAAACCACGAGGGAGGCCTACCTATGTCCTGCAGTGGGCGTCAAATGGCTGATGATGATGATGAGTTTATTATTCTATAAAAACAACTAAAATTGTCCATTAACCATGCAAAATCCAGCCTTTTTCTAGACTTCGAGCCTTCTTCGCGTGTATGTAAATGCGTTTTATTATTTGAATCGAATACGCAAATTAACGTTATTGAACCATTTTAATGGTGAGCCCGAGCTTAGCACTAAAACTTGTACAACACTCCGACCAACTAAGAAGCCAAATAACTTGATGAATTAGGCCTTGATGAACCTCCGTAACTTTTAACTGGTGACCTTTAGTACAATACGATTCTGTCTGAAGCCCAGATCGCAAGGAGTATCACAACTCAAAGATTTTATACGGTTTTTAAGACATGGTAATCTCACGTTTTAATGTATTATTGTTACTATTATTGTTATTGTGAGGTGTAAAGTTTGAAGATCCGGTGAAATTGAATTGGTGGAAGATAATTGAAAGGTACGATATGTACTTAATGGAGAACCTGCAAAAGAAAATGTTTTAATATGATCGGTGAGGCCACGTTAAAAGATATATAAACCTGGTCAATAATTTTCTTTGCGATTAATACTTTTCATAGCGTGAACTGTCGAAAAGTCATTCTAGTCACGTGGTACAAAAACGTGCCACACAAATCGGGCTCAAACTATGTCGTCACAACTTGTACATAACACCTTACAATGAATAGCGTTTATCAATATTTTCGTAAGTTATCTCGTAAAACTCGTGTTTTTATGCATATATACCCTTTTTAGAAGATGTTCAGAATTTAATGAAAGACGAAATCTAATAAGTTGTTTTATTATTAGAGTAGGTAACTTGATTTTTCGCATTTTTTGGGACCCCATAAGACCCGGAAAAAATCTTTTGACGGTTTTATTTTTAGATTTTTCCAGAGTTTTTCCCTGTCTTCTATGGCATAAAAGCAATGCCACTTCAATCTGACGCAAGTTCCCCATTGTTGTAAGAAGATTAAGGTTGGCAGTCAAGAGTCAATAAAGTGTACCTAAATAATTAATTTATAAACAGCAGTGCTGCGGAGAGAAAATAATAGCCTTTCCCGTGAGAAAATAATAAATTATTAATTATTTGCGTACAACGTCATTCTTTTCCAGCTTACCGGCGATTTTAACGCCCTTGCCCCGGTCTGCCTGCCCCTCAGGGGTAAAGGCGTAAGTTTATATATGCACGCATGGTGAGCTTGCGATAGACAGTTAGATAGAGAACAGTAGCAATACCACTCGCTAACCGTGAAGGAAAACATCGTGAGGAAACCTGTATTTATATACCTCAGCACTTGCTACGTACAATGGACCAACTATGAGGCTAGGTGCGGAAATCTCCAGACGAACTAGAACTAGACAGACAACACTCTCACAACAGCCCACGAATGTGTTCTACAAAAGTACATACGAGTATTGTAGGTTTTATTTATTTTGAAAAGTTAAATCCAATTATTATTCAATATGTATGTGAGTGGTTGACCAAAAAGGGACCTCAAGGGAAAATAATTAGCGTTAGAAGTTTCGTGTATAAACAGGTTTCCAAAACTGCGTCGGCTCACAAAAAAAAAAAAAATCATAAAAAAATAACTACGGCACCTAAAAATATTCTGGTTAGACCAAAACAAAGCTAAAACACCACAAAATAAAAAAAAACAAATAAAATAATAACGGTTTTCAATCCCTCCAGGTCCCTTTTTGGTCAACCACTCATATATTATTCCTAAGATTCCAACCGCTTACTTACTGCGATCGCCAACCCGCCTGCCAAGCGTGGCGATTATGGCAAAACCCCTCATGATTATGAAAATTATGAAGGAGGCCTGTGTCCTGCAGCGGGCGTCAAATGGCTGATGATGATGATTATTGTTAATAAATTTTCATCTGCAGATTAATTGATAATCTTTAATTTAATTCAATAAGCCGTAAGGAAAATTTATATCAGAGTTATAAGCACCTCAGTATTGACACGCCCCAGATGGTATCATGTATGATCCAAAGTCACCGACATAGCCCACCGAATTAGCATGCTGAAGTGGCAGTGGGCCGGCCATATTATCCGAAGAACTGATAACCGATGGGGTAGACGAGTTCTCGAGTGGAGACCGCGGATCGGTAAACGTAGTGTGGGACGTCCTCAGACTCGGTGGAGCGATGATCTTCGCAGGGCGGCTGGCAAGAGTTGGATGAGAGTAGCCGAGGACCGTGCTCAGTGGCGTGCTATAGGAGAGGCCTATGTCCAGCAGTGGACAAGCATAGGCTGATGATGATGATGATGATGATGATGATGATGATCCAAGTAATGTAATGATACCATCCTATAAACAACATGACTGCAACAAATTAATATGATTATGAATATATCGTTTAATGGTTGTGAATCTGTTTTGTACACCAAATAAAATAAAATAAGTACCTATTACCAGTGGCGTAACTGCAGAGCGGGCAAAATGCTCGGGCCCCAGCCGCGGGCTCAGAAATAACTTAACATTTCTAACGAAAAATTGTAGCAATTATAATATTCATATATGAGTACTTCGAATGAATAAAAGTTGGGCCATATATACTAAGCACAACTAAAGAGCATGTTTTATTATTTTATAAAGACTTTTTTTTTTACCGGGAGTGCCCCATCCAATGAATTTGCCACGTTGTACTTATGCCACTGCCTACGACACACCCCATTTTAAATATTGGAACGGCGTTTTCACATGAACGGTCAAGATTCCACAGCCGCAGTATACAGGCTCTCGTAATACTCAGGTTCGCTTGCGCCAATAGTTTTTTGATCACGTCCAATGATAGTACATATACTACCTTACACTTAATGTTATGCTTAGCTATAGGTTTCTTGTCGTGCCGCGAGCCCCGCGATAGCCGAAGATCCGATTTATTTAATTACATTTACATTTATTTAATTACAGCTTACGCGAAATCGAAAAAAAATACTTCTAAGGGCCGATTCGATCAACTAAGCTTTATAACAGGAGTAACTAATCTCTTAACAAATTTATTCCCTCAATTTTAATCTCGGTATAACTTATTGCATTCTAGCGAATTATCCCGGGATTAGTAGTTGGTAGAACGTGATATAGATTTACTCCAGAGTATTTCTCGACTTACTCCTGGTATAAACCAGGCATAAATAGTTTAGTCGAATCGGCCCTTAGTCTAATAATAAACATGTCATATTAATAAACAACACAAAAGACATTGATCATCATCATCATTCAGCCACAAGAAGTCCACTGCTGGTCATAGGCCTCCTCTATGGATTTCCAAAAAGACCGGTTGGAAGCACCTGCGTCCAGCGTCTTCCTGCCACTTGGATGAGGTCATCTGTTCGTCTTGTGGCTGGTCGAAAGACATTGCACAAAATACATTGTGCAAACTTAAAAGAAGATCGCGTAATTATACACTCTAAATCTAATGCATAAAAATTCGACCAAATAGGGGATGGATGTAGCAAAAGGCAAGATAAAAAGTACCCGAAACCAGCATGCGTGCATACAACGACTAATAAATGTTGAGTAAGCTAAAGTGATCCGTCAGGATCGTGCCAAGTGGCAGTCCCTGGTCTCTGCTTACCCCTCTGGGATACAGGCGTGAGTTTATGTACATATGTATGTTTACATAAAAATCTCGTGTCACAGTGTTTGCTCCTCCTCCGAAACGGCTTCACAAATTTTTATAACAATTTTTCTGCATACTTGGTGGGTCTGAGAATAGGTCGTAGGCTTATTAATGCGGTAACCAGGCAAGGACATCACAACCATGAAAATACACCCAGACTGAGGCCATTTGTACAAATGTACGGTGTTCCCCAGTGGGAATTGAACCCACGACCTCTGTTTTGGTAGCTAAGAGCCTTATACCAATGTCGGTTTTTGTTTAGTACCTAAGTAAAAATATGATTCTGTACCCGTCGCCAACTTTGAACAATGTCAACTTATTATAACCAGGTCCTCACTATACAGATTATCGTCTAGTGTGAGGTCCAACGGTAACCTCTCTATTGTCAATGGCAACCATTTTCAATACCAATATTAAGATTATCATACTTTTAAGTAATTGAGGAAATGTTTATTTATTAGCAAGTGGTTTAAATATTTTTTTTTATCTTTTTATCTTATCTTTATCTTATAACGGCTAGACCAACGAGGCAGAAAGGAACTTAATTTTTAAATAGATTAGCGATATTATTTTAAATGTCAATATTTTCAAATAGGCTCGATTTGTTACGAGCCGCCACATCACGGCCACAATGATAGCCGACCTCCGATAGGAGATGGCACTATGAGATGAGGAATTGGCTTATTTTATACAAAGAGGCGGTGGTAGACTAGTGGGTAGAACATTGGGCTCGGAAGCGGGAGACCCAGGTTCGATTCCCAGTGCGGGCATGTATCTATGACTTTGTTTTCTAAGTTATGTACATTTGTGAAGTTATAGTAGCAATACCACTCGCTAACTGTGATGGAAAACTTCGTGAGGAAACATGAGTGCTTGAGCTATTCATATACCTCACCGCTTGAAATCGCCAATCCGCGGTGGGCACGCGTGGTGATTAAGCCCATAGTCTCTCCCTGAGAGAAGGCCTGTGCCCTACAGTGGGACGTGTATAGGCTGCTTATGCTATACAAAGCGTACTGCGCGGAAAAAAACTATAATGCGATACTTTGTTATAGTGTTCAGTTGATGCTACTATTTCCATTTATTTACATTGTACTATCATAGTACTACTAGACATCGCGGCGTCAGACGAGAGATCCTTTCATCAATCAGTGTTGGAAAGCATGCGCGGTGGTAGGCCAGTGGGTAGAACTTTGGACTCGGAAGCGAGAGACCCAGGTTCGATTCCCAGTGCGGGCATGTACCGAGACCATGGCACTTGCAAAAGTACCAAAACGTCGGAAAATTGTTATATGAAAAAATAAACGAGTAAATATTCGTGCAAATTCAGTTTTTATTATATACCTATGACTTTGTTTTGAGAAGTTATAGTAGCATTCTAGGATTATTTTTAAGGAAATAATCTTAATTCTTTCAGAAACCCAGGTATAACCCTTCTTTAGTGCCTACACACACTGAACCTACTTATGACGTTTCCTCTTTTTAAAACGACCTGGCCGAAAACAAAATAATAATAAAAGTTACACGTACTTAGACTTAATTTTAAAAAGAATAGGTACTAGAGATGTCAACACACGCAAGCCGATATACGATTCGATTTTCCAATATTATTTGGTTTCTTATTGGCAATTCGATTATTTTATTGCAATTCATTATTTTATTGCAATAGTTAAAAACATAGATGTCGTTAGACTAGTTATAGTGCTAAAAATGTCCCCAAGTTCTATGTGGGAAAGCGGGCGGGGCTTGTGAATTATGTCACCAATCGGAGCGAGTTCAGTTTTACCCGGCAAAATATCTATGCACCTGCCACCGTCGAACCGCCATCTTGCGAGGCACCTAAATCCTTCGACGGGATAATACGTCCTGAAGTCAATGGTTTGACTTTTTTGTATAAAACCTATCATAAGTTAAGCTGTCACTTACTATCGCCCAATCAACATTCACGTCGTCACGCATGGCGCACAGAATGAATCAATCATAGAGTGATTCACTCTACAGCACATCTTGCGCTTATTTCATTGGTACATACTAATCGAGAGGACAGGGGTTGTACCGTGACTGGCGCCATTTTCGAGAGTGAATTTTGTATGAAGAAATACTTCTATGGTTCTTTTATTCGTGGACCACGACACAATTCGAATGTTTTTTTCTTCTATAATGTGTTTACCTGCCAGTAATAACAAAAATCTTTTCAATACCTTCAACTATTTTCAGTTTGTACCTTAATTAAACAATTAAGCGGAGAATGGCACATTAAACCCTTGGTATCGGATTTTATTAGCTTTAGCGACAGCAAAATCTCCAATAGATTCTTTACGAGGAATCGCAAGTGAAAGAAATCAATCTGTTGGTAATAACTTCATCATGGCAATGTGTTTTCCGATGAAAACAATTTCTGAAAGAATCCAGCAAGAAAATCAATCAATATCACGTCCTGACGATCGCATCCAACTGCGATTCCACGTTTCCTCTACAATGGGTTTAGTTTCTTTTTTATTTGGTAGTGTGTTCAGTATGAACTTCGTGCGGAGTTTTCTCTAATCATTAATATAAGATACATACTTTTCATATGTAGCCTACCCGTCCCACTACGGGGCAAAGGCCTTCTCTCACAGAGAGAGTATGAGCTTTATTACAACGCGCTCACCACGGATGGGCAATTTCAGACGCTGAGATTTGTGACCACCTCAGTTGACACTCAGGTTTCCTCACAATGTTTTTCACCACGGTTAGCGAGTGCTATTCGATTATTGAGCACAAAATTTTCATTTTTCTCACCAATTATTTTTGCAGGTAAAAAAAATTAATTTAAATTTTTAATCTAAGTTTCTATTGAATAACAGTTGCCAGGATTTTTTTTATTTCGATAATCCTTTTTCCAAAAGATGATACTTACATGTTTTAAATATTTGACTGCATATTTTAAATAGATTCTTTACGTGTGGCGCCAGATTAGAATAGCGTCACTCCATTTCCTTCCGTGGATTTCGTAGAAGGCGACTAAGCAAATCAATTACCAGGAGACGGGCAGCAGCGTTGTCCTGAGATTCCAACCCCATACTGCGATCGCCAATCCGCCTGCCAAGCGTGGCGATTATGGAAAAACTCCTCATGGTCATGAAAACCACGAAGGAGGCCTATGTCCTGCAGTGGGCGTCAAATGGCTGATGATGATGATGATGATATTTTAAATAAAAAATCTGCAACATTTTGCAGTAGGTACGCGAAAACTATGCTCTGATATCAAAACCAAACTCGTACCCACTGGAAGTATATCTCGCATCAGATATAATTTCCTGGATTTAAACAAACTATTGACGAAAAAAACATTAAGTATATTTAAGAAAATTGTGTGCATATCCAAGTTAAAGTCATTGGTTAAGGACTATAAGTAGAATCAAATCGATTGCGAAGCTAGCTCTACTAAGCTAAATAGCTGAAGCACAGCTGAATACAGCATGAAGGTAGCTCTACTTTACTACATAAACAAACTAGAGACACATCCATCGCGAAGGTAGCTCTACTTCACAATACAAACAAAAGTACATTTACATTCATCGCTTTTAGCCGTTTGGTCCACTTGAACTAAGTACACTCACTTAGATAATTATATCGTAAATAGTATATTTGCATAGTATATTATGTTAACTCTAACTAACTTGTCATACACTTAACGCCGGCACCTCACCTGGCCACACGTATATGGCAAATATCAACCATCCTTCACCGGGTTTTCTCAGGAATCTTTAGAATTTTGCAAGACCAACAATTTATTACAAATCATCACGCAAACAGAAACAGCCAAGCAAAGCGAGAGCACAAAGGTATAACAATGAAAATTAATGAGAGGTACTGGACAACTATCTGCTTTCGGTCATACAACATACGTATATGTTGTATACGCAGGAAGCAAATAGTCACTCAATCCCTTTGTTAAAAGTTCTCGTGCTAGAGATTACATACATACATACATAAACTCACGCCTGTATCCCAGAGGGGTAGGCAAAGACCAGAGACGGCCACTTGCGATGATCCTCATAGATCACTTTCGCTTCCTCAACATTTATTAGTCGTTGCATGAGCGTACGCCAGTTTCGGGTACTTTTTATCTTGCCCTTTGCTAACATATCCCCTATTTGGTCGAAGTATGTCCTGAAACGTCCCTTACTGACCGTTTCACTCACATTCGCTTGATATGTTTGTTTCGTCAATCTTTCTGAATTTTGTGCTTTCATCCTCTTCACATGTCCAATCCAACGCAACATTCCTTTCTCAATTCTAGTCTACCAAATCCTCTTTCAGTCCACAACGTTCTCTAATCAAACTATAATAATGTCTCTCTCTTTTGCTAGAGATTCATTATAATATATAACTGCCACATTCATCGCGAAGGTAGCTCCACTAGCTGCCGTGTGTTAAGTAGAGCTACATCCAGGGCGGTGCTCCGCCAAGACCACACACGACGCTGCCAGAGTAGATGGCTTGTGGTGTCGCTCGCGCTGGGTAAAGCTATGGCTGGATGAGGCGTTCGATCTAAAATACTCTAGATAGATACCTGCACGCACACACACGCGCGCACGCACGCACACACACACACACACACACAAACACGCGCGCGCAGTCTATTTCGACAGCCTCGTTGGTCTTGCGCTATCACGTCAGACTACCATGCCGAAGGTCGTGTGATCGTTTCCCACTTGGGGTGCCCCACAAATGTACAAATGGCCTTAGTCTGGATATAATGCCATGTTTGTGATGCCCTTGCCTGATTACCCTAGCACAGGGTATCCCAGTTTGGTACCAGGACAAGTGATTGTGTTGGGTGGAAGTTATTTGTATTTACTCATTCATCTAATCAGCCCATAAACAGAGCTCACAACAGTGAGCAACAACAACAACAACAACAACAACAAACAACAACAACAACAACAACAACAGGGCCTCTTCTCTTTCACGCCAACCCATTCAGTACTTTGCTGTGTCGTCCAATGTGTTGCTCAACGCCGTCGAACCACCGTGCTAGGACACGTTTCATAAACCTAAACACATAGTTTATTAAGACAGTTCAATGTACTCTGCGCAGCCGATTCCCACTTGTTAATCCGTCCGTTGATTGGCTATGCAATATACTTTGAATTGTCATAGTAAAGCATTAATTATAGATCTATAAATAGTCCCCTGATGTTCTGCTCACCGACCGTCAACTCGTTCTGGGCCATTCAGTGTGTGTGTGTGTGTGTGTGTGTGTGTGTGTGTGTGTGCGTGTGTGTGTGTGTGTGTGTGTGTGTGCATGAGTGTTTGTATGTGTGTGTGTATATTATGTGGTGGTAACACACTCTAGACACACAGGTCTGACTCACACTTGGCAAGTTCATTAAAATCCGTCGTTTAATGATGCCTTAGGTAACATACGGTAAAATATTTGAACGAATATTTTAAGTAGTTTGCTTACATGTCAATAAAAAGCCGGCCAAGTGCGAGTCGGACTCGCACACGAATATTTCAAGCGTCTACGCGTTGCCGTTATTAAAATCGAGCAAAAACCGGCAATGAATTTATTATAATTGTTGTGTGGGAGTTTTATTCGGTTTTTAGTATATTTTGTTGTTATAGCAGCTACAGAAATACATCATCTGTGAAAATTTCAACTGCTTAGTTATCACAGTTCATAAGATACAGCCTGGTGACAGACAGACAGACGGACGGACAGTGAAGTCTTAGTAATGGGGTCCCGTTTGGCATCCTTCGGGTACGGAACTCTAACAAATGGTGGTTTAACGCTAACGGTGAAGAAAACATGGTGAGGAAACCTGAGTGTGTGAGGTGTTCACATACCACAGCGCATGAAATTGCCAATCCGCGGTGGGCACGCGTGGAAATTAAGCCCATACTCTCTCCCTGAGAGAAGCCCTGCGCCCTACAGTGGGACGTACAATTAGGATGCATAAAAGAAAATGGTGGCTTATGCAAATCAATTAAACGGATTGACTAGCATTTAAAGACAAGGCTTATCCACCTCACAGTATCTGCCATAGCTCCGAGCATTATTAATAACTGGTATAAGTAATAACAACCGTCTGCGGCGCGGCGGTAGCGGCGCGCGCGCAGCTCGCGATCTTTCAGCGCTATAGTGGCAACGGGCGCGACTTTTCAGCGTTATATCCGCTGTAAAAGTGTAGAGGGCTCTGGGGTCCAGATAGCTAGATAAAGAATACTTATATAAAAAAGGAAAAAAGGGGGAAAAAGGGGAGGGGACGTAGTAGAAAAGAGCAAGATAAAAAGTAAACGAAACCGGCATGCGTGTTGATGAAGTAAAAGAGGTGTGTCAGGATCGTGGCAAGTGGCAAACCTTGGTATCTGTCTGCCCCTCCGGGACACAGGCGTGAGTTTATGTAATGTAAAGCGGAAATTAAAATAAATAAATAACTTCCAAACAACACAATCACTTGACCTGGTCCCAAACTAGGATACCGTGTGCTATGGTAACCAGGCAAGGACATCACCAACATGAAAATACACCCAGACTGAGGCCATTTGTACAATTATGGACGGCGGCCCCCAGTGGGAGTCGAACCCACGACCTCTGACTTGTTAGTTAAGAGCCTTAACGGCTAGCCCAACGAGGCAGTCAAATTAAGCAGAAGAATCAGAAAATCGATTGCTGTTCGTTAGTCTCACTAAAACTCGAGAACGGCTGAACGGATTTATCTTATCTTAGTCTTGAAATGTTCGTGGAGGTCTAGGGAAGGTTTGAAAGGCGAGAAAAAATCGAATAATCTCCGGGAAAACCCTAAAAACAGCCCTTTTCTATTTCCCATACAAACGTTTTCTGTGGCGTTAAGAAGTTCGCCGGGACGGCTAGTTATAGATATTAATAAAGATCTGTTTTAGTTCATTTTTAACACGAATCTATGATTACTTGGCAAGAGCGCTGGCAGAGTACGTTAGAAGCGCGGGTTCGAATTCCGCTTCACCCATATTTTTCTATTAATGTAAAGTTCGCTCATTTAAGACCTGGTTAAACGCCACAATTTGTTTTATTTATTGGATTCCATCTATTCTGAAGCTGTTTATTAATCCGCAGAAATTCACTTTGCAGTCAGACATTATGTTTACTAAAGGGGGTAGGTAAATTTTATTGCAGTGTAGCAATTATTGAAGAAACAGCATTATTTATCTTAGAGGCATTTTTTTAAAGACTTCAAAAAAGTGGAGCAATGAGAAAATGTGGAGAAAAATAGAAAAAACATGTGGGGCGGTGGTAGGTAGCGGAGAGGTAGAACGCCGGCCTCACATTCGGGAGGTGGGTTCGAATCCCGGCATGTGCCAATGACATTGTTTTCTAAGTTACATACATTTGTGAAGTTTTCGTAGCAGTACCACTCGCTAGCTGTGAAGGAAAACATCGTGAGGAAACCTGGGTGTCTGAGCTATTCATATACCTCAGCGCTTGAAACCGCCAATCCGCGGTGGGCACGCGTGGTGAGCTTACCCATACGCTCTCTCTGAGAGAACGCCTGTGCCCTACAGTGGGACGTATATAGGCTGCTTATGATTATGATGATATTAGATTTCGTTTTTTCATTGAATGCTAAGCACGCGTAAAATATTATTTTTTCCGAGATATCTCAAATATTGATAAACGTTCCATACATTATAAGTTATAAGGCGTTACGTTCAAGTTGTGACGTCATAGTTTGAGTCCGATTTGTGTGGCGCTTTTTGTACCACGTGACTAGAATGACTTTTCGACAGGTTCGCGTTATGAAAAGTATTAGTCGTAGAGAAACAAAAATTCCACGTTTATTTATCTTTTAACAGCAGTAGCCGGTTCGGTACTAGGGGGCTACTTGCTAACACCGCATGCAACGAAAACATGTCGCCTCGCCGAGGGCTGTAACTCTGTGAATACATGTCGTGTATAATTTATTTATATATCGTTGAGTAGAGCAAAGTAGCCATTATTCAGATCCTATGACTTGTGCCGCTAAATGACGCCGGTGCCGCGTACGTAACACAATACGCAGTTTGAGCTAAAAATTCACGCTTACTTATAAACACCGTGTAACCCGTCACAGCCCCACCCGCTTTTTATTATTTATAAACCCTTCAATAGATCCGTGATAATCAGTTTTTAACCATTCTTATCATAAACGCATAGAGTCGATTCCAATTCGTCAGTGTAAACATTACGCTGTCGTATACATCCGAAGAGATGTTAGTAAATATTAACCCCTGCACTTAAAAATCGTAAACCGATCATGCCCGACAAACAGACTCGCCTTCCGGGATTGTTAGTACAGAATGCCGTGAATTGTTAGTAATGTGGAAACTGTAGCATTGGTCAATACGTCTGTGTGCTTTGGCTGTTTGCTTGTGAGATGTTTGAGGAATTATTGTTGACCGACTTATGCCGGGTTCAGACGCGTGTAACGTGTAGTGTAATCTAATGAGTAATGACGAGTAATGCAACGCGAATCGTGTGTGTGGACGGCAGTACGTGCATTACGTGTAACACTCGCGGTGATCCATCGACGGTCGGTTTTGACATTGGAAATGTCTTTTCGTTTGCTCCAGTGCGATCCCCTTATATCTCGGAGAGTTGTGAAGATATGATATTAAGAAAAAAACTCAAAAGGCGCATATTTACGAGAGCTGTAAGGTGCAAAAAGAATTATTCGAGAAAGTCAAAAACGAAAAAGCTATGACTTAAATAGTGAAAAAAAAAATTTCCCGAACTTTTGATTATGTATGTCGTTGGATATTTTGGAACGAAAAATGATTTAAAAACTTTGAGAAAAGCTCCTCTGGACAATTTAGTCTAACCTAAACCTATAACAAAGACGATCGTGTTAAAGAGTTTGCCCTGTAGCCTAACCTTTTTGAAAAAAGTCAATGACTCGATTCTTTTCCAATGTGCTCGATAGCCGTTGTGAAGTACAAAATCTGTGAACACGAAGGTGTTCGCCATTCTCGTTTGGACGGCTTTCGTGACGTTTGTGTCATGTGGACGTTCATGATGTGACATGACGAACAATTGCCCGAACTTATCAGTCTGTCTCAAGCAGCTATTCGAATTCGGCATGTATTTAACAAATACAAATGGTTTATTGACACGAAAGATATGTTCATACTGTTACATAGGTATAGGTACAGAGGCTTGTGTGAGTATAAAACAATAACGTCAATAGAATCAACCTTTTATTATAGCAGGTGGTGTACACCTTAGAGTATAAAGTAAGTACATGGTGTAAAACTAGGATCTCATATGTTAGGTAGGTATTCTAAAATATTTTAATCAGTCGGATAAGAAACAGTAACAGCCTTAGAGAAATAGCCACCCTCTGCACTAGTTAAAAACTGTATTGCGGCAGAAGTAGGAATCGTAGAGGACTGACAGTTTTGGTGACCCATAGTATAGTTGTTGTTGGGGAGAGTTAGATTCAAGCAATATTGGACGATTTTTGTGAGATGCACAGTTTACACAGTATATGCACAGAAACTAGACAAAGCGTATACAAATCGCACCTTAATTTCCTTAACGTCACTAAACGAAATACACACATCTTCAGCGAAGATGTCATTCTTCAGTTAAAACTCATGCGTTCCGCGAGAAAGTACCTAACGACACAATGCCGTCTAGGGGGTTATGCCTATGTCTTCAGCAAACATAGGCCCGAGATTGTAGGTTAGATGGCGGACTTACCTCCATTTTGATGATTTTTGTTTAGTGACCTTAAGGAAATCAAGGTGCGAAATATTTTAAGGGAAGTTCATGAATGGAACTGTGAAACGAATTGAGTGGAACATTACAGCTCTCGAACAAGATTCGCATTAGATCAGTCGCTTTGGGTTCGTGTGCCGTCCACGCTATTGACGTAATCTTACATTACACGTTACACGCGTCTGGGCCCGGCTTTAGGGAATGAAAAGGTGTACAGTCGGCAGAGTAGCAACGTTAACTTGAGAGCCTCTACTCATTTAGGCACGGGTGACATTGCAACAAATGTGCAGAGGTGTCTCATCTTTTTTACGGGTGTCATACTGCATTCGGATGTATACTACCCTTACAGCACACTACTCCGACAGTACACTACTCCGACAGTACACTACTCCGACAGCACACGACACTAGTCGACAGCATATCAACATTTACATGTGCCTCGACCTAGCGAAGTGCGGGCGATATTGCAAGAAATAACGCTTATATTGTAACGCTTTGGTATAATTACTGTCATGTTGCAATATTCATGTAAATAAAATAAATACTAAATGTTTAGAGGTTTCTCAGCTCTACTGAATTCCGAAGTACACTACTCCGGCAGCACACAACTCAGACACCATAACACTCCGAGAGCACACTACTCCGAAAGCATACTACTCCAACAGCTCACTACTCCGACAGCACACTGCTCACACAGCATACTACCCTATGCACCAACAGCACACTACTCCGACGGCACAGTATTCCAAAAAAATTATTCAATCTCTAGACTCCAAGAAAGTCCATCGAGTTATGTTATCATATTTTTATGTTGACCGCGTAAAATATCAGCTGTCAAAACTTGACGATCTCGTCTCCCGCGCTTTTTGTGGTGTAGATTTCCGAAGATATTTGAGGCGTGTTTTTCCATCGCCCACTGTACTCATTAGAGTGGCATTGTTTTAGAGTCTAAGAGGTGATTATTGAACATGCAAGGTAAGAGTGTTTGTGTTTGACCACCTCGTTTAGTTGATCACGCTCCTTGAAACGCGCGGACCATTTTCGAACTGCCTTTGGAAAGGTACCGGGCATCTTTCTTTTTTCCATACCAGTATATCAAACGGGACCCTATTACTAAGACCTCACTGTCCGTCTGTGTATCTGTCTCTGTGTCTGTCACCAGGCTGTAACTCATGAACCGTGATAGCTAGACAGTTGAAATTTTCACAAATTATATATTTCTATTACCGCTATAATAGTAAATACTAAAAACTGAATAAAACAAATATTTAAGGGGGCTCCCATACAACGAACGTAATTATTTTGCCATTTTTTGCTCGATATAAATAACGGCAAAAGGTAGACGCTTGATATATTCACAAAATATTCATTTCAATGTACACTTCAAAAAAAAATTCATCATCAGCCACTCGACGCCCACTGCAGGATACAGGCCTCCTTCATGGTTTTCCTAAGTTTTGGTTTGGTTCCTCCTGGTTTAAAAAAAAATAATTAAATTAAAATTAAATAAATATTTAATTATTGGGGGCTCCCATACAACAAACGTGATTTTTGTCGTTTTTTCTCGATCGATGTGTCTAATGTTGTATAGATAATGGTACGGAACCCTTCGTGCGCGAGTCCGAGTTGAACTTAGCCGGTTTGTATATATTAGACTAGCTGTTGCCCGCGACTTCGTTCGCGTGGTAATTTTGATGTGTATTTTTCCGGGATAAAAAATAACCTTTGTACTAATCCAGACTATAATCTATCTGTGTGCAAAGTTTCATCCGGATCCGTTGAGCCGTTTTTGCGTGAAAGAGTAACAAACATCCATCCATACATACAAACTTTCGCGTTTATAATATTAGTAAGGATTACTACCTCAACGCTTCAAATCGCCAATCCGCGGTGGGCACGCTTTTTATTTAAGTCCATGCTCTATCTATAAGTGAAGGCCTATGTCGTGCAGTGGGACGTATAAAGGCTACTTAAAAAAAAACACTATTTCAATAAAACACCGTCGAAACAACCAGCTCGATTTTTTTTAGATCGATTGATTGTGAATTTGACATAGACGGTCCTATGCCAGATCTGACTGAAATCCAAGTCTCAAGAGCTACAATTACAATAGAGCACTTTCTCCATCTTTAGAAGTCGATTAAAAAACACCGTTACTCCCCTTCCTTTATTGCTCTTAAGGGGCTCCAGTGGGCTAACTAGCGCCGACAATGTTAAAAATATCATGTCTTCTTTTACAGATCGTATTTGCAAAAAGTGTCTGTGCCATCTCTCAATCATGTTAACAGTGATCTTTAGGGCCTGCGAAAAATAACTTAGGATCACGCACCTGGGACTAGAATCCGCGCACGATAAGTCTGCGCGTGGGCAGAAACTGTCCATATTTCGTGTGCAATAAAGTTTAATATAAAGTTTAAAGTTTAAATATCTAACTTCGTAGAGAGCAGGTTTATAGAGCTTCTTTGATTATTTATACGGCCGGGAAATTATTTTTCATACCAAATTAAATTATAATACGCCACTTGTCGCGCGCAGGCCTATCGTGCGCGGGCTCTAGATAGCATTAATGCCAAAAACGGCCGTTCTTGGCATAAATATAGTCACAAGTTTTATTTTTATTTTATTTTATTTATTAGGAAAACCAACCAGTATCTACAATTTAATTTACGTTAGTAATTAAAGTGAACATTTAAAAACGAATTAAATAATTTCCAAGACTTAAATATTCATATCAAGAGAGCAGTCGCTTAGTGGATACAATCGCGAGTATAAACTGCGCTAAGGGCGTAATAAATTATAGCATAAGAAATCCAAAATGCCCCAATATATAATATAAAACATAATAAAAAAAACAATAATGTATATATATGATATATTAACATATACGATTAACAAATACATAACCAGGGTTGGTAAAAATAGTGCTTAGACAATAAATCTTTCATAAAATTTCTTCAATAGATAAAATTAAGAGTGATAAAATATATTATTGGTACGCTTCATAAAAATATATTATTGTACGGCCACCACAGCCGTGAACCTAGGGCATATTTACTAATATGCTTAAGTTTTATTATTATTATTATTATTTATTTATATATTTAAATATGCCCTAGGTTTACGGCCGTGGGCCCTAAAAATCACTATCAATACAAGTTCTCTGTCGTGGGTCCCAAAATCACTGATTAACATGATTGAGAAATTGTACAGACACTTTTTGCAAATTCGATCTGTAAAAATTGATATGTTTTTATTTCCGCGGTGGCGCTAGGTTTGCTGGAGAGCTTTAAAGTCTCACAAACAGTAAGAAAAACATAAATATAATAACGCACAGCATTAAAAATAGAACTTCCCAAGTTGGAGCTAAGGACAGAAACTGTCATCGAAAAGTTAAAATCGCTCATTAGTGCACACTCACCAACGAAGTCGTGCTAATGTAAATCCGTCAATTCCCAATACATCATGTTAAAAGGGTTTTCAGTGAGAGTTTTATTTATAGCTTAATTTTGAGCGGAAACGTTCAAGTTACGGTGGCCCACGGCTTCGCTTTCTAAGTTACGTTGTGAAGGTTTAATAGCAATACCACTCGCAAACTGTATAGGAAGACACCGTGAGGAAACCCTAGTGTTTGAGGTGTTTATATACCTCAGCGCTTGCTACGCACAGCGCACAGTGTTTTATAAACCCCGATTTTGTCTCATCCACTTTTTATTGTTCAAATCGTTAGTACATATCATTCTTAGTACTACAGTGAAACTCCGAAATTTTTGTGCCGTCTAGTTTATTTTTAAAAAAATCGTTAAGTTTTACTTTATCGGGGTTCCGAAAATCGCAAAAAAAATTATAAAAAAATAACCATGCAATATAATTTAATTTTAATAGCTTACATAGAATAATCATATTGAGACGTAAATTCTAGCAAAATCTCGAATATGAAATCTTAATAGATGCCGAAATATTAATATTTTTCTCTCTTTTCATTTTTATTTTTTATCTCCCCAATAACCCGATATTAGAACGAGATTTTTATACAGTATATTCGTCACACGTTATTCTATCAATACTATGAAAATCACAATCTAATTCCGCGTTATTCAAAAGTTATTGTTAATTATTAATTTTGGTTAGGGTTGTCACCTGCGAATATCCGGAGTATCCGGACTTATATTTATTTTAATCGGCGGTTAAAATTGTGCGTTGAGTTTATTCGCTTTCATTCGGGACTACCAAATTTTCGTCACCTTCATAATATGACGTACTGTTTACTGTTGTACTTACATCCACAGGTTTCAGTAGACTAACTGCTAATGCTGGCAACGGTTTTTTTTTTGTTTTGAGATTTCGTTTATTTGATGCATAGCGGAAATGACCGGGTCTGATGATTCTAAAGCTCTGTGAAACAAATCTGACATTGTGGCTTCACGACTGATTTTCCGAGTATGATGCTCTCTATCAAATCGCCAAAATTTGTTTCGTGATTCTGCTGCCTGTTCAGACAACATTCCGACTGGTAGTAATGACGAGTCAATAATTTTAGCATCATAAATTAAAACCAGTTAGTATTTGACCATGACTTTAATGTAACATAACAGACAAATCATTCCGTACTTATTATTCTAAACTATTCATCCATTATGAAAAGTTTCAACACTTGAATGATATCAATAAATCAAGAAATATCCTTTATGATTGAATTTTGAAACTACTAAACTTAAAATAAATCAAAAGCCCATCCTTTATATTCATCATACTTCAAAACATCAACGACGTTTTCTTAATTACTTAATTAATTAATAATCAAAAATTATCTTTAGTTCTTTAATGTAACATAACAGACAAATCATTCCGTACTTATTATTCTAAACTATTCATCCATTATGAAAAGTTTCAACACTTGAATGATACCAATAAATCAAGAAATATCCTTTATAATTGAATTTTGAAACTACTAAACTAAAAATAAATCAAAAGCCCATCCTTTATATTCATCATACTTCAAAACATCAACGACGTTTTCTTAATTAATTAATTAATAATCGAAAAGTCTCTTTAGTTCTTCCGGACTGATCTTACTGTCTTCAAAAAATGGTGATTCAAGAGCTCGTGGTACTTTTAAATGTTTCCATTTCAGCGGAAGCAGCTCTTCGTCGAAATTATCAGAATCTGAAACAAAAAAAAAATTGAGATAATCTGCCCTAGGATTCATCCCACAGAAAGCAATGCCATTGTCTGACAAAAATACGTTCAATACTAGTATATAGTTTAAAGTAGCTTACCTTTTTTTGTTGTGCTTTTTTTAGTTTTTATGAACTGTGCCTGTATTTTCGCTCTTCTTTCACGCTCAAAAACTGGTAACATAACATATTGTTTTTCATTACTATGTTAACATGACGTCTATGTTGACATTATAGAAGGTAGACATAAGTAGGATTAACAATTTTCAGAATTTGATCCATGTTAGACTTTTTATTACAGACAGTTATTAAATATGAATTTATGAGAAGTGACAACCCTGGGTCGAGAAAATCCGGATAAAATTAGGTTTGACAATAACTTTTGAATAACGCGGAATTAGATTGTGATTTTCATAGTATTGATAGAATAACGTGTGACGAATATACTGTATAAAAATCTCGTTCTAATATCGGGTTATTGGGGAGATAAAAAATAAAAATGAAAAGTGAGAAAAATATTAATATTTCGGCATCTATTAAGATTTGATATTCGAGATTTTGCTAGAATTTACGTCTCAATATGATTATTCTATGTAAGCTATTAAAATTAAATTATATTGCATGGTTATTTTTTTATAATTTTTTTTGCGATTTCTGGAACCCCGATAAAGTAAAACTTAACGATTTTTTTAAAAATAAACTAGACGGCACAAAAATTTCGGAGTTTCACTGTAGTACTAAGAATGATATGTACTAACGATTTGAACAATAAAAAGTGGATGAGACAAAATCAGGGTTTATAAAACACTGTGCAGCGGCCCAGCTATGAGGCTAAGTGCGGAAATAGAAAAGAGGTGCCAACCGTGGAGAAAAACTCCAGCCTGTGAATGCCGGTAATTTCACGTTGGTAGAACTGGCTATGACAATGTTTTGCTTAAGCACTACTGTCCGTCAATTAAAAGGTTGATGTCACACTGTGCGTTAAGGAGTCTTGCATTTTTGTTCTTGCACATTTATAAACGTTTACCAAAGAAAAAATCTTACGTTATAGGAAGTGTTTAATTTCCATTTCCAATGGGAAACTTTACAGAAATGGGATATCTGGATAATGATTCAGATATCCCATTTCTGTAAAGTTCTAACATATTTTTTAAGAATAATTTAGACGACAATATCATGACACACGTAACATTAGCATCCGCTTTGTATTTCAATTTTATTTCTCTATTTATACGCCAAATTGTAAGTATTTATTGTTATTTAACTAAATATTGCAACATAGCTGTAATATTAAAACAAAGCGTTACTGTTATTTAAAAGACGGTTTCGTGACAACTTATTTTTAATAATATTATTATAAGGAAGGAATATGTGCAAAAAAGGCTATATGAAAAGGTTCCTATGCTATAATTATTAATCGCCAACAGTTACAATATTATAGCTGAGCACTACCTATGAAAAACCTTCTAGCATTCTCTTACAATCAATTAAAATATTCATCGAAAAATTTATGAAAATTTGAGTAGAAATCAGAAATTTATTTCAACGTAAAGAATTTACATTCTCTTTGAATGTCCATGTACTATGTTAACCGCTGCCTTGGGGCCGAATTCGTAGTGGAGAAAAAGGCAGTGGGGAAAAAAAACTCCACTCTGACCATCACTTTCTCAAATCATCTTAAATCTAGATAATACATAATTTGGTATGAGTACCTACCTAACAAGATCCCGTGAGTGCAATCAACAACTTGTATGGAATCAGGCGTTACTTTGCGGAAATCCATAATAGCATTAAAATGTGAAAATTACTTTGATAAATTCCGCCAAAATCCCACAAGCACCAACTAACATGCGGTTAGCATTAACTAACCGCATGGTGCTTGTGGGATTTTGGCGGAATTTAGCAAAGTTATTTTCACATTTTAATGCATTCAACAACTTGCACTATTCTCACATAAGTAGGAAAGCATCAATGCTGCGGCTTGACACACGGACGGCACCCGTTTCGAAACAGCTACCAATAAACTGCTCAAACATTAACCAACTTTCACCCCACACGGGGTGACAAACTGAAGTATAATTATACATGGTGTTGCAAACAGGGAATGCCATCCGTCGGGCCAAGAATCTCCTTTAAAGTGTTTTGATTTATATCGAGTTGTTTAGACAGGGTGCTTGTTTTAGAGCCAGTGGGTGGTTTGTATGGACTTGGCTGTTGTAATAACTTTTCCCACACTGAGTGAGGTGCGCTGCCTATTTGGTCTAGGGGTAACACATTTGCTTAGCATGCCAGAGGTCGTGAGTTCGATTCCCAATTGGGGCTGCAGTACTGATTTGTCTGGGTGGTTTCCGTGTTTGTGATGTCCGTGTCTGGTTACTAAAAGACAGGGTTTCTAGGATAAAATGGGACCAGAATAAGTGATAGTGATGTGGGAATGCTTTGTATACTAGTTTCTAAATTTTGACAGTTTAAATTCGAGTTGGTCTATCAAAAATACATGATTTCATTCACGCTTCTATTTTCCACTTTTGTCATTGGGTATTTTGACAAACTGTCACTTAAAAACTTACGAACGTGTTTATAAAAACACGATTTCTCTAAAACACCCCTCAGACTCCGTTTAAATAATCTATGGTCACGTCTTTCCCTCTGCTAGACTATTTAAACTGCCTCTGAGGAGTGCTTTAAGGAATCGTGTTTTAGAGGTAAGACCGTTACACTTTCGTGTTGTGTGGACTTTAGCATCATGAGCTGGATATGAAGAAGAAGAAAGACATTTATTATACCAACAAGATACATCACAGAAATAAAATAAGCAGATAAGTAACATGATATGTACAACAGAGAGAAAACTAAAGATATTACAGACAAAAAATAATAATGAAACAGGACCAAATATGTAGCCCGTGGTGTATCTAAGTTGCCACAAAAGGCAGCTATCCTCCTCTTCCGTTCCTGTTTTGTGTTATAATCATTGTTTTGAAGCCAAACTAGCACCTATACTCCATTCCACGAAACGAGCTCCCAAAGAAAATCTGGCTATTGAAGGTCACGCGCATTGGTTTAATGTGCGTGACCTTCAATAGCCACTGCATTAAGTAAACCTACCGCTTCATAAAGCGGACCGTCTTCACTTATTGATTCGCTTATGTCTAGCCGCGCGCATTGACCAATGTATTATTCAATGGAAGTTAAATTAAGTGTCCATTTCAAAATCTAGATCATTTCGGAGAAAAAATGGACAAAAAAACCCCAAACTTAGTCTTTTCAAGTCTTCAATTTACAGAATTTATATAAATATTCTAAAACCTGGAACTCATGCATTGAACTGGCTTAAATTCCAGACATCATTGTCATCTAAGTAATCTTTAATGTTATAGTAGCTTTTTGGCACAAAGTGTGCTGTAAATATTTTTTTAACCGCGTTTCTGGCAAACTTATTATATCCTCAAGGATCTTATTGTAGAAACGTATACAATGCCCCATAAAGGATGTATTAACCTTTGCCAGCCTAAATTTTGGGAACGAAAGTTTATGTCTATTTCTAGTATTTACATTGTGTTGGATACCTACAGTTTTAAAGTTACTGATATTTTTCCTAACGTACATAATATAAAAAGTACCAGAAATCTTCATGCGTGCAACGACTAATGAATGAATGGATGCCGGTGAAGCGAAAGAGATCTGTCAGGATCGTGGCATGTGGCAGACCCTGGCATCTACCTACCCCTCCGGGATATTGTCGTGAGTTTATGTTATGTTATTTATTAGCATGAGTCCAAACAGTTTAAGGCACGAAGCACCCTATACCCAAATTTGCAGCCATAACTCTCGTCCTATGACACATATAATTGGTCCCCAATTAGTAGGAACGGCCGGCGATATTTCACACGAAATTGAACCCAATGGACGACTAAACGACACGAGCAAATGAAGCAGAGCGTCTCAGGAATACCGTCCTGGCGCTACAGATCATTTCGGCTTGTAATTACTGATGATTGATGCGGGCACGGAGGCAGGAGCCAAACTTGTGTTGGTATAGTCCATCCAAAGGTTGTCTGGAAGAGATCAGTTTAAGTGATAGGTCACCGTCTGTACTCTTAAGTTCCGTTTTTGTGTGCAATAAAATGCTGAATATCTACTATCAATATTCTTTCCTGCGATCCCCTCAGGGTCTGATGCTGAAGACTCCGAGTCACCCGACAAAGTTCTCCATTAGCTTATTGACAAACACAGGTGTCCAACTGTGGAACGAGCTTCCTCTTTTCCTTTATCCTAGCCTGGTCACCATAGCACAGGCTATCCTAGTTTGGTAACAGGACAAGCGATTGTGTTGAACGGAAGTAGTTTCTTACTTCTTTCTTTCTTACACGTTTATGAAAACGTCCAAAATTTCTTGCTATTTTTAAGATACTTACCTTATTGTTAAATACTTTTGTCTGAATATTTAAGTACGAAAGGCCTTTCTAGAATATCGTATAGGTATTTAAGTTTCACTATTTCCTCCTCCCTTCAGATATATATAATGAAATTATAAAGAGAACATGTTTGTTACTTTACATTTTTGTGAGTAGAGGGTAACCACCCAGAGCATCGTGAGGAAACCTTAGTGTCCGAGGTGTTCCCATATCCCAGCGCTTAGAATTACCATTTTAGAATATATTTCGAATCCGATTTTCGGTCGTGCCCCTGTTATTACATACGGTGTAAACCTGTAGGTTGGTAGGTTTATTTCAAGTGATAAAGTATGATCATTTGAAAAAAAAAAACCTATATGACTGGAATTCTGGGGGTGGTACGAAGTTTCTATTTGCACGTAAATATAAGGCTTTGTGTGTACGAATACAAATAAATAAGTGAATAAATAATGTATTTATTCATCTTCTTCTCCTAAATATTTTTTTTGATCACCGTGCCAAATTTTGACCACGGAATACTTTTTTTGTTTCACGGGAACAAATTAGGTCTGATTTTCAAGCACTACCGTAGGTATTCATTTATAAACATATTTGACACTCGGGTGTTCTCGTGCACTCTTTGAAATGACAAAGTCTTTGAAATGTCAAAGCAATAAAAATGTGCACGAGCGAAAATCGATAGGTGCGCAAAACACACTGTGCCCCGTACAGAATATTGTCAGCGACGCTTTAAGGCCTAAACACCGACCTTTTAACAGTGGTTAAACATTATCGTATTCATAACAACTTAACAGTATTAAATTTGACTAATTTACTAGTACTGAAATTTACTTGGCCGTCTACATAAAACATGAAGGTATGAAACCTTCATGTGATGACGTCATTATAAAAGAGCAAGGGCCATCTTGGCTTGTCGTTTTTTTTATGGGAAGGACGATTTGTTAGATGAATGGACGTAGTTGTAATTTTGTAAAGTAAATTACTCGAGTGATAATTTTATTATCTACTGCGAATTATTCACTGCATAATTGCTAACTAATTGAGAATGGGCCAAGTTTGAATATAAATACCTATAGAGAAGTATTTTATTTCAAATAGGAAACTCTGCTATTTCAATAGTCAAACATAGGAGAATACGGCTGCATCCCTCACAATAGTATTAATAGAGTCCTGTTGACATCCTTCAGATACGGAATCCTAATGAGTAGGTGCATTACAGTAAATGCCATCCTAGTTATGAAAATAATATTATCCACTCATTTCCCAATGATTTACAAGCTCACTACCGGGAATCAAACCCGAGACTTGTCTCTAATTGTTCTGAATAACTGCCGTATCGGTTCGGATGTGCCTTTGATGTTAGAAATAGTTTCGGCCGCCATTTTGGACTTTTTGCCTCGTGCTGATGCTGTCAACTGTGACAGTCAGTACAGAGGGGGACAAAAGTTTAATTGTAAACAAAAGAAATATGAATGAAAAATTTAATGATTTTTACTAATTACTTTTTGGGGTACCTATATTATATAATTGTATAGAGGTTTTGAACTATAACGTAATGATCTATAAAATAAATGGTTTGCTCCATGATTTTACGGATGGATTAAACTCTATACAAGTCGTCGTTAGACTTGTACATTTGTGCAAATGGCATTAGTCTGCGTAGGTACCTATATTTACATGCTTGTAATGTCCTTGCCTGGTTCCCATAGCACGGAGTTTCCTAGTTTAGGACCAGGACAAGTGATCACAATCACCGGATGAATTGACAATGATTTTAACATGAGGGAAATATTTCATAAAATTTTTATTCACGATTTATAATGACAATGCGATGTACATTGATTGCAAAGTTTATTAAGCCACAGATTAACAAGAAGGAAGTCTGCTATGCAATGTACCTCGAATCGTCATAACAAACTACGAATTGTAGTTTTCTTTACTGTAATTTTCTGTAGTTTTCCATCTTCTTTAACGTACACTCGATAGCACGTCAACCTTCACATACGTGCGCTCTAATCAGTTACGTTAAGGGCGACTTTGCAACAGAAATTCACAGGTTGACCTGCTGTCGACTGTCCTTTTCCAGCTGGAGGTATATCCGTGGGATAATGTTCCCGGGAATGTGCTCGCATGATGATTGGAAAAATCATGTCTTGGTTCAATTAATTCCGCTCATTATTATTTACAAATTTACTAAGATTACTGTAAATTAATTCGATAAAGACAATTCATCACACGCTGACTGCGAAGAAAAGCATCCTGAGGAAACCTGAGTATCTGAGGAGTTGACGTACCCCAGCGTTTGAAATTGCCAATTCGCGGTGGGCACGCGTGGTGATTAAGCCCATCTCTCTCTCTGAGAGAAGGCCTGTGATTTACTGTAAGACGTTTATGGGCTGCATTATTATTAAGATAATTTACACTTTTTTCTAATTTTAAGTTCTTGTCACGTGAACATTCTTCGTGAGACAACCTTACACAATTTTAAATACTACCCGCCTCTACTGCTCTTTTTGTCCGGCGTCCGTTTTGTTTCGTAAAATTATCTTATTGGTAAATTGAAAAAAAAACGAGTCAAAAAAAGAAAACAACGTAGTCTAATTCGAAAACCATAGATATATTTTTAATTTCATTAAAGTTATGCGTTAATCTTACATCTAGACAGTCAAATGCTTATTTACAATAGTTAAAACTAGAATAAAATAGCGATATTAATTACTCACAAAAAACATGGAAGAAAACATGACTAAATTGTTTTTATAAATGTATGATTGAACTAACGTGTGATAATTGTTATCTATAACAGAGAAGGTATAGTTTTAAGCCTTGTAAGTCAAACATAATACATTCCATACTTGTCTCGTACAACATTATTGTAAAACGAATTGTATATTTCGAACAATACTATTTCAATTTAAACTACCCAAAAATCCTATTCTAAAGTTGGTTATCATATCGCATCATTTTTCATTTTAATGGCCAAATATATTATTATATTATTCCGTGTTTAGCTCTACCGGTGAAAAACTTTAAGGTGTAAAACTCCTTTTCTATAATTAACTCTACATGTCTTTCCACCCTATACAATCCACCAACCTACTAGCAAGGTTAAAAAACATTTACTACACCGTACTCATTAAAAATAAATAAATGTACAATCAAGAACTATTTACATGTTCAATAAACCAGGAACTTATTTCTTACCAAGTACATTCGATGACAAAGGTGTTTAAATACTTAAGACTACATTTTCATTGATTTTTCTCTTTTCGCGACAAACAAGCCTCAGTTATTTACGTACAGGCAAATGATTAATAGAATATATATGCATTGGAACTAGGTACGTAGTTCACATTAAGTATACTCAAATTAAACATTTACTAAGTGACGGGCAAATGTGAGAAGGTAATAGGTAATAATTTATGTAATAATTACAAGGATATCTACAGTATATCAACGAGGTGCCTCAGAAAGATCCTCTAGAATCTTAGGCCGATATTCAGAAACACAGCGTTGAGCTACACTTAACGAGCACTAAGCTGAGCATCGGCTGAGCAATCTCAACAAAGACTCAAGAATTTTGTATTCACAGTCAATATCTCGACTCGAACTCAGCTAAGCCACAGCTCAAGCTAAACTTACGTGAGCGTGTAATCTGTGGTACAGTTTTTGACGTTACCGGTTTATATTATCTGTTAAAGCTACATGAAAGGCATACAATAATCCACAGGAGTGAATGAGATGGCAACAAATGTCGAAACTTTTTACGCGCGGTTATACTTTATTTTGACTTCTCATTACTCTAAAAACACAATTTAACTTTTCGAAGGAAAATGAGCATGCAAAATGTCAAATTGTGAATAAAAAAAAGGTTACTTCACCACAGCCACAGGTTATTTAGAGTTCTCGAATTGCTTACAGGTGTCGCTACTTTCTTCGTCATTGCCACCTTGAGTCTGAGCTAAGTCGCCGAAATCCACTACTCAGTCTCAGCTTAGCTTGCGCTCAATTTTTGTTATCTCAAACTCAACTGTGAATACAAAATATCCCTGAGACTTTCATTTTGACAGTTGGAAGACCCGGACTCACATTGAGCTCACGCTCATAATCGTTTCTGAATATCGGCCTTAGAACCTGATGATTACAGAATAAAATTTTAAAGGTTATAAAATTATGAAGTCTAAAGGCCGTATTAACACAGCGCTCTTATCTCCGAGATATTTCTTGAATGCCTATTTCGACAAAACAGGACACTAACTTGTTGAAGCAACGAAGGTGGTTAATTAACACACCACCCCATGGATGTTATAGAGAAGCCATTTAATTGTTTAAGTGAAAACTCATAGACAGTAAATAGCTTTACACGGGTACTTTTATCCTTAAAAGGTTTAATATGAAGTCTTACGCGTGAAGACTTGAAGCAGCAATGAAATGAAAGTGACACATTCATGCTATAAAGTACGGTTTTAACGAAGTCAGTGCGCTGGCGTCAGTTCTACAGACAAACCACCGTTGGCTTGGCGCGTGTTGTTCAGGTGAAGCCATTATCTTGTCGCAGAAATGCTAAACAAAAACAAACGCACATGGCTGGCACGGGGGTCGGAGGACAGCGCGCGGAGGTCACTGGCTTGATAAATAGACGGGCTCTCTATTCTGGCTTGGCATGAAAAACTGTTTGTACAAGACCAATACCAAGCCAGTGCTGGCTGCCCGTGATACTGGCGCCAGCGATGGTTTCGTATAAGCAAGACTTAAGGCATTGACAAAATTTAGACCCAGGCATTTAACAGGCAAACTAACACTATTCTTCGCTTACTGTCAGGCGAGGCAGAGAAGTGAAAACCTGTCAAACAAATAAATAAAAGACGAAAAAACTGAAATAAAAATAGGCAGTAACCCGAATCCTGAGCATTGACTACTAAGCAGGCGGGACCAACCAGTAGCAATCTAAGTTACGTATATTGTTGAATTTGCCTGCTTGGTAGTTATTGGTTATTTTTCATTTCAGTTTTTTTATTATTTTTCACCTTTTAGTGTTTTTAGGGTTCCGTACCTAAAGGGCAAGGGGCCCTATTACTATCTATCTATGCTCTATCTCATAAACCGTGATAGCTAGACAGTGGAAATTTTCAGAAATAAACAGAATAAAATTAATATTGAAGGGGGGGCTCCCATACAACAAACGTGATTTTTTTGCCTTTTTTTGCTCGATATTAATAACGACAACAGGCAGACGCTTCACATATTCAAATGTTATAGGTATAGATAATACTAGGGAATCCTTCATGCGCGCGCGCACTTCGCCGGGTTTTTTTTCTTGTATTTATAATGATTTCATATACCCTATGACACTTACGCGGACATGGCAAATTGATTGAGATCTTATTGATTAAAATCTGACCATTGGTTAAGGAGTTATGAGGAAACATAGAATCGGACATACTAAGATACATACGAGCTAAAGACATTACCCTCCTTTTGGGCTCCGCCGCAGTCGGGTAAATATTACAGGATCTTTCCAAAACCCCTCCTATAAGTGTCTAACCTTGAAAACGAGATACAACTCCAAACTGTTCATCTATGTGACACTAATCTCCTCATCCTCGCTATCCGAGGCTGTGCGATGGTTATACAGGCCCTGTGCCATGAGCTGCAGAGCTAGCGGGTTGCGCTGTCCCGAAGCCTTCTTGATCTTGGCGCGCTTGTTCTGAAACCAGATCTTGATCTGAGCCTCCGCCAGGCCCAGCTCCGCCGCCAGCGCCTGCCGCCGCCGCTCCGTCAGGTAGCGGTTCTCGGCGAACTCGTGCTGCAAGGAAAAGTGGCGGTCAGTCAATGCTTAAAGGACAGTGAAATGCATGAACTCTCCAGGACAAGGGCCTCTCCGTTGTGAAGAAATTTTGTATTGCTTTACACAAATAAAATCATTATGGCCGATGTTACATCCAATAAAGTGGGTGTCAAATTATAATATTCGAAGCGACGTTAACCAATTTGTCTACATAACAGCGTTTATGAATGGTACTAGCGCCATCTATTAGCAGTTCTGAATATCAAACTCACAGAAAGATTTTTTGCGTAGTCGGGCTGTTGTATGTCGAGAGCTAAGAAAGGCCAAAAAGTTCTGACCTGGCGACCGCGGACCGGATGACGCAGGGTGGGCAGGCCCCCCACCAGGTGGTCTGATGACCTGGTTACGGTGGCGAGAAGTCGCTGAATGCGGGCGGCACATGACCCCAAAGCTTGAAAAACCATGAGAGAGGCCTATGTCCTGCAGTGGGCGTCAAATAGCTGATGTTGAAGAGAGGACCTACCTTCAGTCTACCCAGCTGGGCTGCGCTGAAAGCGGTTCTTGGTCTCTTCTCCTCTGCGGTTGACTCTCGCTTCTTCGTTCTCCTACTTCTGGGACCTGTGGACAAAGGAAAGAGAATGTTAATAATGTTGTGATTACGGACAGTAGGCTTTACATAACATAAGCAGCCTATATACGTCCCACTCGGGGAGAGAGTATGGGCTCAATCACCACGCGTGCCCACCGCGGATTGGCGATGTCAAGCGCTGAGGTATGTGAATAGCTCAGACACTCAGGTTTCCTCGCGACGTTTTTCTTCGCAGTTAGCGAGTGGCATAGCTACTATAACTTCACAAATGTACATGACTTAGAAAACCAAGTCGTAGATACATGCCCGCACTGGGAAACGAACCAGGGTCTCTCGCTTCCTAGTTCAATGTTCTACCCACTAGGCTACCACCGGACAGCAGGTCTTACATTCTGTTAAGGCACTGTAGTACCTACTATGCCAATCACACGAACGTGTCATGAAAAAACAGCCGGTATTTTGTCATTGTACTTAGATAGATCTAGTTACACCTGTGATTTCCGCACCTGTGTGCCATTTAAATCGACTTTTATATGAAGAATTTTAGTTAAATGCTGTTTAAGCCACATTTAAGAAAGTAGTGCACCACGGCCTTAGCCTCCTGATTGGGCCATTGTACGCAGCAAGGTATGTAAATACCTCAGATACTTGGGTTTCCTTACGATGTTTCCCTTCACAGTTGCCGAGAGGCATTGCTACGAGTACTAACTTCACAAAAGTACGTAACTTAGAAAACAAAGTCACTGGTACACGCTGGGATTTGAACCCACGACCTCCAGAACGAGAAGCCGGTATTCTACCGGTCCGCTACCACCGCTCTCTGTAGGTACAATAGGTAATGCACTAAGGGCCAGTTTTCGAATTGAGAATTTCGCTAAGAAAATAGTTAACTGTAGTGGTGTCTCTTCGAATTTCACAGAAAAGAGCGTGACAGAACGTTACTTAAGTATTTACCTAGTGAAATTCTCAATTCAGAAACCGGCCCTAAGAGAACTGCGGCATTTTGGAACTAGCGTAGGGCAAGCAACCATAATTATGTGTAATTTTTTAACAACAGAAATGTGAACACACATTTCCGTTATTAATTATATCTTTTCTCAGTGACAGAACAACTTAAAGTGATGTCAAATATATCCTAGTGAAAAGAATTTAAGTATGTATATGTTTCATAGTGTATACATAATACGTACCTATAATATTGTATATAATTATTACTCTGTATAACATAGTATTCTATTATAGGTATATAGTATTGTTTACGGTTGTACCACACCGCGGTATGTGACGCTCGCGGGGTAGTTCCTGGCTCTGACTGAAAATCAGCGCTGAAGGCTTGACCCTCAGCATACTGCTGAGTCAGTTGCCATTTATAGCAGCAGTGACACGCCGTGACCTTTCGTTTTCCTTTCTTATTAGAACTTTTCTGTTAAAATATTTTCTTGCTTGTTTTTTTTAATTTTGTTATTGTGGCGTGTGCACTGTTTTTATAATAAATGCTTTTTCATCTTCTTTCTTTCAGTAAATAATTAAGAATCATAAATATACAAATTTGAATTTTTGCTATTAAATTTCCTTTATTTCTTTGCGACCAATAAAATATTGTTTGCGGACGATTCTTGAAAATTTCCAACAACTAAAAAACCACAGATAATAATATGCCGTTGACGCAAGCTTTCTTACATTCACCGGAAACTCTGCATAAAGGAGCTACCCAGTGCAAGCTAGCGAGACCAAGTCGAAAAAAATCATCTCTTCTCCTATAACACGTTTTTTGCAAAAAGGAACGATCATAAATCTTAATAATGGTAACAATATTTAACTGTCAACTATAGATAGATAGAGAACACTTTATTGCACAACCAGGTGAAAGATATTACAAATATTTTCTTATATCTAAGTAGTGGCAATACAATTGGCGGTCTTATCGCTTAGAGCGATCTCTTCAAGACAACCTTTGGATGGAGTGGATTGCAGCAAGTATATAGTCGGTAGATGGATGTACAAAAAAAAAATAGAATCTGAAGTATAATGCTATCTGAAGTAACAAATATGTTTAGCGAGATATTACAAGAATATAAGTACTATACCTCAAATCCCAAGTTATTTACCTACATAATCGGTACAATTTTTCATTACAGTCAAGAAAATGAACAGTCACTAGGGCGTTCTTTTTGTAGCAGTTTCCAAAGAAAGCACACTGTGTATTTGGAATAATTAGTGTCCGGTATTTACTTACACTGTTATTAAAGCTAATTAGGTACAACAGGTAAGTAATTATGTTGTAATTACTTGCGTTTGTTTATCTTCCAGGGTGCATTTAGAAAAGGGGTAATTTTGGACAGATGTCATTTTCCCAGATTAGATACAGAGATACAGGAGGAGCCAATTTGCTGGTTCACGAATGTAATAATATTGAGGGAATAGTTATTATATTTTATTTCGTTCGGTTTCCTCTCAGTGTAAGGAAACAGTTGATAGAAATTGTTATAATTTATTTTTTTATAAAAAATAAAAACCGACTTCAAAACACTACAGCACTAAAAAGTTAGAAATAATTTAAGGTCCTAGTATTTGGGTATTGTAGAAGTATATAAGTAGTAAGTAGTCATAAAACTGGGCACCGACTACAAATTATACTTCTACAATACGTACATGTAATTTAATTTAAATTATTTGTTACTTTTTAGTGCCGTAGATTTCTAAATCAGTTTTTATTTTTTTATTTTTCAATTTTTAGTGGGGGAGCGGGAGAAAAATAAAAAAGTCCCGTATAACCCTGCATAATTGACCCTACTTAATTCGTTGCTCTAAAATTTGAATTTCTCAATTTCCATCTCCGAAAGTCTTCACCAGAACATCACCAAATTACCTTGGGACTACTTTTACACTATTTTATGAAACTTACAGATAATACTAAAGGGCCCCCATTAGGCCCTATTTACTGCTGTCCATTGAAGAGTTCCGTTCGCCATCTCTGAAAGTCTTCATCAGATCTGCACCAAATTAAAATGGAAATAACGGGACGTTATATCTATTCGAACAAAAAAATAATTGTCGAAATCGGTTTAGATTTGACGGAGTTACGCGAGAACATAGCAAAAAAAGCATAGGCGTCGAATTGATAACGTCCTCCTTTTTTGAAGTCGGTTAAAAATATGGAAATCCACAATCAAGGGGTTTGCGAGTTCTTGATTTATTCATGAAATGTCAGCCTTTCTTGATCAAATTCATGACTTTGATTGTATTAAAAAATATATATTTACACCCAGGAAATTATTCATTAGAATACATACATAAGCAGCCTATATACGTCCCACTGTAGGCCACAGGCCTTCTCTCAGTGAGAGAGTATGGGCTTAATCACCACGCATGCCCACCGCGGATTGGCGATAATTAGAATATATAAAATTAGAGTAAAATAAGTATAAATGTGATAGAAAAAATTAATTAAACAAATATAATATATTAAACACTTATATTTTTATAAGACTTGTCTGTTTTGTTTTAATTGAACCACATTTCGTACCAAACACTGTTAACAATTGACTTAAAAAAACGTGAGCTTTACTAGATGTAATTGTGACTCCATTTTATCCACACTTTGTTGTGGGGTGTGGTCCCAACCCCAATGTTTTAACTTAATGAAATTTCACTCACACAGGATTGGCAGACCACAATTCCAAGACGCTTTCGTTTATACTTTTGGCTCTAATCCGAAGGTCAAATAAACTGGCTACTCACAGCCAACCGTAAATGCGTTAAAGGTAATAATAGGGTGCGAGATTAATAATAATTGTTGATAATAAGCCGCATTATTGGGGTTAGATGGGGGATTTTTATGATCCCACTTTGTCTATTAGTTTACTGCGAAGCGGTTAGTAAAAAATGGATTAAAGATGGCGGCTTTTCAAGCTATGTGAGAATTAACGCAGCAGTTGGCACGAATGTAGTTTATTCTATTACTTTTATTTGACTCAACTATCTTCAATTTCACTTAATTAGTGGGCATAGGTGCCTTACTGTTAACTTACTGCTTAAAATAAATAAAAAAATCTTTAGACCGGCAATTTTCTGTTGACGGAGCCCCCTCTAGCCATAATTTCTTGCAAGCATTAAGCTTCTATGGGTCACATCTTGTCTGCCATTAAGAAACTTCATGACATCCTTATTTGTAACTGAGCCCACTCTAATTTCACCAGCTTTTGCAAGATTATTCACTCATGTAACTAAAACTCTCATTGTTCATCTTTCGAAATAGTAGATATGTTTTCTCTGCATAAAGTTAAAACTACTGAAAAGAGCTTGACTTCTTGACCAATCGTGGAAGAACACTTGCCAACCTACACGCTAGAACGTGCTGGTATATTCATTTTCCTTGCGGTACTCCGCGCCATTTAACACGTTTCAAAGTGTTTTTATTTAATTGAATAGAACCACAGAGTAGCACTAAATCAGTCCCTAATCTGTGCCGCGCGATCTTACGTACCACTTTTGCGTGTGACTGTACTTGAAGTAATAAATCTAAGAAACACTGAATCGAGCCTATCAGCACAGGAAAATGGCGACTATAAACACTTCTAGCCATTTCCGCCTATCGCGGGAAATTTATTTAATTTTCCGCGCTACTTTTTGCAATTTCCACCTTATTTTCTGTAGCACACAGGGTTGTAACGAACGATGCCATTTTGTGTAGAAAAAATGTGGGTGCGTTCCAGAAAATTCCACTTCCGAAAAAGAAATTGGAATGAAAAATTGTCTCTGCATTTTCTTTTATTGGAACACTCTCTTTATCCGACGCGCGGAAAATAAAAATATATTTTTCTTAATTTGAAAGCGGCTGTTTGTTTTGAAATTGAACCTTAAGGTTTTAGTAATAAAGTCGATTATATTCTCCACGGAAGCGGCCACGGCTATTCCGAGTCGTCCATCAAGCGATAAAAGCCAGCAACTTTTTTATTCGAGTTTTTAATTAAACAAAAGTACTTGAAACGGCGTGTATTTTTTCCAGTAACGAGCGCCGACGTTTTAGGTGTTGGCTATATATTTGCCAAGTTTTTTTATTCTTTCTCTTTCTTTGGTAGTACTTTAGCTTCTTCACGTTGGCAGCTCTGCTAGAATAGGCGTTTTATTTTTAATGTTAAGTGCACCTAATGCAATATTTTTTTAATTGCAGTTTTATGAAATTGCTCCAATATTACTTTATTTTACTGTTCCAATTTCTAATTTTTTTTGTAAAGCTACTGCTAGATTTATCAGCGTTCTCTTTAATTTCTAAAAACATTTTTAATAAGTTAAGCGTCGCAGTTATAGGGCAGTAGCAATTTTTTTCGCGGTTTGTGATGTGATATTCCCGTATTATAAGTTGAAATGAAATGAAATGAAAAAAACTTTATTTAGAAAAAGGTTAAAAAAGTGGTTACTGGCTCCCAAACTAGGATTCCCTGTGCTATGGGTAGCCAGGCTTCTTCCAAAATACATAATAATATGCGTTTCACAATTAGTTACTAATAGCATCTAATATCTACACGTTCTTATACCGTAGCGTAAGTTCATATACTGACAAATTAAACGCTTCGTTTTTGAAGATCGGCGGCTTCAATACACCGTGTGCATACCTACCAAAGGCCAAGCAGGCCGTCCTAATCACAAAACAAAACGAATTAATCCACAATTCACAGCCATTTGTTTAGTGCACCCGTTAGGGTTGGCGAAAGGAATGTTAATGGTTGAAAGTGCCGAAGTTAGGGTTGTTACTCCGCTAAATGGATGTCTTTTCACAGCACTATGTCCATGTCGCTATAATTGTCTCGTTTTGGACATTAAAATAGACGTTCGGATT